>JAVSCE010020477.1:0-546195 GCA_032199065.1 Smutsia gigantea
ATTCAACGCAATCCCTTTCAAACTACCAACAGCTTTCTTCAATGAACTGGAACAAATAATTCTAAAATTCATATGGAACCACAAAAGACCCCGAATAGCCAAATCAATCCTGAGAAGGAGGAATAAGACAGGGGGAATTACACTCCCTGACTTCAAGCTCTACTACAAAGTCACAGTAATCAAGACAATTTGGTATTGGCACAAAAACAGACCCACAGACCAGTGGAACAGAATAGAAAATCCAAACATTAACCCAGACATATACAGTCAATTAATATTTGATAAAAGTGCCTTATATATACAATGGGGAGATGACAGCCTCTTCAGCAGCTGGTGTTGGAAAAACTGGACAGCTACATGTAAGAGAATGAAACTGGACTACTGTCTAGCCCCATACACAAAGGTAAACTCAAGGTGAATCAAAGACCTGAATTTAAGTCATGAAACCATAAAACTCTTGGAAAAAAACAGACGCAAAAATCTCTTGGACATAAACATGAGTGACTTCTTCATGAACATATCTCCCTGGGCAAGGGAAACAAAAGCAAAAATGAACAAGTGGGACCATATCAAGCTGAAAAGCTTCTGTAAAGCAAAGGACACCATCAGTAGAACAAAAAGAGATCCTACAGCATGGGAGAATATATTCATAAATGACGTATCTGATAAGGGGTTGACATCCAAAATATATAAAGAACTCATGCACCTTAACAAACAAAAAGCAAATAATCCAATTAAGAAATAGGCAGAGGACATGAATAGACACTTCTCTAAAGAAGAAATTCAGATGGCCAACAGGCACATGAAAAGATGCTCCACATCACTAATCATCACAGAAAAGCAGATTAAAACCACAATGAGATATCACCTCACAACAGTGAGGATGGCCAGCATCCAAAACACAAACAACAACAAATGTTGGCGAAGATGTGGAGAAAAGGGAACCCTCCTACACTGCTGGTGGGACTGCAAATTAGTTCAACCATTGTGGAAAGCAGTATGGAGGTTCCTCAAAAAACTCAGAATAGAAATACCATTTGACCCAGGAATTCCACTCCTAGGAATTTACCCTAAGACTGCAACAGCCCAGTTTGAAAAAGACAGATGCAGCCCTATGTTTATTGCAGCCCTATTTACAATAGCCAAGAAATGGAAGCAACCTAAGTGTCCATGAGTAGATGAATGGATAAAGAAGATGTGGTACATATACACAATGGAATATTATTCAGCCATAAGAAGAAAACAAATCCTACCATTTGCAACAACATGGATGGAGCTAGAGGGCATTATGCTCAGTGAAATAAGCCAGGTGGAAAAAGACAAGTATCAAATGATTTCAGTCATATGTGGAGTATAAGAACAAAGAAAAAAACTGAAGGAACAAAAGAGCAGCAGACTCACAGAACCCAAGAACAGACTAATAGTTACCAAAGGGAAAGGGAGGGACTGGGGATGGGTGGGAAGGGAGGGTAAGAGGGAAAAAGGGGCATTACAATTAGCCGATGTAATATTGGGGGAGCACGGGGAGGTCTTTATAACTTAGAGAAGACATATAGCATCTCACTACGCTGATGGACAGTGACTGTAATGGGGTTGGTGGCGGGGACCTGATGAAGGGGTTAGTTTAATAACCATAATATTGTACATGTAATTGTAGAATAATGACACCAAAATAAATTATCAAAAAAAAAAAAAAGCCAGTACCTGGGCAGGTTTTTCCATCACTCTGTGTCAATTTTTCAACTAGCTCCTGCACAGTGATTACACAGCTCTGCATCTTGGTACTGAAGCATGGATCACTTGAAAGAAGAAAGGCCCTGGGCACATGCCATAAAAATGATGGTGAGGTGGCAGCTTGGCTGCCTGGACATCTCAGGGCCAAGAACAAAACTCTGAAAGTGAACCCCTTAGAAGTAAATTGAGCGAAACATACCTCAAATTACAAAACATCTCACCCTACGGAACAGTTGTGTGCTCCAAAGTGCACTGCTCACAAAGAATTATTCTACTAAGTTTATTTTGGAGAAATAGAATCTCTTTATAAGTAATTGTGTCTGAAAGAATGTGATGGTTAAGTTCAGAATTTTACAGATTAAATTTGCTTACAGAAGACCAAGGTCTTCACTGGTGAGGTCTGCAGGTAAAGACTGATGCACACAGACTTCAGCAACCATATCTCCTGCTTCCTACTAACCCAGGGAGGACACCTACACGCAGTATCCAAACCCTTACGCCTCACAAATGGTTGGGCTTGTTTTGATTTTTATCTCTTTATTTCCCTTGCTTTTTCTCTGGTTGAAGTACAAAGTCATAGCAAACACCTGGCCAACAGCCAATGAGTCTGAGAGAAGAAGGAGAAAGAAGAGGTTTGGCTAAGCCTCCAGTGAGATATCCTGGCCTTGAGTCATTAGGAGACTTTCCACTGTGAGGCCAGTACAGATCAGCCTGAAGGTATACTTGCTAAAATGAAAAAGCAGAGCATGGGAAGCACTCTTATTTTTTACCTAAAAGCTGAATAAAATCATTGAAAGAATGAGTGCCTACATAATTCTGATGGATGACATGGTATAGCGAAAAATTTTATTGGACCAAGTATTAAGATACCAGAATTCGGGTCCCAATTCTGCCATAAAATAGCTGGTGAACATTGTGCAAAGCATGTGGTCCCTCTAGACCTCAGTTTCTTCTTCTGTGAAATTAGAGTGTTTTAAGGCATAGTTTCTAAGATTCCTTTCAGTTCTAAATAGCCAGATCCTATTTTTTCTCCTTTAAGCTAAAATAGCTATTTGTGAACATAGAAATAACTCCAAGATTTGTCTTTCTCAATTCCCCAATTTCTGGAGCAGGCTAACAGGAAACAGTACCATTAGTGACACATAATTATTAGTTATTTATTACTCATATGTAGCAAAATGCTACTCTTTAGTTATTGCTGCCCTTAGTCATCAATCTCAATCTATGAACATGGAAACAGGCTTAGGCTGACTTGAAGTTTGATGATAGACCAGAGTAGTCTTAGGAAAAGGGTTGGTAAACTACGGCCAAGGGCCAAACCTGAGCTGCATCATATCATTATAAATAAAGTTTTATTGGAATACAACCATGCTCATTCATTTACATATTATCTATGTCTGCTTTCAGGCCGCAAGAGTAGAGTAATTGTTACAGAGACCATATGGCCGGCAAAGCCTAAAATTATTACTATCTGGTCCCCTACAGAAAATGTTCACCTACCCTGTTTGCAGACATCGCATTCCTACTTAAACATTTCACAAACATTTTACTTTTAAAAAACATTATATTAACATTTTCTACCTTGTCTCTCTCTTCTAACTCCAAATTCTCATGCCTTGGGTGCCTTGCTGTATTTCCAATGTAAGACCCAATTCCCAAGAAATCTGGAAATAATCCTGACTCTTACCACTCATACATTCAACCCATTCAACCTGAATGGATGAAACCATTCATATTGTCTTCTCTCTTTTCCAATTTCCCACTTTGGTTTGGATCCTATTCCTTTCCTACTCTTACCTTCAATGGCTTTTCAGTTCAAAGGAATATTCTACCAGAATCTAGCAATTCCTGCTCACCTTGACACAGCGCCCTCCACAAACACTAAGTACAAAGAGCAGTCTCTTTCTCCCTGCAGAGGGTGGCATGTTCACGTCACCACCATTGCTAGCATTACTTGCCAAGCTCAATCAACCTTCTATTTAAATGCACTGACTGTAGCTACACTGCAGCGACATAAATAAAAGTTGAATCCAAGCAACACTTTTTCAGTGCAACCTCTTGGGTGCATCTCTCTGTAGAAGAGAGTCCCGGGACTGTTCCTTTAAGGAAACACTTGTATTGTGCACTTTCCCTCTTCCAATAACCAAAATCAAGCCCCTCCAAATGGCTTACACACCAAAGTTTATAACCTCAGCCTACACAAGTCCAGTGCAACAAGATCTACAGCCTGCAGGCAGAGCGGGGAAGCTCTTTAAAGATGAATCATTTTCATAAATGAGTGCAGAGGGAGGTCAGGCCAGGGGACAAGGAAGGTTACATGTGTGGCTGAGATAAGGCCCCATCCACCCTCCTGTACTGTCAGGCCTTGATGGGTGAGCGTTGCCTTGAGCTCCCATAAAACATGTTGTTTGCAGAAAGCTTGCAGGTGGTTCATAAAAAAGTCCAAACTGTTACCATGAAATTTATCTCCCACTGTGGGATCTGTTTATAATAGAAACGAAGGATCTCAAATAGAAATTAAGTATCTCAGACTGACTTATATTGGCTGGGAGGATTGAAAAATTCAACCTGCTTCCCAATCATTGCACTAAAAACGTCAAAGTATTTGTATTGATGACATCTTGACAAGATACAAGTATGTTCAAAAGAAAAATAATGGCCATTGTGTGCACAGCCTTTCATCCCCTGGGGAAGAATAGGCTAGGTGAGATTTTATTGGGAGAATTTAATCAGACACAACTGAACTCTCCATCACATTTTATTTCTGAAGAGTGTCAAGTATGTGTTATTTACAATTTTCCCATCTGCATGGTCAAAGTGAAAAGGGCAGCTCAATTCTTTTGAGTTGGTAGGAGACGTTTATTATCCTGAAGCCAAAAAGAGATTGGGGGCAATGGTAATGTCGGCCATAATTTGAGTTATCTCCACATAGAAATTGAAGGGAAATGCTGAGGCAATTCACATAGATAATTCAGACCCTAAAACCTCTGGTACTTGAAATAAAGAGGTAAGTGAAGGAGAAGTACTAAATTTTGTTTGTGCTTGTGTTTCCAGTGTTGTGTTTGTAATTGACTCGATTTATCACACCCTGTGCACATATACCTGTACAGTGGTTTCAAGTTGCTGGCAACAGCTGTGGTCATAATTTCAATCACGCTGATGCACTTAGCATGTCTACATGGCGGAATGCTACGCTGAGAACAGCTGACAGAAACCAAGCAAGTTATAGCTGGAGGGGATCTTAGGTTACATGCACTTCCAGATTTCCCCCTCCGAGCACAGACATGGAAAATAAACGTCTGCAAAAATTAGGATTCACATGCTCCATCTTGGACAGAAGCTGTGGCCCACATCTTCATCCCCCTACACACACCCCCAAGCCTCTCTTCCATTCCTTCATCTGGGGTGGAGGTCTACGGTCAGCACATAAAGTGGGCTGAGAAGCTCTGTATCTAAACCCAACACCTTCATTGGAAATCGAGTGGCAAGAGACAGGCTTTAAGCGCTGGCGAGATGCTCCCAGTCGAACCTTCAGCAGCGCTGCCCTCTTCCTGCCTCTGGCTCTGCCTCCCGCCATCGGGCCGCCCAAAAGCGCTGGTGCTCCCCCTCAGAGGGCTCCTATGTTCTCTATGCAAACAGTGTCCTACTCCTTCTAATTTCCTGTAAAAGTAACATTTTCTCTATCTCACTGCCAAGGAAACATGTCTAAAGTCTGACTCGTTCTAAGACTTTCAAGATTTCCCTCTGTGTAGGAGCAGCAAGTTTCAAGAGGATAGATAATTCTGGTCAAGTTGTTACCCCAAAAGGTTGGATTTATGACTATGGAGTTTCAGGCATTGTGGCAACATGAAGAGGAGTATATTTGGAAATAAGACGTCTTCTCAGCACCTTAAGTGACCACCTATTTTTTTAATGCTTTTTTTTGGGCCAGTTCTTTTCTTATATTTCAGTATAAAAGGTAAGTAGGAGCCTGCTGCTTGGCACATCTAGCAACTGCCATTTAACCAATATTCTCCAAAGTAGGTAACTTGGATGTGAGTAATATGCTGGGAGGCATCATTGTCTACACTGGGGAATGACTGATATTTGCAGTTTTGAAATAGTGAAATAGATAGGAGTTCATCTGCCCTTTAGTCTTCACTACTGCTACCAGCAAGAGTCTTTCTTAGGTTGATGAAATGAGTTACTAGTCCTAATCCTAAAGGCCTCAATGAAAAGATTCATTCTCAGCCTCTCTCTCCTTTCTGTGTTTAATATCAGGCACTGTCATGGAATGCTTTCCAGTCTAAGCCCGTCCCACGACAAGGCATGAGAGAAAGCCTCCACTCATTCATTTCATGAACAAATACAGCTGGGGCACTTCCAAAGTGCAAATAACGCATTTCACATAGCAGAATATTAAGCAAGAGAAAAAGGCATGCTTAAATATTTCATAAATCATGGTATATAATCATAATAACAATAATAATAGGATTTATATACCACTTACCGGCATAACAAAAAGTACTATACTAAGGATTTAATTTGAAAATAACTAATTTACTCCTACAATACTATGGAGTGTTATTACTCCCATTTTACAGATGTGAAAATTGAGTCTTAGGTTAAGTTATTTATTCAAGGTCATCTAGCTAGAAAGTGGCAGAACTGGCACTGAAATTTTAAGTTTTGTAAAGTATTTTCAGTATCTCCTCACTTCCACGACCTCAAGGCACTCATTAGTAATCTTTCTCTAAAAGAAAAGTAAGTCTCTGCATTTCAATGTGCCAAGCAAATGTCTCTATTTGGTATCAAGTTGTCTTGGTCTCAGTTCAACTTTTGAGAGGATAAAGTGAGGAAGGACACTGAAACTGGAATACAATGTCCCTTTACCAACCATCCTAATACTTTGTCAAATGAGGTTTAGCATTGAATTGATGGTGACTGATAGTAATCTGCATTAATCCAAAAGGAAACCATCAGAAAGATCTCACAAAACCCTTTTCTCCCCTGCCTAGTCCAACGGGCCATAGCTGTATTTCTTCCCATAGTCACAAGTAAGCACCAGATAAAACATTCCTGAATTTTTGCATCATTTAGCATTGTTTTGATAAAATTGACCTAAGTGACTCACTGTCCTGATGTACTCACTCGTTCTCCAAGCTATTGTGGAATACCTATGATTAAGTGCAAAACATATTGCAAAACAGAAGATGAGCTCAATGCTAACCCTGTCCTCAAACTGTCTCACATAGTTAATAAAGGAGATAAGATATAAACATAAATAAAAATAATATAAGGTAAACAGTGTGAGAGGTCTTGAGAAAATAAAACCACCAGTTTGGAGGTGATCAAATTTGGCTTTATGGTAAAGAGGCCTTTGAATTAGAACTTGAAAGAGGGAGACAAAGAATGCACATTATATCAAAGTCTAACAAGCAAAGAGAATATTTGATGTATAAGGAAAACCAAATTTTTTTTTATTTAACCAAAAATGCAGGCTGTTTAAGATCTTGTGATTGCCATACAAAGAAATTTGAGTTTATTCTCTAAGGAAGAGGAATTTATTAAAGGTTTTCAAACAGAGAGGGGGTAGACATTAAAATTTTACATTATAGGACAGACATTTAAATATTATTGGTCCATTCCAGCGAGCTTTCAATACTTGCTGGAACAAGGAATATACTCCACCCATGTTTGGTCACTTGTTGGATATGCACAGGAGATTGGGAAGAAAGAACATTAGAGCAGGCCAGTGATATTTTATTAGAACCTAAACTAGGAAGTGGAAATACAAAAGGAAGAACAGACAAGAAAGATTTTACAGAAGTACAGCTGACTTAACTAGACATCAGATATCAGGTGATAGAGAAAGATTTAACAAAGAATCAAATATGAACCCGCCATTGCAGGGAGGGCAGTAGTAACAATATCCAATGGTACAAAATATTACCAGTAGGATGTCTAGTGACCCAAGCATACCACTTTTGTAAATATTTGTCTAAACCTTCTTACCCAACAATGTGCACAAATTTTCTATCTGCAATAAAACATCTAATAATACAATGAGACACAACAGAGGCAAACACGGCAGTACAGGAATTTCCCAGGACATTTGCAGGTCAGTATTAAGACTCTATGATGATAAAGCACAATTGTTTGGGGAATGAGAGAAAAACTTGCAGACCCATTGGCTAATTACCCAGAAGAATCACTTTGCTCTAACAAGTTGCAATCATTGCCTTGGAGAAAACGAAAGAAGAGTAAAAAAGATAAAAAACACTGAAAGGACATCAGGTAATTAGACTTCATTCTAGCCTAAGAATCACATATTGGAGGAGAATCGTGGGAAACATATTTCAGATAAAGCTAATTCAGCCAAGGTGGAATAATGACAACTAAATTTCCCTCCCACCTGAAACAACCAAAAAAATGGACAAAAATATACGAAAGAATGGTCTGTAAGACCGTGTATATCAGACAGTGAAGAACAGTGATCCTTGGAAGATGAGAAGCCAACAAAGCGACTCTTCTAATGGCCCTGCTACCGAGTCCCAGCTTCTGCCACTCGCCCCTGGACGTGCAAATATTGAGAGCCAAGGCTGGAAAGCGACTTTGTTTGGAAAGCCTGCAGACAGAGAAGACGGAGGACTCACGCCCTAAATCTTCACTCAGGGTTGACCACAAGCTTCTTTCACGCAGGAAGGGGGAGCAGAGTGGGGAACAGGTTAGCAGGTGACTGACACCTGGGCAACAGCAAGAGTCTGAGGACAGATGAGAAACTCCATGTCCTTGGTTAGTTGACTCTTGCTGACCTAAACCTGGTCACAATATTCCTAAAACTCTTTGACAGGGTAATCATGATTTTCATACACATTTCCCTATCTCCTGAAGGAGGCATGCTTCAGGTAAGGGGCTGTTTGCAGAAACCTCGAACTGAAGCAAAATTCCTTTTGATGATCAACAAGCCTACGTGCAGGGCTGCAGGGCTGAGCAAAAGTCCTTTTCTTTTGTTTTCCTTTTAGCCCAAAGGTTAAGGCAGCAGAGGAGACAAATACAGTGTGGAGGCAGAGAGGCCACTTTTCACTTGGTCACAGCCCCAGCGCACAGCCTTGAGAGTTTCCAGGCCACAGTGCAGGGAGGGGAGATCAGATGGAGCTTGGTATACCCCATGAGCTGTGGAATGGAGCTGGGGCTCTGAGGAGACCAAGGCAGTCCTGTTCTAAAGATAGTGTATAGAGAAGAGAGAGCTGCTCAGAGAGAGACTGCCTGATATCTATAGGTTATTCCCTCTAGGATCCAACTTAGTAATGATCAGCTCATGTGTGCAAGGAAAGTACCCAAGGCCAGGAAAA
Source organism: Smutsia gigantea (assembly GCA_032199065.1). NCBI lineage: Eukaryota > Metazoa > Chordata > Mammalia > Pholidota > Manidae > Smutsia > Smutsia gigantea. The sequence goes on from JAVSCE010020477.1 coordinate 9,069, forward strand.
GAACCAATCAAAAGGATTTGGAGGTAACAGCGCCTGACACTCACACAGAGTTGGGAAGAGTTCCCAAAGCCAGATTGGAAAGCCTCGAGATTCACAGGGCATGGGATAAAGTACATAGTCGAGTCCTTCTCCAGCAGTGGGGAATAATTAGGATGAACACTGCTCCAATCCACCTAACAAATTGTAGCAGCAAGACCCAGAAGGATCAAAATGTTTCTGACTAACTCCACTGCACCACAGAACAAAAGTCAAGAACACTTACAACAGTAAAAAAAAAATCTGTCTCCCAATAACATAGATTTCACAATGTCTGGCATCTAATCAAAAAGGACCAGGAAAGCAAAAAAGAAGGAAAATATGATCCATAATGAAGAGAAAAATTCACCAGTCAAAGCATACCCAGAGCAGACACAGATATTAGCATTAGCAGACAAAGACATTAAAACCATTATTATAATATATTCTATGTGTTCAAAAAGTTAAGTAGAAAGATGGAAGGCATGTTTCAAGAAACTCAAACACACCTCCTAGGTGAAAATGTCAGTATTCACTGCCAATATTAATGGCAGATTAGATACTATAAAGGGAAAAAGAGAGTAAACTTGAAGACATAGCAAAAGAAATTTTACACATTAAAAACAAAGAAAAGGATAACTTTTAAAAAAAGAACATCACATCACTGAGCTGTGAGGAAATTTCCAGCAGCCAAATGTATATGTGAGTAGGGTCTCCAGAGGAGAGGAGGGAGGGGGAAGAAGATTATTTGAAGAAATAAATGCCTCAAATTATTGAAAATTTGAAGAAAACTGTAAGCTCATAGATCCAGAAAAAGTTCAAAAAATCCCAAGCACTAGAAACATGAAGAAAATTACAGTGAGGCACATTACAACTGAATTGCTCAAAACAAGGGACACAGAGAAAATCTTAAAAGCAGTCAGAAGAAGATGAGAAACTCTGTATCTTAATATATTAGGAAAAATCAAAGATTAAGGTGACAGATTTCTGTTTAGAAACAATCCAATATGGAGAAAGAAAAACATCTTTGAGGAAAAATAGGCAAATCCAAAGAAAGACAATCATGTATTGCTAACATTCATTTGACAAAAAAAAAAAGAATCAATCCTTTATCTCCAATACACTGTGTTGAATGTTAAGGAGACTATGAAAACATAGACTCCTCAGTTGCACGGAAAAGGTTTGCATAGATAATCTCTACTAATTCTTCTAATTTTTATGATTTTATCTTTTTGACTCATCCACAAATGCATGTTAAGATAATAATAACCTCTGGCATTTGACATGATCTAGGTGCCCAGAATACAAAATAAAAAGTACCAGATTCCTGGACCGGATGCTCCTAGAAACATCTACAGATTTACCCTGAATGTTTTTTCTATCTAGGCGTCTGAGTAAATTCCCGTGAACACCACCAGGCTACGCGTAAGCCCACGAACAGAACCACGCACCCCTGAGCTGTGCAAGGTTGAGGAGAACCCAGCACACTGACAAGGATGCTGGTACAGGCAAAGCCACAGGGGTGCCAACCAGTATTCAACTCTCTGAAGCAAGCACAGCTGCCAAGAGTGCAGGTGCCTCCTGCCAATTGGTAGGCAAGGAAGCCTGACTTTCCAACAGGACCGCCTGCTCAGTCATGAAGGGCTGTCCATGTCCCAGAAAGAAACTGGCTTCCAGTGTGTAGGCAGTGAGGAACAATAAAAGGGTTTACTTTTAGTGTAAAAGAAATTTGTGTTTTTATTTAAAAATAGTAATGATAACACAATGGCTGCCCCTCACTCATCTACCCAAAGTTCCTTCCCTTATGACACGATTTTCAGTAGAAGGCTAATATGTAAATGCTCATTAATAAAGTAAATGATCCCAGTTAAACATATCAGTAAGGTAAAAACAGATATGGATGGTTGAAGATAGGGGACAAAGAGAATCATTTGCAATGTGGCAGAAAAAGCTAATCCCATGAACTAAAGCAATGGCAAAGGGGGCAGAAAGCGGGAGTCCAAATCTGAGAGGTACTTAGAGCTATAGAACTGGGTACGGCATCCTGACAGGGGCGTAAAGAAAAAGGACCCGGAAAGGTAAATGGAAGGAAGTCCTCAAAGGACTTTGAACGGCCAGCTAAGCTTTAGGAAATCACTGGAGGAACAGGAGACAGGGTATGGTTATGAAACTGTTATAGCAGTCCCAGTGAGATGGTTAATAAAGAGCTGAGCTGGCATGGCAGCAACTGGGGCAGACACATGCAAGAGACACAGAGGCAACATGTTGGGGGCCAAAAAAAAAAAGTTTGCAGAATTTCTGGAAAGCAACAAAGCCTCAGGCTCTAAACTTAGGGACTTTTTAAGTTTCCTCTCCTTATCCACGAACTCCAGACTGGAGTTAGTAATCCGGGCCTATTCATGCCAGCATGTTCCATAAAGATACAAAAGGAGATACACAGGTTCACAAATAGACACATAAATAGCTATAAAGATACACAAGATAGGCTGATACTGAGGCACATCGACGCACAGTCCAGGTACGAGGTGTAACTGGAAGGACACCTCTGTTATTCCAGAACTCAGATATGCATTGCGGGGGCGGGGGGGTGGGGGGGGAGAAGATATCCAAATCTTTGGCTTCAGACATTTCTAAAAAACTGGGTGACAGGTCAGAGAGCGCGTGTAATGAACACGTGTTCTAACTTTTCCAAACCAGTTCTTCTATCTCTCCACTATATAACCTTACCAGTATAACAGGCTTGCCTGCTGATCGAACATAAAGACACGCCTACCTCTTCCCCAAATGCCCTGAGTCCATTTACGTGCCCACAGAAATCCAGTTTCAAGCTCCCTTCCTAAATACACACAAAGAGCACCGGGAGTGACTCTCTACTTAGAGCCTCTGTGAAGTTCCAGGCACTTCAAAACCTCAGGCTCTGGACAGTACACTAACCCCTCAGGCTTTTATGAGAGCTCTAATCCCCAGGTGAATGCAAGCAATGACAATCTGATAGGCTGCAGCAAGTTGGGAAGGCAGTTCAAACTTTTCACAAATGCTGATCACGCTTTAAGATGCCAGGTTCTTTGTTATGCAATGACTCTTGAATTACTAGGTAGCTTAGCTGGGTTTATTAGTTAATGCTATATGATAACACAGTAATAACAATTAATTCTATCGCATTCGAAAGGATGTAGCATAAGGATCCTAAAACTGTGGTTTAGAAGGCATAGGTAATTACAGCTCTCCCCTATAATTGCATGGTTTATCTCTGTCTATAAGCATGCCACTGGGTGGTAACAAAGGAGGTGCTATGCAACGTTCATTGAGAAACCTGGGAGCTGTGGGAAGCCCTGATGGGATTTACCCATACAAACCTGAACTTTTGCTGGCAACACAAAGTTAAGATCTTATCCATGCTGATTTTAACTAGAGAGAGAAAAGGATTGAAAGGAAGAGGATTAGCACAAGTAATGGGAACTCATCTATGAATAAAATTCTTTGTTCTTCCCAACTGATTTAGAATCCGGTGAGCAGTGTCTTAAGGAAAACCTATATAGGAAGAGGGAAAAATGCCATGTGTTCTAGTGGGCTCAGGCCCGTTGGATCTGGCTACCCGCCAGTATGGCACCACCTCTCCTGCTCCACTGTCCTCACACTGTCATGAAAGAGCGTAGCATCACAAACTGGGTTTGAATTTTGCCTACTTGCCAGCTATATGATTTAAGATAAATTCCTTGCCCCATCAACCTCAGTTTTCTCTTCTGTAAATGGGGACTAATAAAGTAACTTCGATTAGTAGTGGGATGGTTTGCAAACTCTAAATACTAAACACAGTATCATTCTCCTGCTACACTATGATCATAGGAATGCAATACATCATGTAAGAAACACTAAAATGTTTTTAATTGGAAGTTTATGAATTGGAAAAGATATATCACTTTCCAAACCATGGTATTTTTAAACTGGGCTCTCAGCCTTGCGATAAGAGTGCCCTTTCAGGTGGACGTCAGTGCAGAGGCCGTCTGGCATGGCCATATGAAGAAACAGTGGTATAAACTATTACAGAGTCAACCATGGTCACTGCTAGATGATGAAACAGAATACACCCTAGCTGAAGTAAAAATATCTCTAGCACTGTGTTCTATAATGACCTTTCATGTCCCAGGAGGGGAGGTCAAATGGAATTCGCTCACTAGCCTTAAAATATTGGTCTATCAGATCAGAAGATTTGTAATCAAGTGTAGAATAATAATGTCATTCCATTATAAAGAAACAAAACTAGCTGAGTCCTCATGCCCATTTCCCCCAAATGGGCACAAAAAGATGTTTTCAGTTTATTAAAGGGGGCCTTAAATGAAAACTGGCAATGAAGAAAATAATAAGAGCTATCTGGGTAAGTCTCATTAGCAATTTTCTTAGGGCTTTGGAAACAGTACCCGCGTCTGCTCAAATCTGACCTCAAACTTCACCTCTCCTTCTCCCAAGACAATTTGGATGAAACTAGCTCCACTATATAAGCTTAACTATCCAAGAACGTGTATTGTCATTCCCAGACCTGTTTAAGCACTTTTAATAGATCAAGTCAGGATGGTGTCCTCATAATTTAGCGTCGTGAAAGAGTACAAATGAAGCCTTCAATGACACCTAATCAGAACATTGCTCTTCTCTTCCCAAAGACCATTAATCCTTAGAGGTCCACATTTCCCCAGACGGTCCATCATTACAGCTACAAGCTGCCTGAGCACATTTGAAAGCCATCGAGTAGCTAATTTGCCAAGATAGATTTAAAAGACATGAGACAGCTTACGGTTGTGGTCCCTCTGCCTCCCACCACACAAAGCAGAGTTCTTAAGCACACGGGATTTCTTTGGCTGACGGCTATTGTTTAAACATTGATTGCCTCTTTTTTTCTATCATTCACCTTTTCTCCCTCCCTGTACACAGCTACCAGCAGTCACAGGCTCCATTCATAACCCATTGGCTGAAAGTTCTGTGTTCAACACTGACAAAATGAGCCATTGATGGGTCAGAGCTAGAGGAGAAAAAATAACTGTCATAGATGTTAATGAAGCCTGGAGTGAATTTTTCTTATCTACTCAAAAAAATAGACTTACATGCTTTTTATGTCAATGAAATCCAGCATATACAACAGAAAATGAAGCAATTCATGTTAAAGTAATTTCATAATACAAAAAAAAGGGCTATACAAATACAAGGTGTTTGAGAAATATATGGCATATGTCTTTAGGTACTGAAGACTCCCTGGACTATTTTTGCCAGCCTACTTCACACAGAACAGGGACCGGGTGACTTGTGGTCCAGGGAAGGAACTCAGATTTTAGATCAGACCTAGATGGGACTCCTGAGTTGCTCTCTTATTGGAGATCATGGACAATTAATTTCTCTGGGCTTCAATTCTTTATTTGAAGAAAATAGGGAGGATATTACCTATCTCACAGAGTTGCCAGGAGTAATAATAAATAATTTACATAAAACATTAAAAAATCTCTGGCACATAGGCACTATCAGTAAATAGTAGCCATTACTATTTTATTTTTACTATTTCTATTCTGTGAAGACTAGAGGCAGAGGTTATTTTTCCCAGAGAAGAAAACACTGGAAGCATAATAGTCATATTAAACACATGTACAGTGTTAACTGCATGCCATGCACCATTCTATAAAGAACCTGAGGCATGCAGAAGTAAAGTGATTTGCCCAAGGTCACACAGCTAATAAATGGTGAAGCTGAACATGAACCAAAGCAGTCTGGCTGCACAGTGTGCTGCCAGTCATTGCACGCTGAGTATGTTCTCAATGCAGGCATCTGCTACTTATGGTCCGTGTGGTTGCAAACAAACAGAAGCACATCTAAATGAACTTGAATAAGAGTTTATAGTAAGCCCAGCAGAGACTCTTGAGGCCATGAAGGTCAGGTTCCTAGTCATGACTCACAGCTGCTAGAACCAGAGGCATTCTAGGCTCAAGGCAGTCCTGAGACCTTAGCAGGAATTGTGCTCACGCTAGATAGAAATCAACTCACTCCACAGAGTCTTCCAGTTCTGCTCCCCACAGTTCAAGTCCTCCATAATCCAATTTGAGACTCCAAGGAAAGGAATCCTGACACAGTGTAGGCATGGGTCCCTCCCAGACCAGTCCGGTTGGCTGAGTTGGGGTCCAAAAGGGCTGCCTCTGTTCAGTGGGGTTTTAGAGAAGGGAACTATCAACAGGCACTTCGAAATACATCTTTCCCACCAAGAACAGGAGGGCTGAGGACATAGGGATTAATTCAGTCTTTGGAATCAGTGAGCCCAAATCTAAACCATATCTCTCCCATTGCTGGCCATGCAAAATTAGACAAGTTACCAACCTCTCTGGCACTGTCTCCCCAGGTGTAGAATGGGGATGATAACAATAATCAGTGATCCATAGGCTTACTCTGAAGAGCCAGTGAGATGGTATATATCAAATACTTGGGCATAAATCTTGGAACATAGTGTTCAGTAAATGTTTCCTATATTTTTATCACTATTCCCAGTTCAGGAGGCTTCATAACTTTATTTCAGCCCTTTGAGTTTTGAGATCTCCAAGCTGCTTCGACACAGCACACAGCTCACATACTGCACTTGCAGCCTCCCTTGCAGCTAGAGATGGCCTTGTGACTAAAGTCGGACCAATGCAATGTAATGCAGAATTTTGTGGGTTTCTAGGAAACCGTTCAAAGGAACTGACTAGAGGTGCATCCTTGTGGCCTACCCATCTTCTCCTTCTCCAGCCTACAATATCAATACATCAGTTCGTGTTCCAGGAGCCACAGGAAATGGAAGCCTTCTGTTATGGATGACTGTAAAACAGAGAGCAAGAGGTAGCCTGAGTCCCAGAAATATCTCAGGCCTCTGCACCTGCTCCGGACTCGCCACCTTCAGATTGCTATTCTGTGAGACCAAAACAACTTCTACCTTTCATAAACCACCATTCTTCTAGGTTATTTGTATCAGAATATAAAAGAACACAATCTGGATACAATGAATTTAGAAGTTTTCACTAAACGTCAAATGAAGAAAATGTTAGCAGTAAATGCACTAATCAGAGCAGAATGGATAAGGGGAAAGGAGAAGATAAAAGAAGGAAGGATTTCTGTAATCAAAATCCATCTTCCTCCAAAGAAAAGCCACGTCTACAGTAGTTTTCATTAGATTTCCTAATGTGATTAGTCTACAGGGAAGTGATCGTGATCTGGTGCTCCACACTTGGGTGCTTACATTCCTTCTGGAGCCACTAAATAGCTGCGTACCGTGAGTAAATGACTTGGACTTCATCTTGATTCCTCTTTGTTCAATGGACGTCAAAAGCCTGACCTTACCGAGATGATCTGAGAATTATTTAGGACATCACCAGTAGTATTTCACTAACATCCTCACACACTTCCTTGCACTCCTTGTCAACCTAGCACCTCTCATATTCTGACTCTGAAGTGAAACAAAGATCAACCACCAACACAAATTCCCATAAAAACAGCCAGCAGAATAACTCAAAGGCTCCAAATGTCTGTGAGGTCCAGCCTGCCCTGTGACGGGATCCAAGCTTGTCTGACTGATGGAAGTACACTGTGGCTGCAACCTCTTAGTTTCAAATTACTTAGTTTCTTTGGGCCTCAGTTTTTTGGTAAAATGTTGCTTTTTTTTCCCCAAAGTGTCTTCCCAAATTTAAAAAACATTTATTCATTCAATCAATAAATATATATTAGGCACTTAGTACCTTGCAGGGGCATTTCAGTCTCTGGGGTACAGCAGTAAATAAAATCCCTGTCCCCATGGACTTTATGACAGGGAAGAGAGCTGCAGCAAACTGTTTATCCAGCCCTGGTCTTCCTGCTGCTGTTGTCTTCTGGGATGCAGAGCGTCTCCATCACCCTGCCAGCTCCATCTGCAGTTCCACTTACCCTAGGCCAGCTGCTTCGTTAGGTTCCTCCAACAGAGGGTGCTTGAGGGGGACCACAGTGGCTGGGAGGAAGAAGGCCCCTGCCCCTCCGCCATCTGCATCTGCCTCCCACCAAAGGCAGGCTGGTTGTCCTGGCAGCCACAGCTGATTCCAGAGCAGCAAGTCATTCCAGTGGGCAGTTTTCCACCCTGCAGGACGCAGCTTCACTGTGCCCCCTCTCAGGCCCCAGCCAGACGAGCAGCAAGCCCTCCCCAGAACTCAGGATTTCGGCTCAGAAAGCTCTCCCATGCCTCTAGCTGTTAATGATCCCAGCCTCTTCCTGTTGGTCTCCAGCCTGTATTCATCAGCTCAGGCTGCCATAACAAATGCCATGGACTGAGTACCTTAAGGAACAGAAACGTGTTGTCTGACAGTCTGGATGCTACTAGTCTGAGGTCAAGGTGTGGACAGAGTTGTTTCCTCTGAGGCCTCTCTCCTTGGCTTTAGATGGCTCTGTGTCCTCAGAAGTCTGCCTATGTGTGTCTGTGTCCTGATTTCCTCTTCTTATAAGGACACCAGTCATATGGGATTAGGTCCCACCCTAATGTCCTCATTTTAACTTAACTGTCCCTTTAAAGATCCTATCTCCAAATACAGTCACATTCTGAAGTACTGAAGGTTAGGACTTCATCATATGAATTTCGGAGAAGATACAATTCAGCCTAAAATATAGCCCTACCTGCTCCTACAGTTACTGCCATGATGAAACATCAGTTGCCTTTTTTTTTTTGCCTTTTCATGTGTCTTAATGCTTGATTAAGCATCTTTTCTATTAAATGCTCTGTTGTAATTACATTGCTTCTGTTTCTTGAATGGATCCTGGCTAATACAGCATGTCAGACATGAACATAAATGAAGAAAAATAATGACGCAGAGAAATGGGGTAGGAAATGTTGAGATGAGGTGAGTGTCATGTAAGACAGGACAGTTATGGAAGACTTCCTCAGACAATAACAAGTAAACAAAAACCTGGAGGAGATGAAGGAACAGGCTATGCGGCTCTCTCGAGCAAATGTCATAAGGCCCTATAATTCTTACTGAACACTGCAGTGCTCACTGAAAGGCACAGCAGAGCTAGGAGCAATGCACAACCGACCCTGCTGTGAGGTTCTGCTTTCCATAGTACACATGCCGGTGACTGCCAGCGAGGACCTGGGAGGCACTGAACAAGTCTTGTATTAAAATAATAACAATCAAGAATTTTAGGGCCACCAAGGGGACCCTGGAGTCCATCTGACCCACCTGTCATGTTTTGTTAACCTCAACCCGGAGGGATGAATTTACTTGACTGGGTTCACACAGGAGCTTGGCTGTGGAGCCTGGCCTCCCCAGCTTCCTACAGTTCAGAAGCCTTTCCACAGCACCACGGCATGCTTTCCACAGCAATAACTGCACCAAGTATTAAGTTTGACTGGAGGCATATGATCAGGGATCTGCCTTCACCAAGAATACCCGATTGTCAGGTCAGATTAGAAACCCTTGTGGCTCCATCAAACCTTTGGGGAGGCATGCTAGCAAATCTTTGTCACATACACATACAGGCTTAGGCAAAGTCCACAGCCTTAGTAAGGCAGTGATTTATTAGAGCCTTTAGGTTTCCTTGGCCCAGACTGCAGGTATAGGCCTCTGGATTCTTTTCCTAATCTCAGCCACTTCTCTCTCCTCTCCGAACTTGCCTGAGAGTCACCCCTGCAGAGGTGGCATTCCACCTTTTGGAACAGAAAAATCTCCCACACTATATCATTCTCAGTTGGCCACAGGTATGCCCAAGGCAGCATGACCAGCAAGTAGAAACCAAAGGTCTGGCAATGGCAGAACTCTGTTGAAAAGGATAATAACATGAAGAAAGGCCAGGGCATAAGGCATTCTGGTAGTGGTGTTCAGTAGGGTGTGGGTGTGTTCACACCATAAAGATACAGGCTTTCTTGTCTTTCTAGAGAAGATTGCATCGTCATTCCTCTGCTTGGGACCTTAAAGCACATTGCAACATTGCACATGAACTCCTGCCAGTGGGCCCAAAGAAGTAAGATGATTGCCTTGAAAACCACAAGCAGTACATCTAAATATTTGGTACCCGGTGTTTGCCATAGGTTTCCATGGTGTGTTTAGATTAATGGGAACCCTATATATACTGTTTTTCTACATCTATTAAGGACATTTAATTACCAATGTCACTAGCATCACTGACACTTTGATGCTGACTTACATACTGGCCCTAGGTCACGTATGACGATTACAAGACATAAAATCCTTTGTTACTTGCCTCTGTGATGGCTTTCACATAGCTGAGAATAGCAAAGGCTGAAAAGACATCAGCGATTTTCTAGTTCATCTTAAAACTGGAGACTCTGAGACCAAGGTGGTTGATTTCCACAAACTCACACACGTAGGGAGGAGTGTGAATTGAAAGAAAGAAAAAGATCACAGAGAAAAAGGAACTGTAAGATTATTGTTGCACTGGGAAACTTTAGCAGCGATGCACTGTAGTTTCAGTGAAATAAAGGTAATATTGCATTGAAGATTATTTCTGTAGGGATATGTTTTTATATGTGTTACGTACAATGTTAGTTTTGAATTTTGCTTCCATTCTCAATATAGTTAAATGTAAGTTCAGTGCCCTTGAGATGTGGGATTTGGGCTGAGTGGGGGAGGGCATGGGGAAAAGGTGCCTTTCAACTTTTCAGTTTGTGCATATGACTATACTGTATGGAATTTGTTTATCATAAGAAATTCTTGCTTTTATATTAAAATTAAAGTGATGAACTCAAGGCGACCATCAGAAAAGCTCAGCATGCAGAGGATACCTTAGTCTAGACATAATCATGAAAGAGAGGGCTGGAAAAGCTGACTGACTGCTGTGTTATGTTACACAAAGACATTGTTCTTGAAGAAGAAACAGTGTCAAACAATCCCAGTGTCCAAACCTCACTGTGTCTTCAAGAAAGGGGCATATAAAACAGTCCTACCAATAAATAGGGCCGAATACCAAACACGATAGTACAACAGAGGAGAGCCACAAAACAGGATTTTCCAGAAGACTCCACAAAAGGGCATCGGTCCTCCGCTTTTCAGGGAATTTAGTTCCCTCAGATAAAACAATAGCAGGAGCTGTAAAAATGATCTTAGAATTAACATACCTAAGTATTGGCATATATGTGCTTAGAACATTTAAACCTGAGGGTCAGTTGCTAATTCCCCCAAGTCAACTTTTCTGAGATAAATTACCCATATTTACTTTTGTTGTTGGCATGTTTGAATTTTTTTTTACTTGTTTTACTCAATATTTTTGTTCTTATTATTTCTGTTTCGTGTTTGATTTTGACAGGATGCTGATCGTCAGGTGGACAATTTGGACAATAAGACAGGAAAGATGAGTTGTGTTGGGCTGGGAGACTGGGGATGCTTCAGGAAGAAGTGAGACCCTCGGGGTGAGCGTCAGCATTTCCGTACATCTTCCTTATAGCAGAAAGCAGAACTAAGGAAAATTCAGTGCCCTGCCCCTCTCCACCACCCCCAAAAGAAGCCATTATCTTTTTTTTTTAACCTGTCTGCCGTGGTTGCTTTGGTCAAACAGGTATTATATTTATCCATAAAACCTATGCCACTGTTCACATGGTGGCTTTTGCCACTTGAGTCCCCTAAATATTAAATATTGTATAGTAAACACAGTTCCATACCCTGGACTTTACATGACACAGAAAACTCAAGCCTTTTACATGATGACAGCGTCCCCCAACGAGATGACATCCAGCACTCGCTGCCAATGGCTCACCTGCTCAGTCCCCCTCCTCGGTAAACTCTCCATCTTATCAGACACCCCCTGAACCAATAAACATCCCCCCAGCCAATAGAGAGATCTCACCTCGCCATCAGCCAAGCTTTATAACTCAATAAGCTGAAACAGACATCACCGCCGGTAGCAGAGACAAAAATGACATAGATGAAAAGAGGTTTGCTTTCTGCAGCTTGTAAACTCCGGGGGCCATGGTGGCTCCTTCTGCTCAATCTGGCCCCTCTCTCCAGCCCTTCTGGTGGTAAGAAGGCCCCCCCGCCACCTGTCACGGCTTTTGTAGGGAGGAGACCCCTGTGTCTCTTGGGCCTGTCTCTGCCCACTGTTCCGCTGTGGATCCTGCCTCGCCCTGGGCACCATCTCTCTGCTCATCATTCCCCATCACCCTTGTTCTTCTCACTAGCTCTTTAAGCATAACACCTAGTCCAGATTCTTATAGGCACCTGCAGGGGCAAAGCTCTGGGTGGTTATGTATATAGAAGTCACCAGAAGTCAGTGTAAATCAGGGCAGTTCCCTGACAACAAAAATTTCTCTGTAGGAGAGTCCCAGACTCAGGAGCATTTCTTCCCAATTACATTCGCTCATTTTCATGAGCTGTTAGTTAATCCCTGAGGTTTCATGATAAATTGTCCCAGTGCCATTTGGATTTCAAACGCAATTTGTGATTATGTTATGTGCAAAGGCACTATATTAAATAAAAATTAGTCTTAATATTAGGTCCCTCTGTTCTCTAAGCAGGAAACTCGTTGCAGAGCAATTCTCATTTACAGTAATACATCTCTGCTTTGAAAACCATGATAGCAGAAAAGTGTGTAAAGGAGAAGGAAACTGCGCTTCAAAATGTCAAACAACATCTGTTTCCCATTTCTGAGAATTACAGAGCTTTCTCCAACCCTTTAACCCCTTAGCCCACATTGTATCTGTCCCTTCATAGTTTATGAGCTTTATCTTCAGAAGCCTTTCAGTAAATGAAACCTGATACAGAAAGTGAATCTCTGCTTTAGGGTCTCTCCAAGGATTAGGGGCAAGATTCATTAGAACAACACCACTCACGCTGTGATACTTTAAGGTTGTGTCAACATTTCAATTGTAAACCCAGGCTTCCAGGGGTGTGTACACAGTCTGTTAAAAAAAAAAATAGTTCTCCAGGTTCAAGTTCAGAAAGTGGGATAGTCATTTGAGGACTCATGTTTGGTTTATTCGAATTTTAAGAGCTGCAGGTGAATGACCTTTCTAAGGGTAGAAAATCATATCCCATAGACCTTTGTAATTTATACTTCAAGACTGTATCCCACGGTCAGAACCAAAATGTAATGCTGAGATAAAACATTAAAGAATTCGAGCAAAAATTCTAAATCTGATCATTCTGAGAAACTGCGCAACAGGTTAGTATTTTAACATTTATTTTGAGCGTGAGGCAGAAGCAATTTAGTCACATGCAGTAAGTAATTGGTCTGCCATATTATTCTGCTAATGGTAACTTTAGGTCAGCCAGGCAGCTGCGTTTTCCTCTGAGGGATCTGCAACAAGCCCTCTGCCACCTAGACGAACAACAGGGGAGAGGTCTGACTGAAAGGCATGGAGGGTCAAAGCCAACAGAGCACGAGGCTGTGAATGGATGTGTTTATCTTTGGTACCCTGTTCCTCTCATTTCCTCATTCTTCAGAGGTCCCGTGTCCTCTGTCTGTTCCCTCGGTCAGCCGCGATCATGGTTCTGGCTCTAGGACGTTCTCTTTCCTCCCTCCTTGCCCCCTGACACCATCATGTAGTCAAAGCTCACCTGCTACCCACTGGATTGGTCAAGAGCCACCTATAAGATTAGAAAAGATCTACTAGGGTTTTAGTGATTTCCTGGCAGCTATTAGGTCTTGAATGGTCTCCTGTCCCAAAGATGTTTGCAACTCTACAAGGTGCAACAGGAATGTATTTTTGAGGAAGGAGTCTAAAAGCACTCTTCAAATAACTTCAAAGAGGCAACAGTATTCTTCTGTATTGAAGAGATTAAATGCTTTTCCATTGTTCTACACCATGTAGGGAACTGGTCATAAAATATAAGTTCCATGAGAGCAGACTTTGCTGCTTGTTCCTGCTAAAAACCTAGCACCTAAAACATTATAGGTATTCAATGAATGGCTCATGATTGAAAGAGTAAGGAAATTAATGAATATATCAAATACCTCTTTATCGTTCTGAAAGCCTTATATGAAGTAACTTGCAAACACATTTCCTCAATGCAGAAAAAAAAAATCTGTTACAGTAAAGAAATGTTTGTCTCTCTCTTGGCATCTGGAGCAGGGTGATACAGAAAATAATTGCATAAGGAACAAGTGAGTAAGAGAAGTAAGAGGCTGTTTGTTCTTTTTTCTGACTTTTAAATACCACCCAAACCTTTACTATTTAGAATCTGAAACTGAAGGAAAGGTTAGCTCTTCGGTCTCATCTCCTGTTTCTCAAATATGAAAAATGTCTCAAGATAAAAACAGTCAGAGCTCGGCCAATGTAGTCAACCAGATCAGATTATAAGCAAGCGCTGTGGAGGTAGGCAGGTACAATTTCTTCTTCGTCTTTCTGTTTTGTTTTGTTTTTACCTACAAAGATCCTGAACACACGTGGGTTGCACACAGAACATGTTTAATTAATTTTGGACTGTGTCTTGAATCCAGACTCCCTCTACCTCTCCTCTGCAGCAAACATTTTATCCAGACTGCTAAGAGCATCAGAACCTGCTTTCCTTTTCATCTACTGCCTTCCTCGGCCAAAGCTCAGAGTGAGAAGAAGAGATAAAAGAAAAGGAGATTAAAAAAAAAAAGACAGTCTGGCAGTAAGATCTTCTACGTAGTTTGGTGATATAACATGAGTGTTTGTGGAATCATCACGTATCGCATCATCTACATTTAACCATTTTTCTACTACAGACCAGTATTACCTTCATGAGGAGATGGTGTGTTCATTTGTCGACAAAGGCCCATGACACTGAGCCAAGGAGCCTGACGTGGTCACCTAACCGCTCTTCATCCATCCCTTTCCTGTACCTTAAGCAGCCGGACCAGATGGTCGCAAACCTATTCCCAGAGCGCAGGCCTTGGGCCTCTGCAGCCATCCCGTCCCTCCTGTGTGGCCTCCCGGGAGCACCGTCACCGCGTTCAAGCTCTCTGTGAGTCTCCTCTGCTTCAGGCAGCCTACGGAGCTCTGGTCCTTTCCATGGGAAGCCAGGGTGTCCATCTCTTGGAAGCTGCACTCTTGCGGCCCATTGCAAAGAGAGAAGCCCTCCATATAATCCAAAACAATAACAATAAATGTACTGTGTTCCCAAGTGCTTATGTCCTTTGCCTCAACAGCAGGTTCTCCATGAGGATAAGAAAAAAAAAAACCTCTGCACACCGGCACAATCAGAGTCTGATTGCATTCCAGCGACTAACGACCACAACAACAGCCAGGGCTTTTTTGTTGTTGTTTAATTAAATTCTTTCAAGCGGCATGGAGCAATACTGTTGGATAGATCTTGTAAGAAGAGATAATTAAACCACAAACAAACTAGTTCTTTCATTTGGAATAGCAAGCCCCACCCATGCTCAAGACGGCTAGTCCTACCAGACCGCAGGGAAGGCTCTGTCTGCCCGTCCAGGGGCCTTGGGAAGGTCAGTGGCCAGAGGGCCCTCTGCCCTGGACTCGGGCAAGACCCCTGCGGACAGTCAGGCTCTCTCCGAGACACTGCCAGCGGAGCGGGGCCGGTGACAGGACACCTTTGACCACAGGCTCTCAGCGGACGCGTGCCACTCGGAAAAAGAGTTTTCTCACTCTGCAGTCTTGGGCTGAGGTGAGGCACCTGGGATCTCTAGGCTTTTCAAAAGACAGTTAAAGTAGGAGAGCAATATTTTCACACTATACATGTATTTCCCCCAAATGCTAGTACACTTTTTCAGACTCCAAGTGTTATAGGATCTGATTCGGTGCACCACATCAATCCTGTCTAGGGGGCAGTCAGTATGGTTGGCAACTTCTTTAAATGTGGTAAGGTATATTGACCTGTGTGGGCTCTCTGCTATAGCTTTAAGACAACATAGTATTTGCAGGGAGATAAACCTAAATTTGAATCCCATTTTTCTATGTAGTCTTGACAAAGTCAAGGTCCTTTTGGAGCACCAGCCTGTCCCCCTGCAGCTGTGGACAGTGGCCCTGCCCCTCTCTCTACTCCCTAGCTTCAAATCCCTGGCATCAGCCCCCAAAGGAATTCCTGGCACTCCAGTCCACATTTTGGGTTTGCTTTAGAGGAACCTTAACTATGACAATACTCGTTCTTTCCTCCATGTTTGTTGCCCAGCTTAAATACAATAACACACACACAGATTTCTCTGTAAACTCTAAGCCTATGGGCCAACATCAGTTACAAATATTAAAGTATTACTAGCTATTATTTTGATCTAAGTGGACACTGAAAGCATTGGACGTATGTTATTATTTTCTGTATTGTTCCTATAACAAACACGTTGTGTCTATTAGGCTTACAATGAACTGTTCAGGGCATCAAAAATATATGCTGCAGTGCACAGGAAAAATAAATGAATGAGCAACTTCGGTGGGTGGGGTCACCCGCATCCCACAGGCCTCTGCGACTATTCTGCTGTGTTCTGTCCCTAGGTCTTCCTAATCTCATCGTCCCATCCATTTCTTACTTATCTTTCAATACTAAGCTCACTCATCCAGACAGACAGCCACCATAGCAGTGTTCACTGAACACAGCTAAATGCCAAATGTGTTAAGTGTACATAATAATACATAAGTAACGCTGGCTTCCACCTCAAAAATACATAGACCCTGACCTCATCACCTTCTCAAGCTGCTATACTAGCTCTCTCCTCCCCTTCACAACAGTTGTCCATAAGCTTTCTTAACTTGCTCATCGTCCATGCCTATGGCTTAACTTAAACATCTTACTGCGGTGGGCATTGCCTCTGTGTCCGGAAAGCCCAGGGACTGCAGTCCATTTTACTTCACACTCCTGACCACTCACTCCTGATTTGGTTTTATGTGATTCCTGCTTTCATGGTTTTCCCTTATTTTTCTAGCCAGTGCTAGAAATTTCTTTTTATTTCTAAATTTATTTCCTTTCAGCGTCTCCTCCTCTAAATTGGTTAGGGTTCTTGGCTGCAAGAAGCAGTCACCGAAGAGGATGACTGATAATTCCAATTAAGTGTTATGAGTAGCTCATAAAATCAACAGGAGGCTTAGAACTATGCAGCTGGG
Organism: Smutsia gigantea; assembly: GCA_032199065.1. Classification (NCBI taxonomy): domain Eukaryota; kingdom Metazoa; phylum Chordata; class Mammalia; order Pholidota; family Manidae; genus Smutsia; species Smutsia gigantea. The sequence goes on from JAVSCE010020477.1 coordinate 26,080, forward strand.
AAAAACACTTAAAATCTTCCCAAAGAACTGAATGGTCCTTGGGGCAAGAAACCTAAGGCAGAAAGCCGGACACTGGGCACTGCGGTTAGTACCACCGCTTCCGCTGCCCCAGGAACTCAAGGTGGCTACAGCTTCCCTATCGCTAGCCCTGGTGTACCACTAAACGGGAAACACAGTTTTCTGCAGCCAGTACACCTGCCAAGAAAACAACGCTCGACTTTCTCAACCAGCTCCTGAAACTAGACCCAGAACAAATGCAGCTGGTTGGCTAATCTGTACCATACACCTTACCTGTAAGAGAGGCTGCAAAACCAAGCATATGATGTTTATGACACCTGTCAAGTGAGGTATTCTGTCCCCAGCTAAGTTTCATAAAGAGGGGAATTCCCCAAACAGGAAAATGGTTTAGACGAAAGCAGCCAGAACTCATGGCAGTTAGCCAGTACCTTTCCAAATCAAATCTTACCTTAAGCTTCCTCTAAATTGACATCGTGTCCTGGGAAAACTCATCAGCTCCCATGGCACTGAAACCCTCTTAGATATCAATGACTCTCAGATTTTGAGTTCTAATTCAGACCTCTTCTCTGAGGTTCAGATTCACATACCCAAACCCATACCTGAGAGCTCAACTTGGATGTCTTGTGGCTATTTCAGACTTAAGAAGTCCAGATCTAAATTCTTGCTCTTCATGCCTGTTCTCAACTGAAAGGTCTTAACTAGATCTGCATGGAGAGAAGAAAAGAAAACTCCACAAGAAAATCTTCCTTGAGGCATTTCTTGAAACCTTCTCTCATTACTTACCTGATTATAACAAATAGCTGATAATCTCAAAGTAAACTGCTTCTAATGTCTGTTATTTAATACTAAGCTGCTATATTTGGCATTCCTAGGTAAATAAATTCATCCCTGGCCAACACTGGAATTAAGGAACCCAAAGGGCTTTAGGAAATTCCCCTGGGTAATTGATAGTTTTAACTGAGTCAGTTCTGGATTAAATTCTTGAAATGAAATATGATGATGAGACATAATACCTAGAAGCCAACCACCTGTAGCCAAAAAAGAATCATTGGGACATCTTACCACCTCAGAAAAGCAACGTATCAAATTCCTATTCAAATCACATCTTGAGGCAGGAAGATGGAAACTGAGTATAAACTCACTAAGATGATACGGAAAGGAGTTTCCAATGATGTCTTTAAAGAACTTGACCTTGATTCCATTTCCTCCTCTGGCTCTTAAGAGGGAACGTCGTTCTCCTGCTCCCCCTGAATGTGTCATTCCCTTCCCTCTCAGAGCCGATCACCATGATGAGCACTTCCTGAGCGAACAGAGGCCACGGCGCAGTTAGAAGTGGCATCACGGCTTTTAAAGGATAAGATGAAAGGAAACCAAAAATAGCTCTTCTCCAGGTCCCAAGGTCCTTGTCTTGTGCCTTCAACCCTGGTGAGTCCTCCTTTCCGACACCCCCTCTTCCCTGCACTGCCCCACTTCACCCTCTCATGTTTTCCTAGGACTCCAGCCCTTTCCACCCAGAAGGAAAACAATGTTACAGTCTGGCCCGAGACTAAGGTGTGCCTTTATATATCATTTCTCTAAAATGTTTGGAGTTGAAAACCTTCTGGAACCTACTGACCCCCTCTTGGTAGAGAGTGGAGGAGTTCTACAGATACACAAATAACCCTCAGTGGACAGACACCACTGGGGATGTTTTCACAGAGATTGTTCTATCTGACCCTCACAACAACCTTTTTCTCTATGCTGAAATGTCCCTTCTCACCCTTCTCAGAGGTTAAATAAATTCCCTAAGACCACATGGCTAATAAATGCCAGTCTCAGGATTCCAACCCAAGTCTGTCCCACTCTGACTCTACTTCTGATGGGCATTTCCCTCTGTCCTACCCGACCCGAAGGGATTCCTGGCAGGCGAGTCTAGCACTGGGGAGTGTCACACCGGCCCTGAAGGTGAGTGATACCGTTGATCAGTGGAGACCCTCGAGCGGCAGTGAGTAACCACATACCCCATCTCGGTGGGAAACTTGCTTTCCCCTACCTGTGTTTTTTTCTTTGCCACATTCTGGCTTTAGCGGCTTTCCATTCCTAACTAGCCTCTCATTCTTTTTTAATCAATTATTATTCATTCAGTCTTCAGACTGGAAATCCTCTGAAGACCTTAAGGCACCATATAGAAAAATACTGCATAATGAACAATAAACATTGGGGCACCAGCAGGGTGCAGTTGAGAACGCTGTGATTTCTTTCTTCTGGTCCTGTGGGAAAGTGGGAGGTTTTACCAAATTGAAATGGGCTCCTTTCCCCTGTAGCTCCAACCCGTCTTCTTCTCATTCCTGCAGGCTTGCCTAGACAGATTTTCTAACTCACCCACTACTTACCATGTTCCCAAAAGGTGGACATGTCGCTCTACCAACATCCAGCAGAGCCCTCCCAAATCCGTCTCCACAGCTTCTCCAAAACTATTTATCATCAAGAAAACCACACCTAAGACCTCCAGAGCCAACCAACATGTCCGGATGAGGATAAGCTGTGTGAGGCAGCCTGTCTGATTAGGCACCTTCATAGACATGCCCAGCTCCACTGGAAGCCGAGAGAGACGGAGATGAACGCCCAGGGGCCCTGCCACGCGTACAGCAACATGAAGATGGAATCCACAGGGCTTCCCCGGGCACCATGTATTATGATTGACTGTGGTCCTTTCTCTCTGGAAAAAAAAAGATATCTTGAAGTCCTGACCCTTAGTACATCAGAATTTGACTCTTTTTGGAGACAGGGCTTTGCAGAAGTCATCCAGTTAAGGTGAGGTACTAGGGTCAGTCCTAGTGCAATATGACTGGTGTTGAATATTACATAAATGTATCAATGTATTTATATAAAGGGAGAAATGGGACAGAGAAGCAGGTGCATGTGGAGGAAGATAATGGGAGACACAGGGGGAAGATGGCATTTGCAGGCCAAGGCTGCCCCCGTGGCCCTGGAAAGAAGGAGCCCACGCAGCTGACACCCTGATCTCAGACTTCTAGGCTCCAGGACCTGAGAGACACTAGACGGACGCCTACTTCCCTCTATCCTGAGCCTGTGGCTTCTAGAGCAAATCATCACAAACTTTGTGGCTTAACACAAAAATTTACTCTCCGACAGCTCTGCAGGGCAGAAGCCCGGAATGATGCTGTTCGCAGGACTGCCCACTCCCGCAGCCGTAGGGAGCCATTCCTAGCCTCCCCCAGCCTCCAGGGGCTGCAGGTGCAGGCTGCTGGCTGCACCCCATCTGGGCCTACATCTTCACAGGGCCTTCTTCTCCGTGTGGGTCTCCACCTCCTCTTCCCCTACCTCCCTCCTGAAGAAAGGATTGCAAGCGGGGCCCACCTGGAGAATCCAGTATAAAGACGCTTCACCTAATCACATATTTTGCCACTTAACGTAATATTCACTCTTTCATTATATTCACAATTTCCAGGGATTAGGAAGTGATCTTCCTAATTAGTGAGAAGATAGTTTTGGGTGGGGGTTCATTTTTTCTGCCTACCACAGGCCCGAACCACGAAGCCACCTGAGTTTACATTTGGAAGCCTGTCTCAAAGGTGACCCCGGCTCCGCAGTAAGGAATGCTCATCTCACGCCCAGCCCCACACCCCGTGTACAACTGCATCTAAGACCTGAGATTAAGATTTAAACATCAACTTGAGTCATACCCCGCCCTTCTGTTCCTCTATTTACAACACCTGGCCAGCAACTCATTAAAAAGTGAAAAAGTTGGTCCTCACTCACGCTGAGCTCTGGAAAGAACCTTTAGAGAAACCAAGTTTTTAATTCTCATTTGTCCTCTTTCTTCTAAGATTATTACCGAGCGTCCTCATCAGGAGTGAAGGAGCATATAAAGCTGTACTTACATAAAACGTAAGCTTGTCCCTCCCTCCTCAATCTAACCCAGAAACTGCACACAAAGCTGTATGGTTTTCTCCTCAGTTACCAGGATCATAAGGACGTTCTACATGCTGGAAAGCTTTAATGTTCAAACACTTTCTTATAGGTTCCCTAGAACCTATAAGAGTACAAATTTTTCTTTCACTATTTCTTTATTGGCTTCAATGACTCAAATCCTTTTCTCTTTAGAAGCATGTAGCACAAAGGAATAAACGGAAGGATAGTAAGAACTTCTTAAAGTACTCTGAAATTTTTTGAATTAACTATAAAATTTATTGTATAATTTTGCAAAAGGTGATGTTTGGAGGAATTAGAGAGACTCGATCTAACAGCTGAATAGCAAGAACCAGCTGGAATTGAGCATATTTTAGTATTTGGCACTAAAAAGTGAATATATATGCATAATGTTTTGAATATTATATAAATATGCAAATGTGTTTATAGGTGTGGCTTGAGATGGGGTATCGTTTGCTACACTTCAAGTAGCAGAACTTGAGAAACTCAGTGATGCACGACCCTAGCTCTATGTTAAAATCTTCTGAGAGCTTTTTAAAAAAAGGTCCAGTGCCTGGGCCCCACCCCAAAACAATCAAACCAGAATTTCTTCAGGCCAGCTAACGCTGAGGATCAGAGTCAATGTTCATTTTACTGCTGGGAAAATCAAAACCTGAAGAGCCAGGTGGTCTGCCCATGTATGTGACCAAGATCACACACCCACAAAAAAGGCTGCAAATAGCAGTAAGAAATAGTAAATAATTTAAAATAAAATGATTGTGAAGAGAAGCGGAGGGGGGTGGTGACGGGGTGGCAAGGGGGGAGGTTGCCAGCAACAGCAGAAATGTGACGGCTGCCGAGGGTTAAGGATTATGACAGGATGTACAGTCCCCTGTGAAAACGGAAATCCTGCTTAATCCTTTATCATCCAGCTGTGCGTACACCAGGGAGCTGGCTTAGGAAAAATTTATCTATGAAACTTTTTCCTACAAGTTTGGAGTTTTAGGGAAACAAACTCTGACATTCCAGAACCTGGGAGTTAAGAAAATTCCCTGGAGGTAAAAGTCAGGAAATCTCCACAGAAAGTCATTTCACCAAGTTAACCAAGTGTGTGTAAAATTTTAGTGTCATTTGTATATAGTCTTAGAAGAACTGATGAGTTGAAATAGCTATAATCTGATGGCAATTACTACCAATTTCCTGACATCACTTTTTACCTATTTACTAACATCATCCCGGCAAATGAAAGGAAAAAGCTAAGAAGTATTTTAAATAGATTAACAGCAATTTTGCTACATGGGGTTTTGTCTTTGATTTATCAAATCACTTGGATATTATTTGATTAATATCAAAATGAACTGTGAACTGCAGTTTTTATTGCTTTTTCAGGTTCCTCCCCTGGCCCTGGATTCTCAGGAACTCTTATTTGAGGTTTGATGTGCTAATTTGCTCATCAGTACACACTAGCCTTCCTTGGTTTAATTAATAAATATTTAGTTTTGACAAAGGCAGGGTAAACAGAAGCCTAATCCATGAATTTGATCATTGTTTACCCCCACCGTGACCCTCTCTTGAAATTGGTCTTGAGTCTTATCAGTCTGCTCCGTTTTATGCCTTTCATTTGCATATCAAATATATCATTTTAAGCAGACTGCTCACAGCCATCGCTGTCGGGCAGCTTCAGAACCAGTTGCCCACAGGAGCTGCAGAGAAACATCTGTAAACCCACTGTGATTACGGGAGAAGAATGGGAGATGGGGGATTACCCACATCTCCTGTTTAGATTCTGTCCTCCAGAAATCAAGATCTTTCGTGGGTACTGTTTTCGTATGTTTAATTGATTGACTGATTTCCTGTTTAATGTAAGTATCTTACTCTCTGAAAATTAGAATGACAACACAGGATTCTCCAACCTTTACACGTTGAGTGAATTTCTGGCCACCAAAACCTCAGTTGACCTTTAAGATTGCCTCCATAGATTCTACCCTCAGTTAAGAACAGGCAGATGGTGGTTACTGCTTCAAAGCAAGTCCCATTGTTTTGTAGAATGCAGGAAGGTGGGTTTCCAGAATTATGAGGGCCACGGTAAGTCTCCCACGTCACTGGGATTTCACCGCCCACATTTACCAGTCCAACCCCTGTTCAGAATTAACCTTCAGTCATTCACATGACACCTTAGGTGTGTTACGTACTCAGATGTAATAGTCAAGTCTCTGGTAGGATTAAAACTATTTCAAAGATTTGAGTTGTCTAAGCTGTTTTATTCGTATGACCACTTCCCTAAAGAGAGTCTTAAAGATGTGATCTTCAGGCAGTCAAAACCTGGATAACCAAGTAAGATCCAGCCCTCAGGCTGCTGTCTGGCTTTTAAGAACTCCACACACAGCCCCAGAACAAGAAGAGGAAAATAATACCATCATGGACTACTTTAATTATGCCCTTAAAGGTAGTACCGTGTCCTTTTAAAAAACTAAAATATTGGAATCCAAAGCCCCATGTCAGTTGTAGTCAATGTACTAAGTGAATGAGGGGGAGCACCGGAAACAATACCGTCTCTTTATCTAGGGCGCCGTTACATGGTGTGGGGCAGGAGCGCCGAGTCTCATCGCAGCTCTACCACCACTCGTCAGCCACTTGAGCAAGTTGCATCCTGCCTCTGAACGTCCATGTTCCCATCTGTAAGAGGAGACAGTTGGATTACATTCGCATGCTTTAAACTGTGCCCCTCAGAAGTGTTCCTTAAAAAGATTTATGTGGTCAAATAAATGTGGGTTATCTCTGTATTTCATACACACACACACACACACACACACACACACACACACATTCTTGGAGATTTTGCAGCATGCATTAGGTATAGCCAATGCCTCCATGAGACATTCTAATAAAGCTTCACCCCAAATAAGCCTGTTTAATTGTGTTTCCCAAACATATTTTACCAAGAATCCTAGGAATGTTCAAAACAGTTTGGCAAAGCTGGACAAGATTTTTCAAAGGGCCATCCCACTATAATGAGGGCTGCCCGCAGTCAGGTAGGAAGGCTTGCTCATGGTGTTACAGAGCATAGTGGTTGAAGGTGGGAGCTCGGAAAGCAGAGAGCCTGGCCTCAGATCTGTAGCTTTCAGACTTCAGTCCCACTATTGAACTTTGTTCCTTCATCTGAAAAACAGAGGCAATCCTAGGTTCCTAGGGTCCTGTTTCCTAGGGTCATTGTGAGGGTTGGATGAGGGAATAAAATACACCAAATTCTTAGTCGATTACCTACCACCTCCTTAGTGCTGTGGCAGTGTTAATGTCATTGTTCCAATATCATAAACCCTTGCCAGATGCAATCGTCTGGGAGGAGGAAGAGAAGATGAAAGAAATTGACATTGGCCGAGCATAGACTGGATGCCAGATTATTTATACACCTCATCTCGTTAAACCCCTGTCATAACAATAAGACCAAAATGTAATTATTTCATTTTTACAAGTGAATAAAATAAAACTGTGAGATATTAAGGAATTTGCCTAATAGTATCCAGATTTAAGGTGAAAAAATGAACCCCAAATTCAGGTATCTCTGATGTCAAAACTCAAGTTCTTTCTACCACATGACACTGCCCTAGAGAGTGAAAAGTAATAACCTTTCTATCCTTTTATAAATGAAGAAATGAGGCAAACTAAAATATGTCCTAGGATCACACAGTAAGATTCAGATTAGGAAATAACCCGTATTCTGTCATCCAACCCTGTAATGTATTCATTACTGGACCCTAAAAGAAGGACAGATGAAAAGGGAAGAAGAACCTATCTCTAATTTGATCTGTCATTTTTAAAATTAAGAATATTTTTTCTCTTAATTGTCTACTATATGTATTATGTCCTGTTTAAACAAAGATTTCTCCCCTTCTTAACTCAAATGATGATTTAGACAAGCATAGGTCTGAAGTAGACATTTAAAGGTCAAATTAATTCTACTACCTCCAGAAAGGATTGGATCAAATAATTCTCAAATGATAATCCCTTACCCTATTCTATTTTTAAATATTCAGAGAGGAAAGTTCTGTGACTTTGGTAAAAAAAAAATTCAAATATTAATAATAATTTTAGATTTCATAATATGCAAGGACCTTTGAGACATTTAAGAAAATAAAAACACATTAATCAAAAAAATGAGAAAAAAATGAAATAAGATGAACTGATTATCCGTGATGGAGTACAGTATTGTGCATTAAGAACTGAATTTCAGGACTAAGGAATTGAGGAAATAATTTATTGGATATTAATCTTCCATTTTAGCAGGAAAGGCACAGCATTACTTAGATATGTCTGCTGCATCCAGAGTTGTAAAATATGGGGTCAAAAATAGATCCCTGCCACATATCCCATACTGCCATTCTGCTTGGTTCATCTTATCACTAAAACTGGTTTTTTACAGCAATGTCAAAGATGATGGAGCTTAGAGATTTCCATTTTGCAAGTAAAAAAGGGCAGACAGGTGGTGCACAGCCTGCAGTGTACTTAGATGGAGCAGCCAGCTGCTTAATTCCCATCATCACAGCCCATCCTGGGACCACAGGGCATCTGACTGAGCAGGCAACATGCAGAGAGAGGAGGGACACAAGGAAGATTTCGCAGCATCTGAAATTCTCCATTTAGGCTCAGTGAGGGAGAGAAAGGATGGTGACAGGTACTCTGATTTGGGTGAGAGAATGCAGTCTCTTTGGTAGCTTGCAGTGATGAGTTTCTGATGTCTTACACCCGTTGACCTAGGATTATTTTAACCTAAGCAGCAGATAAAACAAGTATCTGCCTGCAAAATAGCAATAGTACCTCCAACAGTTTGAATTTGGAGAAGGGGTACAGGTTCCTGAGGCCATTCTTTGCAAGTCCTATTCCAATCTTTGCTCTGCTTTCAGATGTATATTCATTGGAATGAGTGAGTTGTCCCTTTGCAATTGCAGAATGCAGCACCCATCTCAAAAATGAAAATGATTTGGCCAAGTTTGTACTTTGGAGGTTATTTCCCCATTCTCAGAGAACCAGTGCAAGTTGAGGCATTTTCCTTCAGGACTAAACAAGATAATGGATCTTGGTCCCTGGGGGTATAGGAGAAGCTACCTTTCCAGAATGTAAAAAATAAATGGAAAATTCCTAAGATCCTAAGATTTTTGTTATGCAAATGCAGGAGAATTCTGAGCCTGGCAACTCCTGTCCTTTTACCTAAGGTTATAATTAAAGGCAAATGTAAAGCAAAATAGTGGTTCCTGGAAAAATTTCAGGACTTTCTGTAATCTTGTTTCCTTTATTTAACATCCCGGATCTTTCCAAAAGCTGACCTTCAGATGTACCATTGAGTGAGAGCATCACCCTGGGGCCCTGCTTGAATTTCTCTTTTGCTTGTTTCTTAACAATTTTATCTATGGTGTAAAATGCCCAAATCCCTCATGGGAGAGAAATATTCCCTACCTGTCTGAGCAAGGAGTACCTCATGTTTATAAATGGCCAAGCAGAAATGGCCGTTATGAATCTCTCTCAAGCAGGAAAGAGGGAGAGGAACCGAGAGTATTTGTTTCCTACATTCTATTCTCCAAGAAAATCTAGTGTTGTTATTTTGTTTGTTATCAGTCTGAGGTCCCAAAGCACCCTTTGCACCCCTAAGACTGACCACTTCATCTTATTTCAACTTTGAACCCTCTGTTAAGATTCCTAAACATAAACCCCTCTTCTGTTCAACCACCATTCCCATTTACGGGGAGCACTTCCTGACTCCTTTATTAGAATGAAATTTACCAATGCAGAAGCCATTTAAAGAGTGACTGTCTTAAAGGGCACCTTATTAATCATTAATATAGTCTTCAATTTGTGTATACACAGCCCAGACTTTTGAAAGACTTCTCAGCTAAATTGTGTCATTTCAGAGACCCAGAAAAAATCTTCCTTTCCAGCTTCCCAAGTTCTACAATGGAGAAGTCTCCAGAAAGTCCCCTTTAACTGCAAATATGTTTCTATCCTAGAGGGGGTGCACATTAGCCCATTATGGCATTAGCAGATTCAGTGATCAGTTTAGCAGAGCATAGCCCTGAGGAAAAGAAACAAGATAGGTAAATTTTACAGGGAATACTCTCCCCAGGGAATGGGGAATAGGACCAAAGACATTCTAGGCTGGAAGCTATTGGCCCAGAAATTCAAATCACCCTAGAATCACGCGGTTGTCAGGCTCCATTCCTGACACCAGCCACAGGCACACTGTGAATGGGAGGAACCTGAGTCTATAGTCCAGAGCTTGCACTAGGTGGGTGAATCTGGGCTCCTAAATTAACCTTTCAGCACCTCAGTTTCCTCATTTATAAAATGAGAATAATTTTAGTACCTATTTAGTAGCACTATTTGTATTAAATATTGACTTAAGTAAATTAGCCTATATGACACACTTATAATAGTGACAAATATAAACACTAAGTGTTAGCAGTTAAAGCATGAAGAATTAATAGCTAGCCCAGTGGTCCCATTGCTGTAACCACACACACACACACACACACACATCTATGGAAAAAGGTTGGAGGAATATACAATAAATGTTAATGTCTCAGTGGCAGAAATTATCACCGATTCTTTTTCCCCTTATGCATCTTCTAAATTCCCTACAATAAATATGATTAGCTTGACCATAAAAAAGTATAGAAGACTAATTAAACTTTACATAAAAGGAGGAACATTTGCATTTTATTTATAATAGCAAAAACATGGAAACAGAATAAGTGTCCATTAATAGGAATTAGTTCAATAAAGTATGGTTTACCCATATATTAGAATTATGCACCTACAACCTAAAATGTAATGTTGAAGAATGCTTTTTGGCCTAAGAAAATACTTAGGATACAGTATATGAAAAATTAAGTAACAACACTGAATAAAAATTAATTCCTCATTTACTAAAAATAAAGTAAATATACTTTTATTTGACCAAAAATAATAAAATGTATGTATGCCAAAAAATGCTATGAGTGATTATCCCCTGCTATCACAAGATTGTTTCTTCTGTGTATTTTTCTAAATGTTCTAAATCTTCAATAAAAACACATGATGTTTTTAAAATAGAAGAAAACACCAACTATTAGAAAATAAAGATGAATCCTCAGAGTTCTGGTCAAAAAATAGAGTTGGAGATTCAGGCAAGGAATTAAGTTAGTAGGAAAACACCAGGTTGAACTCATGACTCTTTCTTTGCTCAGAGTTGGCACAGGTAAATTCCCAAATCAGCTGGGTAAGGAATATGGATGTGTTAGAACGAAGAGATGCTGGACAAGAGAGTAGAGCTGAAGAGTTCCAGACAGACCCTCCGTACATCTGCGCAGAGCAGAAGCAGACGAGCAGACAAACTCCACCTACGGCCCCACCCACCCACAGCCAACCGAGAGCACACCCTCAAAACCCAAATACCTCATCACTCTCCTTCCCACTCTCGGAATTCCTATGGAAGTTAAAGAGGGAAATGAGGGGAAAATAAACATGAGTAACTTCATTTAATGAGTAAGAAGTGAGACCAGTCAAAGTAAAGACCAGAATTAGCTCCATAGCCCTGAAAGCAGCACAGCTGAGCTTGTCTTGGTGATTATTTTGGCGGCAGCGGGAGGGTGGGGACAAGATCAAACTCCCCTCCCTTTGGCACACCTTCCAGCCCCTGGCCTCAGTGTTCTACGTGTATGCACATTGAAGTGTTAGAAGCAGAACATGCTAATTTACCAAGAGAGAGAAGGATTTTTTAGCTAATGCTGGGTTTGCAGAAAGTCTTAATGCCATGAAACAAATTGTTAATGATGGCATCCTAAAATCCAAAGATGGAAAGTGCTGAAGTTTCTCAAGACTCTTCAGATCAGGCAACAGATCTGTCTCTTTGGGTATGCCCTAGAACACCAGTGTCAGTCATCCTTGTATCTAAGACCACATTAGAGAGAGAGAGAGAGAGAGAGAGAGAGAGAGAGAGAGTGTGTGTGTGTGTGTGTGTGTGTGTGTGATCTATTCTTCAACAGGCAAAAGGAAGGAGAGATTGCAGGATGGGGAGAGGAGAGACTCTGGGCATCTAACAGACCTGGGTTGGCATGTAGATCTCTCCCTTTTCTTTGCAAGTCACTTCAAGAAAGCTGCAGACCTCCCAGTGTCACAGCTACACCATCTATACAACAGGGGTTATAAAACCTACCTCACAGTGCTGTTAGGTGATTCTAGACATTGGATATAAAATGCCCAACACAAGGATTAGCACAGACTCATCACCCAATACTTCGGGCAGCTGGGTATGAGCTACAGAAAAGTAAATAAGGATTTCTCAGAGTCCTACAACCTGTCTCCTTCCAGCGCTGATGCAGGAAGCTCCCTTGTTCAACCAGGCTTTTGTAAGGAAAGGGAACGCCAGTACTGCGAGTGTCCTCCAGCCTCCTGGAGGATCTTGCTTTCCCGTCACCACGCACAGCATGCAGTCACCTTTGCTGCAATCATCTATGAAGCCCAGAACCAACATCAGAAAGGGCTCCTCACCGATACCACCTCTAAGAAAAATCTAAATCAAGTCGCAGATGGACACATATTTGAAAACAAAAGTTGCATTGGAAAGTAAGTACACGAAATACTCCACTCTGAAATATTCCATTTCAATTGCTTTGAGAAACAAGGTGCTAGGAGTATCCCCCCACCCCAACCCTTTAAAGTGTAGTACATAGAACACAGGAGGTCAAAAATTATCTATTTTCCAATTAAAATAAGGGTCCCCCATTCAAATACTCCTCATCGGAACATTATAACTTGAAGTAGACACTCAGTGCTAACTTAATAGGCCCCAGGTTTGTAACTCCTTCCTTTTGGAGAACTGATTGCTATAAATAGCAATTATTTTCATTCATAATCTCCTAGGTGTCTTAAATGTAAACATCCCCCTTTACCCTGCAAATCCAAACACTCTATCCCAACACTTGTCACCCACAGAAAACGCCCAAGCCTTCCTCACAGTAACAGAACTCCACTGCTTTGCAAATGTCCTGCTTCACAGCACTGAGAGAGAGGAGGAAGACAGCCACCGGAGTTCCTCAGAAGCCCCCTCCTGACATTTCCAGACTTATTAGCCAGTTTTCACACTGACTTCAATCAACCTCTTTAATCCTCCAAGGAAAGAGCATTTTTAATTCACCGATTGGCTGATAAGCTTGAAGCCAAAAAACGATTTACACGTAGATGAGTTGTGCTTACAAGATGGAACTTGGAGCATTAGACGCGGATCTGAATTTCCTATCTGTCATTTTATTTGCCACATTCATTTTTTCCCTGCCATTACCCTCGCTGATTGTGATCTTTCAGCGCTATTGGGCCCCTGCTTCCACAGTTTTTAATCTGCCTTTAATCCCATAGATTTTAAATATTCCCGGACCCAGAGACTGGAGGCAATTAACTGCCCTTCTGATGCTCTCCTTATCAGTTCCCTCCTTGTATCTCCCAGAAGCAGCCTCAAGACACTTCCAGGCTGACAAATACTCCCAGCAGTTCAGACGAATCGTCCGCTGCAAATGGGGACGTGAAGTCCAGCTGAGCAGTCACAGTCGGGTTTGGAGGATGAAACGGGAAGAAAGGTGGGGGGACAGGCACCATAGGCTCGAAGCCCCCAGGGCCTGTGCTCTGAAACAATGCCCTCGCCACGTGTTTTTGAACTTTAAAAATACGTGAATCATCTAATCTGTTTAATCTGATTGCCTTGTTTAACTAGAAAACCATTTCCAGCTCCCTGGCTTTAGTGAAGGATTCAGATCGGAAGTCAAAAGGAGACCTCAGGTAAAAGGCTACTTGAATCTAGCTCCTGGCTCTTACCTGGGTCTTGTTTCATTTTGTTTCCCTTTGTAATGGGTATTTATTAAACATCGGCCCACTGGAGAGTCTCTGACCACCAGTTGATAAATTTCCAACTCGTTTAACTGATATCAGTTCAAACTTGAACTCAGATTCCTAACATAACTTTAGACATCACCCTGCTACATCCAAGCGTGAAGAGCTTCGAGGAGACCAGAGGAGTCTATCAGGGCCATATAACTCAGCACCACAAAAGAAGAGAGAATGTCATTCCTTAAAACTCATGTGTTCATCCATGAAGAGACGGGCATTTGAATACACTCTGCGGTCTCTTGCTGAGGATGGATCAGCTGGACTCTACCACTGACCTCTGTCATTGGTTCTGGATTCAAAGTTTGAACCTTTCACTTTTTTTTGCAGTTTCATGTTCAAATGAAACACCAATGAATTTCAAAACTATAACCCAAGCGATGGAAAGAAAGATGCTCCTCCTCCCATACGACACCTCCATGTCCCAGAGCACTGACCACTCCCCCCCTCAGGCCTCTGGCCTCCCAAGCAGACTTAATGTTTGACAGCAATGTGACTCAAAAATGACAAGCTATTGGGATTTTTTTTTTGTAAGAATGATGTATGTATAGTTTTGTATGTGTATGTAAACACATGCAAACTTCTTGTAGATTCCACCAGTTAGGTCAGCTTGCCGTTCGTTCACACCACATCCGTGGCCTCTGTTGGTCAGTTGTCGTCACACTCTTTGCAGTTTGCACTGACATCTCCTCGTGGTTATGCTGTGGAGAGACAATGGCCCTCCCACAGTGGGGAAAAATGATACACGTTTCTGCCTTTGCTCAATTTAAAGGTTGGCCCCCCAATCAAACAATATTTTCTTGAGGTGAAAAATAGGCATTCAATAAACAGGCCATTGAGTATCCAACCAGTGTTCTCTGTCTTTCAGAAGCTGCTCAATTTTTTAAGGTACAAAAATTACAAAATTACAGAGGTCGATGTCAAAGAGGGAGAAAGGATATGGCACGGGAGACAAACAATGCATTAAGGGCATGTGGTTAATTGATTGCCTCCACTTTTCTGTACTAAAAGAAAAACGCAAGCTCTTTCAATCACCCTCCCCAGCGAAGTCAGAACATGGTGAATGGATGGGTCACCCAGCAGAGAAACGCTGTGTTGAGACATTGTTTATAAATAACGCCCAGCGACATAAACAAGGGAGGCATCGGGAAAAGCAAGTGATGAGGAACAGGCCAAAAACTTGGTTATATAACAGCAGAAACACCGGGTAGTAGCTCTGTGTTGTTTTGCTGTGACTTGCAGCTTTCCTTAAGCATTTTACAGATTCTTGCAGGTCTTTTTCAAGCTGCCAGCTCTAGCCTACGAATTATGGTAATGTGCCACTTCTGAGCCCTGGGCAGGATTTGCAACAGAGAAATCACATCAGCCTATGCTGATTAACAATTCCATTCCATCCAGAGATTTATATAAAAAAACTATCTTACATTTTGCTTTTTAATAAGAATGATCGCTATCTCAAATTGAGTCCCAGCAAATTTTAATAAAGGCCCAAGGTTGAGTGGCATTTTGCATGCTGATTTAGCTGTGATTGCTCGCTTTTGATGAGCACTAGCTTGGCATGTATAGCTCTCCTTAGAGCAGGTTTAAAGACCAGGAGTAAGGAAAAGGATAAAAATAAAAACTTCCAACTAAAATTCAAGGTCTTTTCTTTCTATGATTGATTACTGAATAAATACCAACACGTATCTTTGGATTCAGCCTCAGAGTGAAATTCCCTACAGCTAAACAGCTGTTTTTTAATGGCTTTTAATATAGTAACCTGTCAAAATATGTTAACTTTGATGACTGCAATTATTATTTTAAAAGATGTTATCAATCTGTTTATCTATCTTCTCCTGTGATATCTCTTCTCAAATCAGATGGAAAGTCACAAACAAGTAGCATTTTTGTTTCCTGATAGGTAAATCGTCAACAAATAAGTATCTCTTGGGGGGCAGTGTGCTTTAGTGAAATACAAGACACATTAATTATTCTGAACAATAAACTAGAGGTAAGCTAAGGTTTTTCAGCCTATACCCACAGCCGATGAAAGATGTCTCCAAGAGGGCAAAGATTATATAAGCGCAGCACGTACGGATGTTTGGGTGGGTGGAGTTACGTGTCTTAAAAAACTAACAAACAGTGGTTATAGTTTCACGGGATGGAGCTTCTGGTTGTTGCTGGACAGTATTCATCCCCATTGACTTGATGTTATTATTATGCAGAACTATGTACATAATTCCATGCACCCCCAGAAGTCAACCCAAAAGACTAAGTGAACATTCCACTCAAGCTTGCCTATTTCTTTTGTTTGATTGACCAGTACAATGCAGAATCCAAAAAAAAAAAAAAAGTAGGTAGGCCATGGGTGTCCAAAACAGAGATCCAGACCTAGAAAATTCTCCAGCTAAATCACAAAAATAACTCAATCTCAAAAATGCCTAAAATGGCTTCAGTAGAATATTAGCACTTAGAAAATACCTTTCCAAGGGGCAGGTACTTCTTGGAGATAGCATTTTTCTCCACTGAAATCCTTATTTGGTTTCCTTGTTTTTTAGGAGACAATTCAGAAGTGAGCCAATATAACCTCCATTACAAAAGACAGTAATCATGTGAGTTACCGTATTATGTAGTAACAGCTAGCCAATATTGTCAATAATTTTCTAAATAACTGAAGTCTATCCTCTTATATTAACCTCTTGTGTTAGAAATTTACTTATAATTATCCTTTCCACACTTTCTTTAAAAAATAATGCCTAATTTAACTATTTTTGTTTCAGTTGCTCATAATGAACATTTTTGTGATATAGGGAATTATTATAAGTACATTTTAAATAATGATGATGACATAAACATAGATAGAATAAATTAATATTGTCATTTACGTTCTCAGTTAAGTATGTATTGAGCTTGTTATGATGAGCTACACACATTACCAAGTCCTGGGAAACAATGATAAATAAGACATAAATCCTATCAGGTAGCTTACTGTCTAGCACAGGAACGAAGAAGAAATAGACATTCATAACATAAGGTGATCAATGCTGTGACGGGGGAATATATTGGCTGTTATGGAAACCCACTGACTGATGAGAAAGGAATCAGGAAAAGATTCTAGTGATCAACCTCAAAGCTGAATCCTAAAGATTGATAATAGCTAAGTTAAAAGAGAGTAGAGATCCTGGAGTTAAAGGAAGCAGAAACATCAATAAATCATATTAGCTGTAAGTAACAGGAATTATTCAGTGTATCCAAAATATTTTACAAATATTCATGAGCATCTATGATGTGTCAGCTACCTTTCTACATGCTGGAGTATGGTTATGAATGAGAGACCTAGTCCCAGCTCTCATCAACTTTACATTTTTGTAAAAAGAGCTCAAAATGGTATGTTTTTAAAAAGCAAACAAATCAACAGTACCACATAAAAAGGAAGAGTTACTATGGAGAAAACTAATTAAAAAGATAGGATTGAGAATGATTGGAGGATTAGCTTAGATCCAATGAACGGGAAAGAATGAAGAGATTTTATCCTAAGGGAAGTCAGTAACAACTAGAGATTTTTTTAAAAGTGATCAGGTTTCCATTTTAGAAATTCACCACATCTGCTCTGAAAAAGGTGACTTGCCAAAGAATAAGACTGAATCAGGCTGGGAGACTGGTAGGAAACTGTCGTCTTACTTCCGGTGGGATAGGAAAGTACTCTGCTTTCGTTGATGCTCCCCAAGGGAGGTAGGGAGCTGTGGGGAATGCCGGACGCATTCAGGAACCATTCAAGATCCAATAATGCCGCTATGTGGGGTGGGCAGGAGAGAGTCAAGGGCAGCGTTTGGGGCCTTGGCTTAGGCGATAGCTGGAGAGCACTGTTACTGACAGAGGAAATATACAAGTAGGCTTGGGGGAGGCAATTACAGGTTTTCAGTTTTGATTCTGTTGAGTACGAGTGTAAATCTCTCAGTATGAGGTGGGACATCCATGTGCATATGGCATATACGTAGCTGGATACATAGATCAGAAGCTCACTAGAAAGATCTAGAAATATCTTCCCTCATACTAGATGGCTGTGAATCTCTTGCTTTTCCATTCACTTCTTTCAGTATCAGCTGCTACCTGTATACACAATTTAGCCCATTTTTATTTCCCCAAAATACTTTACATATTCCCACATGTTGCCTTTTATTTTCCCTCTTTCTTCCACAGTTCTTTCTTTAATTTACCCTATTCCTATATCAACAGTCTAACCCTTCAATTAAAGAGTTAAATTTAAGAAACAAAAATAATGAAAGAATGAGAATAAAATAGGGGTTTGTAGGGTTTTTCTGAGGGAAGAATGAAAAAATTTACTAACAATGAAAAGCAAAGGAAAAAGCCAAGAATATGAATAGACACATTAGGGAAAAAAAATTCAATTGGTAAATGAAGATATGAAAAAATGATGGACCTCACTAAAAATGAAAGAAAGGCCAAATTAATGATGAGAAACTATTTTCACCCATTAGATTCTCCACAAATTGAAGGAAGAGTTGTTTAAAAAAACTCTTACATTGGCAAAGATGAACTAAAGCAGATATTTTCATACACTGTTAGTAGGAATAAAATTTTATAGCATTTCTGGAAGGGAATTTGGCAAACATGTCTAGTCAGCCTTAAAAGATTTATACTTTTTTCCCTAGTAAAATCATTCTGAGAACTTGTCCTAAGAATCAGTAATCTACATATATCTTTATTTATATGGATGATCATTGCAGCCTTACTTATATTAGAGAAAAAAATTAATGTTCCATTAATGAACAATTGAATTATAAGTATACAAGATGGAATCACATAATACACAAAAACATCACTTAAAAAATATTTAATAACTCAAGAACTGCTTGTGATATGTCCTTATTTTTAACACAATAATAGTTCTTAATTATGTAAAAAATGAAATTAGAAAAATTAACCCCCCAAAAATATACAGATAACTATTTTACATACTGTATTCTGACTTTTTTCACCTAATGTTCTACTGTGGATAGATAATAGCAGGCAATTTGGCTAATATTAATATCTATTTCTGATTTTATATATGAATAGGACAGAATTTCTTTAACATACCTCATAGTGAAATATTTGAGGAAATCTCATTGAACTGACTGTTAATTAATATTTTTTCTAGAGTTTCAGATAAGTAAATAGGACAAAATAAATATATAGACAGAGAGGTCAAAAGATAAAATTGTTATTTAGAGGCATATTTTTTTCTCCTCAAATCAACTCAAAACTATAAGACAAAATGGAAACTCTTAATAAAGTAAGTGGTTAAAAATATGTACAACAGGGCAAAACTTGGTGAGACTAAAAGATCAGTGGTTGGGGGGGTGGTCGGGAGAATGAATAGGCAAAACATAGAGGATTTTTCGGACAGTGAAAATCATGTTATATAATGATGAACATATGTCACTATATTTTTGTCCAAACCCACAGAATGTACAGCACCCAGAGTGACCCCTAAGTGAACTATGGACTTTGACTGATTGTGCTGTCCATCAAAGTTCATCCTCGGTTTAAAAAAAATAAAATGCACCATTCTGTTAATTGATGTCAGTAAGGGGGAGGCTTATAGCTGTGTGGAGGCAGGAGGAATATAGGAAATCTCTGTACCTCCCTCTCAGTTTTGTGAACTTAAAACTGCTCAAAAATAAATAAATAAATAAAGTCTTTATAAACAAACAAACAAAAAAGTCTGTGTGTAAGCTATAGATACCCGTTAGAAAATATATGGGGAAGCATTTCCTATTCACAACAGCAACCTCAGACACAAAATAAATTAATGAATAGAAGACTGGTATTCCGATGGTAAAATGGACAAAGAGCAAAAGCAGGGACTTTATAAAAGAAGAAACAAGAAACATAAATGCCTGACATATATATAATGTTGAATACCACTAATAAAAATATTAAAAAAACAAGTCAGATATTATTTTTCCTCTGTTATTATTATCTGAAAATTGTAAAACTGTGATAGTTGTCCGTGTTGAAAGAGCACAAGGAAATTAGCAATTCATTCACAAGGGCTGGGGGTATCAAGTCATATAAAACCCATTTAGAAAGTACTTTGACAATGTATTTCAAGTATATATACTTTACAATAAATTATGGATTCGTTTTTTTAAGTCAGAAATCAATAAAAAACACATCATTCACCGGTCTTTAAGGATATTTCCAAAAGAATGGTTTTTCTCCAATCCTTGAGCTTCCAGGTCTTTTTCTCTTTCAGCATTTACATTTAGTCCAATTCCACAGTCACCTGTGTCCTATCTGCCTTTCAGAACAGTGTTTCATTCAACCCTCTATGTTTTTTGCACATGTAGGTATTTGTTACATGTTCCTGTAACTGAATTTCAAATTACAGAAAATTTTCTAGTCAGGAACAATCTGATATTTACAAGCAAGAAATGAAAGCATATTATAATTGATCCAAGATTTTGATAAAGATCACACTTTTTAAACAACTGTAAACTCAGCATCAATGACTCTTTCTAGTATTTATGCTCAATGGATTTTAACAACTTAAAAAATACAGAATGTATATGTTTTTCTATATATAATCTTTATATATCCAGATTGGACTTAAAATTTTTCCCCAAAGTGACACTGTATAGAAGTGATACCCTTTCAAGTGATAACCTAGCATTTAATAAATACTCTTGATAAGTTAAAAATATTCACCCACTTACTGCAATCGTTGCATCAGATGATAAATCTGTTGCATCACATGATGTTTGATGGGTTTTTAAGAGGTTATGTTGCTTAACCTCTTCCCTTTGGCAAATAAGGTACTATTTGACTCATTTCATAGATAATAAAACTGAGCTCTAGAAAGGACATGATTTCCCCAAGGTTACCTAACTAGTTAACAGGAGATTTAGGACTGAAATCAAGTTTTCCTAGCTGCAAACCAAATGTTCTTCCTACTAAACCCTGAAGAATTCAATGCATTCACTTGTCAGGGCAGAAAATAAAAGTACACTTATTGCTGGTTTCCTTTCCAAGTTCTGTCATTCAGTAAAATATGTGTATGTGTGAGTACATGTATGTGAAAAAGAAATGCCAGAGATACCAATAAAAAAAAAGAGAGGGCATAGTGAGGGAGAATGAAGGGAAATACCACCAATAACTCCTGAGTTTTACGGTTGGGTTACTTAAGAATGATAGTTCTACCTCAACATCCAGGAAAGACTCAGAGACCTAAAAATGTCAAATGAGATGTCAGATGTAAATTCTGTAGGTAAAGAGAATAAAGAGGAAAAAATAGTCCCAAAGATTGAATTGGAGGCAAACCCATAGAGTAAGGCAGAATGAAAAAGTGGGAGAGAAAGTGGCCTGCGACTTGGAACCCACTCCTCTCTGTGTTCCACACTCCACCCCAGAAAATAAGAAAAAGAAACAAGAAAAGGATGAACAGAGTTCATCAGATTCTCTCTCTCAAGAATATGAATTGGGACCCACAGCAAAAATTACTCAGCTGATAGTGGCAACTAAAGCTAATCGTCACCATGGGACTTTCATAACCTGCCAATGTGAGGAAAGAATCCTGGAAAACAGGAGAGCTGGGGAAAGAGCGCAGAGAGGGGGAAGAGGCAACAACATACCAAAGATTCAATTAAATCAATGAGCAACACGAACACTCTTGTCATTTCGGTCCTGATCTTCCCAGCCTATTTCTAGCCCATGTTTCTTAGCGATGTAATTCAAAAGAAAGGCACACAGACTGGAACAAACTTTAGCCTCTTTCCTTGAAAACAAAGTCAATATTGATCTGGAAAATAAATGAGGAATAGAGTGATAAGTGATGAAACAAAGTTGCAAGGATTCAAGAGGGAATAGTTATGAAATGACAGGCAGTCTGTGTTTTCTTCATTACACGTTCAGTGTTTTCCGAGTTTTAGAGTAGACATGCATGATAATTTTTAGAATCGATCAATTTAGTTCCAAGGAAAGAAGTGGTGAAGAGGAACACAGAAGTTTAACTATAAATGTAAGAGAGAGGGAGAGAGGGGAAACGCGAGGAAATCGTGGGCACAGAAGACACATGTCAGCTCAAAAGAATCGATGACAAAGGTCTGAGAGTAGAAGGGGTGGAGCCAGCAGATTACTGAATAAAGAGAAAAAGGGATCTTTGCAAGGGACTAACTTCAAAGGGTTGGGGAGGAGATAAAAGGGAGGCACAAGGGTCAGGATTGACTTCCAAATAAATGAGTGGACTCCTGGGTTAAACACAACGATGGGAAAAGGATGAATGGAAATAAAGCAAGACAGAATCAGACAAGGAGACAATGGATCTTGTTGAGTGGGTTTAATTTTTTCTATACAAGGAAATGTAAGAAGATAGACGAGTTCCACTCTGAACACACGCACACACACACACACACACACACACACACACACACACACACGGAGAATGGAGAAACTTAGGTATCAACAGGGTTTGTGAGTGAGTAAACATCACATGATCACCTGAACGCTCTCAAAGCCCAGCGTTAAGTTCATTCTGGACAGGATCGAATCCATACCTTTCCATGACTTGACCCCAGAGCCACCTTATACAGCAGACAGAGCAGATAAAGTAAGCCTACTGCGCATAATACTTTTACGGTCCAGTAAAATGTTCTAACTTTTTTTAAGGTCAGAGGGAAAAATGAACTTTTATGATGGAAGATTCTATGCATCTCTATACCAAAGCAGTCATAAGCCATAATTTTTATGTTTTCTAATGGAAGAAAGGACCCACCATGGCAAAAGCACCCAGGACCCACGGCAGTCACAACACCGTGTGCTCTCAGGGCAGCACATCTCAGACAGCCCCCCGGGAGATGCCATCACGGGGTGCAGGACGTACGCAGGACAGGAAGGGTGTGCTGGGGGAGCCAGCCACAGGGGATGGGGCTAACTAGGGGGAGACACGATGTGCCAGAGCCAGCGTTAGGTGGGCAAGAAATCTGGAGGGCCTCAAAGTTGGGGGTACCAACCAACTCCCTCCCAGTGAGTCTCTTCCACTGATGTTGCAAAGACATGTCCCGGTGTAGAAGCAGGAAGAGGACTGAGTGAGGACGAATGAGACAACTTGGCTCAAGGTTTGCTTTCCCACTAACCAGGTATGATCTGGACAGATACATTCTCTGATGGGTCTTGTCTAGATGTAGTTCTGTTGGTACTACGTTCACCTGAAAGCAATAGGCTGCACATTTTTGACCCCTTGCAGTATCCCCAAACTCTAAATGCTGTCGCTCCTGGGTGCAATACTGATGCATTTTAGGAGTGGTTCACATCATATCATAGTTAGGAATCCAAAGGTTAAGAGGTAGACAAAGCTTAAATGTGGATATAAACACACAGGTACCAGAGGAATAGGTACGCCACCTTCTTTTGTTCAAGAGGAGAAACCTTTTTGTTATCAGTACATCACTTCTCCCTTTTCAGTAAGAAGCCATGAAAGGTTATGCCTCCACTTTTCCATTTCTTGCCTTTTGAAGTTAATTCCAATCCTAACTGCAAATCAGAAGTGGTGCAATCTTTTGATATGTTACAGAGCAATGAAAATTTAATTTATATAATATCTTCCCTTTTTTAAGTGCCTTGTTCAACTGAAGCAGAAGCAGCTGTGAACGATGGCTAAGCTGAGAGTAAAAAGTAACATCAAAGTAATGCCTGTCATGATTTCAAACAGCATGTGCCACTTGGAAAGGTTTGGGTAAAATATAAAAAAAAGAAAGGATGTGGTCGAGGAGCTGAAATAGAATATGGGCACATAGAAAGTGAGATATCCTGTGAATGTCTGAATGACTCTGCCCACAGGAAGTCCAAAGGACAATTTTGAAAATGAACAAGCCCAGTGGACCTTAAATTCTGGCACCACTGTGTGTGTGTTAAACTTGGAGGTATCACTATTCAATTATAAATGCTTCAGACTGATTCTCGGCTTCAGAATAAGTGCGCTTTTTCATTACTGGAAGCACCAGGCTCAGCCTCCCTAGGCCTCGGAGCACTAGAGCGGCAGTGAGCTGGGCAGGTGGGGGGTGCGAGGAAGGGGGAAGCCAAGGAGGGGCTGGGGAGGGCACATCAGCCCCGCAGGCCACCCCTCCGCTCCTCCGCAAAGCACCTCAGACCAACATCCGATGGATCAAAATCAAATCAAAACTGCCATGGATCTATAAATTCCCAAACTTGACGTTAATTTGGAGAACAATGCAAGTCACTTGGTGGAAGTGACACTTGTATGGGAGTAGTGGGCTTTTATTGCAAATGAAACCAGGCTATGGGGATAGCAGCGCCCGATGCCAGCAAGCTCTAAGGGTATGTAATGAATAGACTTCTGAGGAGAGGGGTCCCGTTTGCTGCCAGCAGAGCGATTTATGCAATGCCAAAGGCCTTCCTTACGGAGCACGTACGATGTGATTCCTACCACCACTGGCTCAAGTGTGAGCCGAGCCTATTTTGTTTCAGTGAACCCCAAAAACCTCAGAAAAAGAAAGGACAGCCACCCTCATCTCACGAGCCTGGAAGGAAGTCAGGCACATCGGCAAACCCACTGGCAAACACAATCTAATAATGTCTGTGACACCCGAGGACTGTCAAATTACACAGCACAGGTGGGAGAAGCAGCCCCAGCTACTGGGTGCTTCTTGACACAGCTGCCCTGATAAGATGCGATCAGCAGGCCCCTCTAAGTACTCTAAGGGCTTTAAGCAGATCAGTGGGACAATTACCCTAAGAGGGAAAGATATGGACCTTTATTGATGGGAGATTAATATTGACCACAAGGCTGTTGCTTTTTCTCTACATCTTATTTCTGATGGAAACCTTGTTCTGTGGCCACCGAAGTTTGGTTTGTTAGGTGGTTGGCTTGTCATTGTATTGGGGAGTGGCTGAGAATATTTTGATACAATTATTTCAATACAAAGTCCTGCTTTTACACATATGTGTGCACTTTCTCATTAAAGTGTTAAGAGACCGTGGGAGTATAAAGCATTACAGTGAAAGATTCTTATTATTTCATATAATAAGTACCATTTATTAAGTGCCTGCTATATTCCAGGTGCTGTTAGCCATTGTACATATAACATAGTTTAACTCTCACAAAATCATGCCCAAGGCAAATATGCTATCCTTACACTTCCAGTGAGGAAACCAATGTCCAAAAAAATGGAGAAACTTGAGAAAACTCAGAGAATAAGCACTGAGGCAGGGATTGGAACCCAGTGTATATTAGCATGGTTCCATTTACTTCTACAAGTGATTTTACATTTATTCCATTAAATATTAATAATTACTCACTGCAAAGATACAGGAGAAGAAGAATTCCAGGTGTGCAAAGCCTATTTAAAAACATAAAATAAAAGGACAGAACAGTGACTGAAGTATCTTGCCTGGCCAAGAGGGTGACAGTGGCTTTTAACTGAGAGTCAGGGACAGGGAGAAAACAAGTAAGGGGCTAGCAGGACGTGTGAATGATAAGCTCAGTTTGGGACAGTTTGCTTTGTTTTTGATTTTTAAAAATACATTTTTAAACTTATGAAAGTAACATAATACAGAAAGGGAAATTGGAAGGAGGAGAGAGGACAAATTGTAAGTCATCCAAAATGTCACCTTTTCCAACACAACTGTCCTCAGTTTTTTTTCTTTACATAATTTTTGCTCCTAACTGCAGTGGAAATACATGTTGCAAGATGCTTTTTTCTTTTCATCATGTCATGCTTCAACTTCATGACTACATAATCTCCCTCCTCACCATTTTTCATGGATAACTTCCATCTCACCCCATGGTTATACCGCAGCTGACTTCAGTGTCTTATTGTCAGGCACTTTGGTTACTTAGGACTTTTTGGTATTTTTAAGCCATCTTGTGTTGAATAAATTCATGGACTTTTCTTAGGGTAGATGCTCTGAAATATGATTCTGGCTGGGGACATTTCTGTTTATTTTTGATGCCGATGAATTCATGTAAAATATTCATTGGACATATGAACTGTGAGTCTGGCTTACTGGAGAAAAGGCTGGAGATACAGATGTGGGAGGAGAGAGGCAGATTTGGTAGGGGCGTGTAGTCACAGGCACAGTGTGGGTTTTCAAACATGATCGCTAATTCTTTGGCACGTCTTCCAATGACAGTAAGGTCTGTGTCCTTTCCCCAAGGGTCTGGAAGGACTTCTAACAGCTTTGAAGGAAAGACTTCAGTGGATGGATGAGAGAGGGAGGCTCAAATAGCAGGGGGCAGATAACACTGTGTCATAAAAGGTCCTTCAGTTTCTGTCTGCTTTCCTGGCAGGCTCACTCTTGGGTGCTCCCAGCTGCCATGCTCTGAGCCTGCCCAGCCACAGGAAAAGGCCACATGTAGGTGCTCTGGTAGAGGCTCAGATGAGACCAGCCTTTGCCAAACCGGGGATGGGGGATGGTTGGGTGGGGCGCTTATCTACAAAGGGTCCAAATGAGGGGATTTTCTGGGGGTGTTGGATCTATTCTGTATCCTATTTGTAGATGTTAAGTCGCACAAAACTATATGCCAAAAAAATGCGAATGTAAGTTCTTGAAAACATCTCTTTCACATCTTACTAACATATCTGGGGGGAAATGAATGTGACATGAATTAGAGCTTCCCAAAGCACCCCATCTTATTTTTATCAAAGAAGATATAAAACAATAAAAAGCGGTCTTTAACCCTGACATTTACCTGACATTTACATGAAAGGGACGTGCTTAATGCTTTGAATTCACATACTCCATTGTTTCACGTAATCTAGATGCTAATTCTATGCTAATTTTGACAGGTGACCAATAGTTTCACATAATCTAGATGCTAATTCTATGCTAATTTTGACAG
This sequence comes from Smutsia gigantea, assembly GCA_032199065.1. NCBI lineage: Eukaryota > Metazoa > Chordata > Mammalia > Pholidota > Manidae > Smutsia > Smutsia gigantea. The sequence goes on from JAVSCE010020477.1 coordinate 52,757, forward strand.
CTGACCAATAGCAGAAGAGTCAGTTCTTTGAGGAATTTTGCCTTGTAGAAAAGATTCTTAAGTATTATGGGGGCAGATGTTTCACTTACACACAAGCAGGACGACGCACAGGAAAAATGACTGCCCCACCCCCGCCCCCGCAACCCGTCCCTTGCCAGGGTGCCTAGCAAGTGAGTCAGCGGCAAGTGGCTAAGTGACCTTAAACATTTAGGATCTTTCAAAACTATTCAGATTATTGACTCCATCTGCAGATACACAAGATTAAACAATTTGGTCTTTTTCTCTGCCTTTAAAACTAATCAAAGCCTGAAGGTCTCAAAAGCACCTTCTAATTGGTTTCATTGTTTTGTCCATTGTGCTTATCATGGTGTCATTAAGATTTGCACTTCTCATCAACCAACCTGACACTTCAGTTGGTTTTAAATGACCCTTAATGTTTCTGGCTGTTTCTGCATACCCAGTACGTCCATTCTTAGGGAGTGACCTCTCCTTACCAGAGGGCTGAAGTGTGGATTCCTGCCTATATTAGAAGGTATAAGATCATTCTCATCCTGCCATCGGCGATGCAAAAGTCACCAACCACAGGTGACTACTGGCATTTTCCTGTTTATGTCCTGCATGTTCTCACTTCTGTAGCTTTTCTGACGTGATCTCATCCTCTGGAACGCTCTTCCGCACCTCTGCTCCCGCGAAGCTCCCCTTGATTGCTCAAGCTGGAACAAAGCTCTCTGCCTGCCCCCAGTGCTGCCACGCTGTCGGTGCACCACCTTAATTTGGTACTCACTGCATCCTTCCTTGTGTAGCGTGCTTTCCATATCGACCTCTACCTCCATCCAACTCCAGTTTCTTGTAGAAAAAGATTGTGCCTCATTCATTTTTCTCCCCTTCAATGTGCCTTGAACACTAAGTCCTTTGTCTGATAGGTGATCAGCAAGTGTTCTCTCCCAATGGGTGGCTTGTCTTTTCTTTCCTCACTACGTTCTCCAAGGAGCAAGCATATTAGCTCTGACAATGTCCAATTTATTAATTTTTCTCCTCTATGGATAGAGCTTCTGATGTCCTATCTAAGAACTCTGCTAAACCTAGAGATTAAAGGTGTGTGTGTCTGGGGTGGCTCTATGTAAAAAAGGTTATCATGATGGAATTTTTAGGGGGTGTTGGAATTGTTCTGTATCCTGGCAGTGGTGGTAGTTACAAGAATCTATGCATGTGTTAAAACTTGTAGAGCTGTATGTCAAAGTACTAATGTAGCCCTCTCTAAAGTGCTCAGAGTATTTGCTTGATTCTGTTGTATCAGTAAGAGAATCACTGTTGCTACCTTATCTTGGAACGTCACTTCCCTAACCATAAATCACACTCTCAAGCCCCCAGCAAGCTAAGGGAGCTGAGTGACTGACACAGGGTCCCTCGACCAGCCATAGATTAATCCACTCTGTGCAAAAGCGCTTTCTTCCCCTTCTTTTGAGTACCCCCAAATGGGAGCATGTCCCCACTGACCTGTGAACCAAAACAGTGTAGAGACAAGATGTTGTCCAGCTATGGAGGGTCTCCATTTTTCCCTCTACTTTGGAGTCATCGAAGAAGTGTCCCACCTGTACTGTCTCTCTACATCATCAGCCTCCTCCTGGGAGGAGAAGAGTGACGTGGACACAGAAGCAGAGGCAGAAAGGGAGAACTCACTTCTCAGTGTCTTCCTGCTCTCCTCTTCAAAGCCCGCCTTGGGAGGAACCTGGATGTGTCTCCAGGGGTGAGGGACAGGCAGGCGTACACTTGCCTGAACGCTGCCACCTTGGGAGGGAGCCTGGCTGTGCTGCAGAGGCCTCCCTGTCGCCTAGCTTCCTGCATAGCTGCGGGGGACCATATCTGCAGAGTCCCACTGGAGAGGAGTTGGCACCCTCAGAGCAGGAAATGCTGAAGGGCTCCCAGACGTCACACATGAAAAGGAACCTTACTGCTCCTGAACCCCAAGTTGACAGCTCTCCACAATTATGCCTTGTCTGCACAGCCTTGGTGAGGCACCCACAAGGAAACAGGACAAGAAGTATGCAAGTTACCCCAAAACTGCTGCAGCAAAGTTAAAACCATTTGAAAAACATAGGAAAAGTAGAAGAAATTGGGGTATGCACTCAGTTACCCTATGATTCAATCACTTCTTATTTTAAGTCAAGGGATCTTTCTCGAGAGAGAATAAATGAACGATCCCTAATGGAAAAGTCACTGTATTTTGAGATGATAACCCAGGTGGACCATGGTCTCGGGAAGACAGGCTGTTTCCCAAATGTTGTGTTAACATACGTGTGTAATTGATTGATGACTTGCTCAGTGTCTGAAGGTCTCTGGGCTCCTGCAAAAAAATCTGAACTTACAACAAAATAAATCCATTAATTAGTAAGTTGAATTAGAGATTCAATCCTCAACTAATCTAGAAGGAACTGAAAAGGTGTTTGCAGTTGGCAACTAGACCCTTACCCCCAGTAAATGAGACGTAGTTCTTTAAGGCCTTGTGTACCCTTCCTAAGTGCAATCAGTGTGATCACACAGCTCTGCGATGATACAGAGCTCACTAGCCTTAGAAAGCAATGACCTGGAATTCCAATCACAATCTCCTTACAGCTTAACGCAGCACTCCGTGAAAGCCTATAGGAACTCAGGATAGACTGAGGTCTCTGCCTAGCAACCGGCTAACATTTCAGACTATCAGATCAATTTCCTTCTTTCCTTCTATCATGATTTTACACACCCAAGAAGAGGCAGAAAAAAAGTGCCATTAACTGCCAAGCTGTTTCTGAGGACAGAGAGCTCTCAAGGAAGGTAAAATTAAAAATACATAAGATCAGGTCCTCTTAGGATGTCACTACATTATAAGAGGTTTTTAAAGATAGATAAGCTCAACTTCCTTTTATAGAAGAATCAACATGTTTGTTCCTCTTGTTAAGAGCATTTGAAATAGTCAAGTACATTACTCAGTATCATTTACATTACCAATCTATATAATTCCTTCAGAGCTTCTATTACTGAAAATGTTTTTAAATGAGAAATCCAGAATAAACAATTTAACTCAGTTACTCAAAAGAGGCACAAACAGTAAAATAAGTCATTTGGCCCATCTTTGACCAGATCCATTGTATGAAGAAAGATGAACTATAAGGGAGAAGGCATTTGCAAGGTCAGGTGGCATCAAAGGCATGAAATTTACATTGTTTCAGTATTCATTTATTCAATAACTATCTGCAAAGTTTTTTTTATATGTAGGACCTTTTTAAAGCTTTGAGCAAGAGTAGAGAACAAATAGAGAAATCCTGGTCTCATGGAACTTACATTCTCCAGAGCAAGACAAACAGTCAAGAGATAAGAACACACAATGTGAAGCAATGAGAAGCGTGATGCAGACAGCTAGAGAGTGAGCAGGAGAATCACGGAAGACAGCAGGACGAGCTAGAAGCGCCCCCTCTGGAAGGAGCGTCCTGAGCAAAATGACGTCCAATTAGTTGGGGGGGAAAATTAGACCTTTAAGAATTAATTCCAGCTGGCCTAAATTAGTTAAAGGTAAAACAGAAAGACAGTTTTTTTTAAACAAAGAAATACAGGTAAATGTTTATGTAATCGTGTAAGAAAGGGTGTGCTAAACATCTAAGCTAAACGGAAACTGTAAAGAAAAAGCTAACTCATACAAAACTGTAAAATCTCTACATACTTAAAGGCCTAATAAACAAAATAAGTGGAGAAATGACAGGATGACAAAATACTTGAAAATATGGATTTTTAAAATGTCAATATTTAAGGCATTTTCAAATTCAAAAAATACTTTCAGCTTCTGCACAGCAAAGGAAGCCATCAACAAACCAAAGAGTACCCTACTGAATAGAAGAGTATATTTGCAAATGATGTATCTGGCAAGCAGCTAATATCCAAAATATGTGAAGAACTCATACAACTCAACAGCAAAAAAAAAGAAAGAAAAGGAAAAATGAAATAATCCAATTTAAAAATGGCAGAGGACCTGAAGAGACATTTTTCCAAAGAAGACATACACATGGCCAACAGGCACATGAAAAGATGCTCCACATCGCTCCTCATCAGGGAAATGCCAATCAAAACCACAGTGTGCTTTCACCTCATACTAGTCAGAATGACTAGGATCAAGAAAAACAAGAAATAACAAGTGTTGGTGAGGATGTGGAGAAAAGGAAAACCTGATACACTGTTACACTGTTGTTAGGAATGTAAATTGGTGCAGCCACTGTGGAAAGCAGTAGGGAGGCCCCTCAGAAAACTAAAAGTACAGTGACCATAAAACCCATCAATTCCACTTCTGGGAATTTACCCAAAGGAAACAGAATTACTAATTTGAAAAGTGTATGCACCCCTATGTCTACTGCAGCATTATTTACCATAGCCAAGATATGGAGGCAACCTAAGTGTCCATCAATAGAAGAATGGATAAAGAAGACAGGAGGAATGGGAAATGAGTATTTTAAGTCCTCTAAATTAGGCCTGTTTGAGGAGAATGTATCTGAAACATGAAGTAATCTGAAGTAAACTCACACTATGGTTGTGAATTTTGTCAAAATGTCAAGAACTCTGGAAAGCGATCAAATTCCTTTTACCCTCAGCAAAGAGCAGTAGGAGATCTACTACCTTCGTAAGTCTAGGGGAAAGTGTGCAAAAGCCAGCTGAAGACATCCGCAATTTCTCAGATTTTCCATGCAAACAACAGAAGGAAAGTCCTTCCTCTACGGGTCTTGTTTCTCTCTGGAAGAACCAGCTGCAGGAACCAAGTATGGACTGAGTGAATGGTTCTACAGATCTCTAAGGCAGGTGCCAACAAGAGGTTGTGAAATGCTGTGAGGTCCTCAAGGACTTCATCACAAACCCTGAATTCCAGGTTTGAGTCTCAAAGGCAGTTTTTCCTGAGTCTCACAAGGAAGTTGGACATCAGAAGTTGGGTACTCGTGCCTTAAGTCTCAGCTCCACCTGTGAATTCTATGAGTAATAATAATAGAGGTAATGGCCCTTTTCTACTTCACAAAGATGTTGTGCAGATTAACTAATTAATGATTATAAAGTGTTATATCTTGTTAAGTTTATTATGATCATTAAGCTCTCCTGATGAAGAGATAAAATTTGAAACCTGATGTTCAGTAGGTGGCGTTCTTCCCTCTGGACCTATAATGAATCCCAGTTACGATCCACAGACCATCTCTGACACCTTTTTACTCTTGATTTTTAAAAAATATTACCCAGTAGCACTTTTTCCAGGCACAGGGAAGAGTTAAGAAGGACCTGGCTGTATTTGATTGTGACTTCAATATTATTTGCACAAGCTTTGACACTTGTTCCCTAGATAACAGTATGTCACCAAGTACATATTTTCCAGTATATATATATTTTTAAATATATAATACACTTATGATTTTATTTAAAATATTATTTAAATATAACAATATAATAGTAGCCAACATTCATGGAGCAGTTAAGTCCTACTTAACTGACTTATATTATTTCATTAAATCCACTCAACAATTGCTTTTTTTCCACACTGATAGAAAATTCATTCATTTAATACTTTCTTCTAGCCAACATTGTCAAGTGGATCACCTAGTCTCCATGAGAAAATGCTGGCAGTAATTTTATTTTGAACACAGGACACAAAATTTACATTTCTTCTATAAAAAAAAAGCATGGAAAATTTTGATTGCCTATAGGAAGAAGTTTGTTATGGTAATGATATTCTAGAATTACTTTCCTTAAAAAGAAAAGCCAGTTACATTGTTTGAATAGTAAGTTTTTGGTGGTGGTTGTTTACACACACAAGTATATATTCTACTATTGCTAAACTTCTAAATGACAGTTTTGTTTCTTTCTCTATTAATTCAGGGTGTGTCTGTGTGAGGAACAGCTGGGAAGGGAGGAGCAGTAAGAAATGGATTATTGGCTTTAGAACTTCTGGGTGAAGTTTCCTGGAGATAACGACACCACCAAACCTCTGTACTTTTCCTCCACAGGTGGAGAGCTTGGCCCGAGGACATTGTTTGGGTGAGAGAACTTACTGGCAAGTGAACAGAGAGAAATGAGCACAGACCATTCCAGAATGCCTGGTAAATACCACCACTGTACTCTCACCTTAAGAATTTTAAACCCTCGTAGAACTAATGATCTTATTAACATATTTGGACCATCAACCGTGATCTGTGACATACCTATCATCCAATTATTTTGTGATCTCCCCAAATAAGAGAACACAAATATTAACCCAGATTCCTTTCCCAATGTAGAATATGATCCATAACTAAGAAAACCCATCCAAAATATACGGACCCTGACCTGTTGTTTAAAAATATAGGAATCACTGTAAACTAATTTTTAAAGATAATTTTTAGTTGTAACTGCCAACAAAAGAGAAGGGTCTATAAAGTGCTGGGCTTTGTAAAAAAAATGCATCAGAAAAAAATGCTTCTAGAATGTATACAAAATTCAGGGCAGACTCAACTTAAGAGAACTGGGAGAGCAGCTCCAGTTCTCAAGAAAGCAAGGAAACCATGTTGCTTCTCTTGTTCCAGTCGTTTTGGCCACGGGTGGAATCTTGGCCCTCTGATTCAGCGGCTCTGGGATGAAGCCTCAAGCCCAGTTTCTTTCCCTCTCGGCCTCTTGCTGTGCTGGTTCTCGGCCCCGGCAGGGCCGCTACACACTGGTGTTTGTGCCGACACAAAAGGGGCTCGCTTTTATTTATAAATACAAATAAATACAACTGTCTGCCAAAACTGCAAAAGATGAAGAGGAAAGGAAAGACAAAGCTGACATGCATTAAAAATTTTTGAAAACACACTCTCAGGAGAGAACCCTTTGGTGGTTATAATCCCACGTGGCAAGTCTTACCATATGTGTGACTGATGACACGGTCCCCACGGTGAGAAAAAAATAATGTGGCTGGGCTTTAAAATAATAGGTCTAACATCAATTTTAAAAGGGCATAGTAACCAAACTATGACAATTAAAAGTTCTTTTTGCCTTAAAACTACAGGCTCTCATGACAAAAGCTTAAATGGTTTCGCCTCACATACACAAATCACTTACCTACAAATTACTTACATAAAAACATTTGTACATGGATTGACTTGGGAGAAACATCATGAAATCAGTGTTAGTTACTGCCTCCGTAAACTGAAGATAATAGTGGCGGCTCTATCTAACTCATTTGGATTAGAAGAGCTTATTAGGGAATAAAAGCACAGAAAAAAAAAAACACCTCTCAATTTAAATCTTTTTTTTTGAATTTGGAGAAGCTATCATCCTTGAGCTGGGACACAGTTTCCAGAGGAATATCCCTTGTATTCCTCCAGAAAGAAATAAGCAACACGTGCCTATGAGACCAGAGAGCCTCCTCTCCCCTCTCTCTCTCTCTCTCTCCCTCTCTTCCTCTCGCTCTTTCACTCTACCTGTGAGGATACAGAGCAAAGACAGCTGTCTGCAAGCCAGGAAGAAGAACCCTCACCAGGAACTGGAACTGCTGGCACCTTGATCTTGGACTTCCAGTCTCCAGAACAACAAGAAAGAAATGCCCATTGTTTAAGTCACCCAGTCTGTGCTATCCTGCTATAGCAGCCTGAGCACACTAACAGACAGGATGCAATTTGAGCAAACCAGAAGAAGTAGCCCTTCAGTAAATGATAGAGCATTCTTGGCAGAGAGTATTTCCTTTTAGAAACATATCATGTCACAGACTGTAGCCTTTTAAGCAACTTTGTTTGTTAAAATTAAAAAACAAGTGTCTTTTTTGCTTTTTAAAGATATTCAGAATAAATCTAGAACATATATAGATCTGGGAGGTAGAAATAATATACCTGTTTCAGCTAGAAAAATGAATGGGTGCAGTACTCTCAGGGTTGCCCTCTTCTACCATATTGGAGGAGAATTTTCATTAAATCCCAGATTTTCCTGTCATTAACAGGAGTTACTATGATTTTCAGATGTGTACCTGTCTCTTTGTCACAGTTTTCACCAGAGAAACACCTGTAAAATGACATTTACTGTCTCAGTGATTTTTAGTTCAAAATCAGTTCAGTTTTACAAGTTGAGACATGAACTTTCCAACTGCCAACGATGCAAACTCAACCTGGGATCTGAAAATCCTAGTGATGTTTTTCTGCCTCTTACATCATTATTCCCTGCAAGACTCTGCAATCAAAAGTTAGCTGACAATTGGGCTCATCGTGCCTACGGCAAAAATATCAAGCAATTCTCCCACAGCTATGCTAGTTGTGCCCTCCCAGACAGGTGTAAAAACTTGTTTGCAAGAGTGAAGTTGGGAAGTGTGCCTTAAGACAACCAGACACTAGGTCCATGGTTCTCAAATTTGGCTGCACAATAGAACCACCTGGAAACTTTGTCAAATTTCTGATGTTCGGGATCCCTGGGGTAGGAGTCAGGCATCTATATATTTTTTAAAGCTCCCCAGGTAAACCCAAGGTGAAGTTAAGGTTGAGAACCACTGTTTATCCATTTGCCTAGTGGTTTCAACCCTGCATCTCCATTCGAATCACCTAGGGAGCTTTTACAAACTAATGACATCCAGACCCCTCAGAGAGACCGACTCCACCGGTCTGGGATCAGCAATAGTTAAAACTCCCCAGGTGATTCTAATAGGTGCCCAGGGTTGAGAACTCCAGGTGGTACTAATGTCATACCTTTTACTCTATTCATGCAGTTCTTTATCAGGAAAATATTGATGGAAAAATAATGGGCAGGCCCTCAGTAATACAGAAACCCCAAAACCACAGAGCTAAGGTTGCCCCTAAGATTGCCCCCAAAGATGAACACCTTGCATCTTTGACCATGGTTTTCTCAGTCAAGTACGTTCTTAAACTTATTAGGCAAACCATACTACATAAACTAAGACTGACCTCAATTCAGACATTTATGGAGAAACTTTGATAAGGGTTAAGTTCTTCATTACTTAGGATTTTCAGGTTCAGAAATATCAAGCCTTCAAAACAGTTTCCTCAAAATCACATTCAGGTTAGAAGGGACACAGGATTTTTTGATTCTCCTATTTTTGTGGCCTTTTCCTCCTATGTTGATGGCTCCCATTACCGAACAGCCTGCTGGTATTTACATATCAGCATCGTTTACATATGATATTTACATACCTGATGGTCCATCAGTCGCTCATACTCAGTACGTCCCAGCTGAAACTGTCCTCTGCCTGCACTGAATTGCCTCAGCCGGCGTCGTTCACTGTCTGCAGGAGTGGCGCTGCGATTGCTCCCCGACTGAGCTCGGAGCTTGGAGTTCCTTCATGCGGCTTTCCTTAATTCATGGATCAAGTTGGAACCGCATGATGTAAGTTCCTCCCTTCACAGGTCTGATAGCATCCTTCCCTCCACACGTCCACGAACTGCACTACATAGCAGTGCCCCCTTACCCGCGGGGCAGGTGTCCCAGACCCTCGGAGGACACATAAACTTCACAGGTACCCTGGCGTCCCTGCACACGCACACCTGTGATAAAGCGCAGTGTGCACACCTGGCGCAGGGACAGAGGAATGACAATAACAATGGGACAGAACAATGACAACCATGTGCTGTCAGGAAAGCAGGGTGAACGCGGCCTCGCTCGCCCAGAACAGCATCTTGTGCTGCGCTCACCTGTCCCGAGACCAGGTGAGGCGACAAAGTGCCCATGGTGGGCCGGCCCAGGACGCAGGCCGGGGGCATAGTTGGGCTGTTACTGGCCTTCTAACACTAAGTCAGAAGGAGGAGTCTCTGCTCCCAGACCCAGTGGGCGTGGGAAACTGAAACTGCCAGAAAAGAGACCATGGAGAAGGGGGGAGCACGGTGCTAAACCCTTATTCTCCTCCAAACGGGAGTGATGAAGAATGTGCTCGCCCTTCCTCTCCCCACGCTCCCTCTCCAGTGTCTTTCGGACATCCCTGACACACCAAGCCTGCCCAGCCGTTTGCATCTTGACCCTTTCTTACTCAGGACCCTCCCTGGCCCCCGGTTTCCCGCCACTCCTAAACTGAACCTTTTTTCAAGACACATCACCTTTTGATTCCACAGCACTCCCACCTCACCAGCCCAGCTATGCCCATACGCGCTTCTGCCTGTGTTTCTTCATTTTCACTGCCATTGCTCCACTCTCCTCCCTGCTTACCTAAATCCTACCTCTGCTGAAATGCCCCATAAAGTAAATATAAAAACCACTGGCACAAAGTGCCTTTCTTCTAAAGTTCACTGCAAGAATGGAAACGGGCTAAAGTTAATGTCTAGATGACTAATCCTGTCAAGTAAATTACAAACTGTGTTTTATGTTCAAGACGGAATAAAGAACACCCATGGAGGCACACGGGAGTTAACACCCATTCTCGCTGGGAACATCTCTGTAGGTCCAGTTCTGCTGACCCAGATTCAGTGGCTCTTGTCAACTTCAGAGGTGGCTCATTCCAAAGTTCAGAGGAGCAGGAAACCAGGGAGACCAACGGTCCAGAATACCTGAGCCCCGGAAAGGTAGTGCACCCTGGAAATAAAAAAAAAAGAGAGAGAGAGAGAGAGAGACTAAAACTGACAGAGAAGTGCATCGCCCACATGAGCGACCCTCCATCTCAGTGAAAGACAGTCAAGACTCATGGAGTGTATGTGACATCGAGAAGCACAGGCCTTGAGCACTTTGTGATTTCAACACTTATGGGAAAAACAGAAATGATGAGCTGTTTGGAATTCATTTTACTGATGACTACCATTACACAGAATTACTCTGGGCTGCTCTTCCTAGGAGGAGGAAGTTTCCAGAATGGCAGTTGCCACTGAGTTTCTGCAGAAAGCAAAGAGACAGGTGGAGGTGGGACATCACATGGCATGCGATGCCTAGCAGTATGAAATTACACAGTGGCCACTGCCTTATGAAAAGGGCATGGATCCTCTCCAAGGGTTGTGTGTCTGTGTTTTCATTTTCAATTTGGGGCCTGTCAGGGTGTGCAGGCCAGGGCAAATTATTATCTCCTAACAATGTCAGATCTTCATAGGATTTTTTTTGTTTCTTTTTGATATTGAATCACCCAAGGCCATTTCTATTAATAAAGCATGGTTTTGCTGAGTTTGGGGATATAGTTCTTTTCATTATTTTCAAAAGAAACATTGAATTGCTTTTCTGGATCACGGTTTTTCGTTCCTTCTGCGTTTTCCTCGCTTGTACACGATTGTCATTGAGGTTACAGAGCTTGGGAGAAAAAAAAACTCAAGAATAGAAATGGAAGTCATGTTATGAGTAAAATTTATGTGGTAAGTGTTTACACCCACAGAAAGCAGCTTTTCTGACACATCCCACATTCGAGCCTGTCCTCGTTGCTGTGTGCTTGGTCTGATAGCAGCCATGTTAGGCTGCCAGTGGTTTCTGCTAGCCTCCCTCCCACTAGAAGAGCGTCCCTGTTAGGACAGGAACTGTGTCACTCATCTCCATACCTTCACTGTCTAGGACAGCACCCAGTAATGTCTGTGAAATAAGCCCCATATAATTATGCACTTTTACACATACAGGAATTGAAACGTGCATACTTATACAAAGACTGAAGGAAAATGGAGGTATGGTAAAATGGAAACAAGATACTGGAATAGAAACCAGCCCCTTAAGGCATAAAACACTAGAAATGGTTATAGGAAAATTTGAGACAATTATGTTTTTAATACTCAGGAGCATGGAACTAACTCTCCATGCGAAGAAAACTCACAAACAGGCTCAGATCCAGGGCCTTTGGACCTCTCCACAGGCTCAGTGCCCTTCCTCTGGGGACACTTTGGGGACAAAAGTAAAGGAAGCTGAGTTTCTCCAGTCAAGAGATGAGGATGTCATATGGAGTGAACCAATGAGATTAACTGAAAAGTTTAAAACTTGAAGGTGTTAGGGTTTTTATTGGACTGTAATGTATGTACTAAAGTTAGTCTATGCACAAATTTTGAATCTGCTGAGATCAAAGAAAACAGACTAAATCTAATGAACTTTTTGGCACCAGACATAAAAAATGTGGTGACATTTGAAAATAGATATACCAGGACCTCCCCAAACAGAAACAGAGCAGTTCTTTGCTATGTTTGGAATGCCTTCTTAGAGTACAGATTTGACGGATCCTAAGAATGCTTTCTCATGGTTTTCGATGGGCATAGGTAGACTCTGGAGTCAAACAACCTAGATTTAAATCTCAGATCTGCTGCTTACTAGCTGTGTGACTTTGTACAAGTTTCTTAATCTCTCTATCTTAGGTTAATTCAAACAAAATATGTACTCCAATCTCATTTTATTTTTGTGAGGTTTCAGCAAGATAACACACAGTAAACAGTCAACAAATATTGTCTCTTATGGAAAAAAATCATGCTATTTAGTTTGAACAATTTACATTCTACAGAAAACCATGAGATACTGCTTAATAGTTCCATAATGAGGCTATTGAAGAAGCAGAGAGAAATCCTGGTGTATCTTTGGACCCTTTAAGATTGACTCCAGAGTAGGAGAATCAGGTCTTGACAAAGATGCCCTCACATGTTCAAAAGGGGAGAGGTTTGGTGGAGCATAAAGCTGACCAATTCTATAATGAAAATTGATTTTATTAACAACTCATTGTTTTTAGGCAAAATGTGAAATTTCAAAACAATAAAGGAAGGTAAAGAATTAAAAGGTAATGAACCAAATTAACTAACACTACCTATGGGTGAAGAAATGATACATGATTTTTGCTTTCTTTTTTACACTTGTTATATATCCCCCAGTTTTTTTGTCACAATGAGATCCTGAGGAAAAGGAAAATGAATTGATTTCAGATCATCTAACTTATCTCAACACAAGTTGGATTTTTTTTCATTTACTATCTTTTCTCCATTGCTTACTAGATTTTAAGACTGTTATCTCTATAGAAACAAATCCTCATACTTTATGTGATTGCAGAAGTTTCTTCTCTGTCCTCTCAGACATCAAAATTGCCAATTTGATAACCAAGACCTATTTAGAATACTCCTAGGGAATGTCCCCTAATGTGTTCATTGATTCATTTGGAAAAACCACTGAGTTTCTCACTCTACCTTGGAGCAGGTTGTGATATTCTTTCTCTTATCTAGACATGATCATATTTGTATCTTATTGATGCTTTGCAGGAAGAAACATATCTGAGATGGTCAATTAGAAAGAGAAATTCAGAGCACACATATTAGTCTAAAAAAATGCCATTGAGAACTTTAAAGACCTGGGAAACCTATTAAGTCTTTTCACAAAGGTATCAAGTAAGGAATCCTTCTTACACATAATTCTAACACAATAATAGGTATATGACTAACTCTCAAGGCAAACTGATTTGCTTTTTGTTTCAGGGTGTGGGCAGGATGGAAGTCAGAAAGAAAGGCCTACAAGAAAAAAGAGTCTCTTTCCCCCTAATGAAGATGTCCTGGCACCTGACTGGCTCCAGCTGACCCAATCCCAAAAGTTGCTTCCGGCAGAAAGTTGAGGCTACCCAGCAACCCCTCCACAAGAACCCTCTCAATTCTGCCCTTTTTTTTTGAACCATTGCTTTCTTGACTTTTACACCCTCTCTGTCTTCAGCTTTCCAGAAACATATTCCATAGTTTCAAGCACCGTTGGTGCTTTTAGTTTGTTTTGAATTATAATTTTCTTTTACCATAATCCCCTCCCTTTTCTGATAAACTGTAGCCATCCCAAGGACATTTATCTTTTTCCCATATCTATAATTAAAATGTTCAGGTATCAGAAAGAAGTGGTAAAGTATATCCTCTGTTATTACAAGCATTCCCATTTCTAGCTCTACTCACTGAGTGTGCATTGAGAAACTTCTTGTCCTCAATACTGTGAAGGGTACAAAATAATTATGTCATCCATTTCTGCCCTCCAGGAGCTGAATCCCTGACTAAGCCTTTGTATGAACGAACACAAACATGAAGAGCTATATATCACCACCCATCTGCTCTTTATAATTGAAACCTGAGCTAATTAATTATTGACAAGCAACAGATCTCAGACACAGCTTATGTCATGACTTTAGGCCGGCTGCCCAGTGCAAATACAACATTCAAAGACAAGAGTGATGAAAATCACCAAAGCCACCCCAGTAAAGTATTCAATGCCTGCATCAGTGAGACTTATCAGTGCTTAATTCTGGTACTTTGTAGCCCAGTCCATGAAACAACTTTTTTTATGTTTCTGTAATAAGTGCACTGGTCATCAAAAGTCTGGTTTTTGTTTGTTTGCTAGGGAGAAAGGGGATCTAGAGTAGAAAAAGTAATGATTTTAAGATGACTCTGGGAATTTTTTTAGAATAAAATTGTTAATAAGGCTGTTATTGGTAAGGTATTAAAGAAGAAAAGCTCAATGATTTGTCCACCTTCAGTGGCTGAGAGGTTCCTCCAGAAGTTAGGGCACTTTCCAGAATACTCTGGGCCCCCAAGAGTCAATCCAGATGTGGACTCACTGGGCATGAAGTGTCTTTTGATCTGCAAGCATTGGATAACATTTAAGAAAACTCTAATAGAATCACAGAAAATGGGATTGAAAGGGGCCTCCAAGCTGTATGTGATCTACCCTCCTGCCTTGAGGAATGCTGCCCTGAAAGCGTTGGGGAGAGCTGGAACCTACACCGCGGACAAGTCTTCAGTCATAGCTGTGTTATTTCTACTCCATCAACAGCACCTGCCAAGTAATTATCACCATTTACTGCTGAAGTTTGGCTCTGTAACTAACTAATTCTCCCTTCTATAATTTAAGCAACCTTCTTTATCTGTGGATAATGGATTTTTGTCCCAAGTTCTCTTTCGTGCAGCATGTTTTGAGTTCGATGGTGTTTAGTTACGTCTCCACAGCCCTTTCGTTGATCCCCACTCATTTTACTTTTATTTAACAATCCAATATTCTAACACTCGAAATGTTGCCTCCTCACACCTTCACTTCTTTCTCCATCTCTGGTTTACCCTTAAATGGAGGCATCAAACTATGAAAGTTTAAGGAGAGTACTATTACAACCTTAGTTTTGATATGTACCGGATTCTACAGGCAGATTCATGGGGTCACATTGAAAGTCAACAACGAATATTTAGGTTCTGGATTGCCAAAGTGGTCAGATAACTGTGTTCACCCACAAAGTCTGACATTCTCAGAAAGGAAGATTGAAATATATCCTGCAACTTCTGGTGTCCACAATATTTAAGGTATTTAGGGGAACATGGAGTTTAAGACAAAGTCCATACTTTCATGAAATTGGTAGTCTATTCAGAAAGGACTGGCAAATAACTAATACAAGATAGAATACTCTAAGTGCTGTGGAAAGGAACTGCCCAAGTGATTAATCAAGAGATTCAGAGAAGGCATTAATTTTTTCATATAGAAAGGAGAGGAAAAAAGATGGATGGAGTAGCATGGTGTTTCAGACATTGCTGAGCATGGCTCCGTTCCCCAGAGCATGACGGGGGTGGCCTGAGAGCAGCCAATACCCAGAACTGGACATGTCAGCTGGGGTGGGGAAGGAGAGCCAGAACCAGTGCTGGAAGAAAGTCTGGTCCAACAAGCACAACATGATGTGTGGAGAGGCTCAGAAACAACTGGAAACTCCAGACTGCCATTCGTGGGGGTATGGAAGTAAGGGAAAGAGGTGGCATATTGAGAGAGTAGGCAGGGAGAAAAGGATTAACCCAGAGGAAAGGGGGAAACTGACATACAGGTAAAAAACAGAGGCAAGGAAAGGATGAGACACGACAGCTGGAGGCATGGGTCTGAACGACCACTGGAATTGGGAGCAAGTAGCCAAGCCTCTGAGGTTCACAGGGAGACAATGATGTGACACCTAAAGACCTAAAGAGTAACACTAACAGCAAACATTTCTTGCAACGTGTGATGAGCTGAGGTGTGCCAACTGCATCAGCCCACTTAACCTTCCCGACCATGTCACTGAATAGGTACGATTACTGCCATTTTGCTGCTGAGAACACCCAAGGTTCAGAGGGATTCAGGGAAGTCCCTGAGGTTTAGTGACAGACCAGGCTTCCCACCCAGCATCCTGGCTTCCGAGTCGTGCTCTCGGCCACCTTGCTGCATTAGCTAGCTGGGGCTTGAGTACGGCCGGAATATCTGTGGAAGATTTTCAAGAGAAATATGTTCCTGGGAGTAGATGCGTCCTCTGCAGCCCTGCGCTCATCTCAGCAGAAAACCATCAGGTGAGTTTCCCCCCTTTTTACCCTGCACGACAAGGCACGTCCAGATCCAGAGCCGCATTGTAGTTCCAGTATTTCAGGTGAAGGGATAGAAGCATTAGAAAGGAAGGCTTTGGGAGGAGCATTATCTTGCGTTTAATATTTCCTCTATGAATAAGGTATTTTGTCTGAATAAAAATAGAAGGAAGACAATGGAAACAACACTATGTGATATTAAATTCCAGTTTCACTAAGCAAAGCTAAGGGGAAGTAAAGAAGCCAAGTTAATCCAAGGAAAGAAAAAGATAGGAGCCCTAAGAACACAGCCCCCCACCAAAGTATAACTAGCAGCCTGAACTGCCGGAGAATCTTCTCCTTGGCTAACCTGAGAAAAGAATGTGCCCAAACCAGGAAGTTAGGGAGAGAGGGGAAAAAAACTAAAACTAAAACTAAAACTAACTCCTAGCTTAAAAAAAAAAAAAAAAAGGTAAAGCATAGTCCTTGACCAGGCTAGGTCAAAGCAGGAAACAGTGTTGTACTGACTTCAAGGAAACTTAAATAAGAAAAAGATGCCAAACAGGAGGCACGTAGGTCAGATCCGCCATGACACCAGGCATCGTTTTACTATTGGAAAACCACAGTTTAGGTTCAAATGTGTTGATATGATTTTGGTTTTACCAGGCTGGGAAAAAATAACTATCTTCTCTAAACTAGGGATGTTTGCTCTTTTCTTTTTCTTATTTCTTTTTTCTTTTTTTTTTTTTCACTAGAGAAAGTTACTTTCTGTATAGAATTTGGGATTGAAATCTATGGAATAACTTTCTAATTTTCTAAGTTATTTTATTGTTAGAAAACTTGCTTTTATTGGTAGAAATGTACCATGGGCTCAAATATTATATATATTTTTAATGTATTACATGTTATTAATATATTATGTCATTATTCATATCTTAGACATGTATTATATATACATATATATATATATATAATCCAAAGACTTAAAATTAAAGCTGAATTTTTTTAAATGACCGGGGCCATGTCCCGGCTGGGCCAGCAATCCCAGCCTTCTTAGGGGTCCATGCAGATCGCCACAGATCAATTCTACAGTGGCCATCAGCATCAGTCTTTGAGGCAGACAGGTGGTCATTTCAGCTGTGTGGCATTCTGCTGTAAGAATAAGGGATACTGACAGGCTATGGCCGTAGAACTGTAGAATGGCTCAGTTATAATGTAGGAATACAGAACCCGGGAATAAGGATGAGGGCTCACAGAATACATAAAGTACCACACTGAATCGGCCTAAGGACCATCCAACCGGATTCAGTGCTTGACGTGTTCTAAAATAAGTCCAGGGGACAGGCTCTCCCTCCAAACCCCATCCACAAATAGCTGCATGCTGCGGCCACCCCCCACACCCACCACACATAAGAAGAACCGGGCTTCCCCCAAACCTGGGTCCTACCATCCCACAGTTGCCCCCACCTAGATGACAGGTTATCAAAATGCCCTTCAGCTGCAAAGCTGCAACCTGAGCTCTCCCACTTCAGCCACATTCTCTGCCTGGGACTTAGCCTTAAACAGAGCTGTCACTGGACCCCCCTAGCAAGAAATAATACCTCCTCCAGCACTGCTATACATGTCATACACTTACTTGTTTATACTCTGCCTCATTCCACAAAGAATTTGAAGAAGCTTATAGTTGATATTTTCCACAGACAGAAAAGAAAAAAACAAAAGAAACAGTAAAATCTTACAAGGCCTGACAATCCTCCCCAGGGTTCTGTGCCATGGCTTTTCATCCTGTATACCCCTGCCTACAACAGTCAAAATCCCCCTTCTCATGTCTTCTCTGCAGAAGTAAAGTTTCCATCCTAATTCTCTCTAAACAGGTAAGGAAAGGGGAGGGTGGGGGAATCCTCAGAGCCAGGCCATGAGACAAAATCAGAGCCAGATGCCTAACTTTCTGAGCCAAGTGGACTCTTACGCCATAAAAATGAGTGCTTAATTTACTATAGGCCTCTAATTAACAAAACATGGTTTTAACATACAGTGAACAGAGCACATCTCACCATGCACCCATGAAATACAGCTGGGCCACGTGGAAGGGTCACGACAGCAAAATCACTGCAATTTTCACCACGTTAAGAAGGTCCAACTTGGTGCATTACATCTACCTAACATCAACCACATAAGGAGGAAAATCAAGTACTCAGTCAATATTTAGCACATAACCCCTGTAAAAACTTTTGAGTATATGCTATAGGCGAAACTAACTTTGGAAATAATCGCTGGAAGTAAAAGCTGGAACCTATAGCCCAAATTTCAGGCAGGCTTTTAAATCATAACTACTTTGTTTAAAATTTTGTCAAATGACCGTTTTGTAAATTACCTTCCTAAAAGGACTCTTTGGGGGCAGAGGAGAGACAGGACCATCATTTTATTCCTCAGTTGTCCCTTTAGAGAGTCTGTTTGATTATAATAAAACAAGACTGTTGAAATGTGGCTTCAGTACTCATCAACTCTTTCTTAATACTGTTGTTGTTATATTAGTACTTAAGGACGGTGACCATGGCAATGAGCTGCATCATAAATGACAACGTACTTCATCTTTGTGAAGTCCTTTCACAGTTAATTCACTGAGGCCCATCCGGGCTACTTGGTTTTTCACAGTCGGCGGGTGTTATCTTTCATAAAACCTCAGGTCTAAGGCGAGAGAGAAAGGTCTTAACTGGCCACCATGGTCCAAAACCTCTCCCTCCATGCAGCCTTAGAAGGGTTGCCCTGGGACTGAGCATAGCTCTCTCCTGCTCCCTCTGGGGGGCTGCAGCTGCACCCCTACAAACGGAGTGGTGAACAACTGCCTGCATCTGCCAGCCAAGGCTAAACTGTGCTGACAGGGAAACGGAAATCCTTGTCCTTCAGGGCAGTGACTGCTGGGCAGAGAGCTGACTCCCAGCCTTACAAATGCCTGCAGCCAGAGAACTGGGGACGGTGAACAGTTCGAGTAAAATCGTGTTTCTGGGGTCACACTTCATTCTGAAAGTTGAAGGTGTCCTGATTATATCCCCTTAACCGCATATAGGGCTGCTGCATTTTCCCTGCTCGGAAAAGGCAGGTGTTACCACACCAGGGAGTTGGCTGCATTAGGAGGTGGCTCTCTGAAGCCCTGTTTCTGGGACCAAGGCCCCACTTATTTATAGCCCTGGCCACCCAGAATTCCCTCCCGCAGTCTCTCAAGCCCTCTGGGGGTATGGAATTTATATGCGAGACCTGAGTAAGAGAAGCCCAAGTCCTCCTTATGCACATTCATTCCTGGAGAAGGATGAGCCTCTTTCCTGAGATGGGCACTGAGAATGCCCTATAAAATTCCAATTTTATAGTGCCTGAAGGCAGAGCACAGCCTCTGGAAGGAGCTTCCTGGCACTAGAGGCAACAAGGGTATGACTATTAATCTACAAAAGTACACTCATTCAAGTGAAAGAAGTGGGTGGATAAAAAACTCATCACGGTGTGCTAATGCCATAATTTTATCCATTTAGCCACTGTCCTGCAGCTCCCCAAAACACTAAGATCTCAGCACTAGGTATCTATCAATAATTAAATAATCAACAAGTACCAATTGATCAGTATTTATTAAGTATCTGTTCTGTGCCCAGAATATTACTTGTTGCTAGTCAGGGGTACAAGATAAATATGAGATATTTTCCCTACCCTTTCTATATTTAAAGAGTACATAATTCACTTAGTAAAAACTTTTCAGTTTGTACAAAACCAACATACACAGAATCATTGGACATAAAAGCCAGACTCTATCTGTGGCTCAACGGACATGCTTTTAAAAAATCAGGGTTGAAATCGCCACATTTAATCATCCTTTTTTCCCATATGTCTTCTCTTTTCCAGTATACAGTGTTTAAAACTGCTTCTGATGTGGCAAGATTTTTAAAACCATTTCCCACCTCAGTTGCCTTTTCCTAAACACTCTCTCATTTTCACCATCTCTCTGAACACGCTATGGCTGCATGCCTTCCCTCCAGGACACTCCATGTTCTTCTCTGTGAAATGGCAGAGTTAGGCTAGAGTCATAGGATTGCATCCTTCCATCATGAAAGGAACTAGCTGAACAAAATTCCCCTCCACGTCCCACAGCTACGTGCATCGAGGAGACCTCCGGGGCATCTGCACAGAAGATTCAAACTTGTGGAAACTGAGACAGGAATTGATGGTAACCACCATGAAGGATGTGGTTTCCAGAGGATTTGTCAGGGGCAGAGGCCTTGTGTTGTACAGTGTGGCAGATGGACGGATTCATTTGCAAGGTCACCGAATGTATGATCTGCAAAGGCTCTTAATGTTCCTCTGGTGCATCTCGTTCTCTTTACTGAAAAGAGAGGCCAGGCGGCAGGTGCCAGCAACCTTCTCAGGAGCAACATTGTGTGAAGGAGATGTGCTATTTCCCAGAAATGTCAGCAGCAGCATTTTCAATCCCACCTGGTCTTTTCAGAACCTTGCCACCATCTCCATCAGGAAGCAAGGTCTATTTCCCCTCTCCTAGCGACAGCTTTGAGGGAGAGAATGCAACGGAAGTGGCTGCCAGGACTGGATGGTAGGCGGCTGCATGGCTTCAGCATGGTGCTCACATGCTCTCTCTCTCCTCATTTTACCTCTATCACTGCCATCTCTATCTCTATCTAGCTCTCTGCACATCTTTGGAGCCCTGAACCCACTACAAAATAATCCTGGTTTTCCAGAAGCCAACAAATTGGAGAGACTACGTGGACAGACCAAAGAGAAGCATGCCTGAAGCTGCGTGGTTGAGCCTTCCCGGCTCAGGAGCAAACATGGGGGTGACAGAGCTTTGGTGAGAGTCCCCCGAGAACCAGCCGGCTGAGCCCAGAACCCTGAGAGAGAACAGTAAGATGCAGTTCGTTTAAGGCATTAAATTCCCAGCAGTAGGTCGCTGGAACAAGTGTTCTTCTCAGAGCGGGGCAGAGGCAAGACCTCCCTTTTCAAAGTCCCCTTGTTCTGTATATATTCTTTAATTTTCCATCCCTAGGACTGCAGCAGCGTGCGATGATAACAGAACTGGAAATTCACTCTGCGAAGTGATCAGATCACACCCAAATCCAGGCCCTTCATGACATTCTCCTGTTTGCCTCTGCCACCCCTGACTGGTTTCCCACCACAGGCTGCTTCTGCTGACCTTACACGCAGCGCCCCCCACCCTCCACAAGGCACACATCATTGGGCACCAGCGGGTCCTCCCCATGCGTGTGGTGATGACCTTAGAAGCAGGACGCTACTGAACGGAGCACACGGATTTGGGCACATGTGAACCTGGGGTCCCCCGGAGGTGGTCCTTCTAGACAGATGGTCTCGGGCACCTGCTTAAACTTTCCGCAGCTTTAGTCTTTTTGCCCATAGGTGGGAATTATGTTTATCTCTCAGAGCAGCTATAAAATGGGTCTAAATAAAAACCTGCCACACAGTGGGCGCTCCACAAGTGTACTTGTCATTACTGATGTACATAATCTCTCCCCATTGGACTTAACAATTTCAGTGGAAAGGGAAGGTAGAGGAATAATTGAGTGTTTCTAGAAACAAAAAAGTTATACGCTGAAGAAATTATCCCATGCCATCCCTTTGAAATAAAATTAAGTCTGGTGTTTCTGGGGAAACATATTCAAGACTGGAAAGCTTGACTTTTAACAGATTTGATTACATCTGATTTACTCAAACCTAGGTGAAATCAAACAAAATATCTGAGGGAACTTGAGTGAAAATGATATTCTGGGATTTTTTTTCTTGTTTTTATCAGGGTCTCTGGGAACTTTTGCTAGTGGGGAGAGTAGAGTAAGGTATTGGTTGCAGGCAGAATATTCTCTGAGCAACCTAAGTGGATGTCCATAGCTGTACACAGTTGTCTGAGAGCAGAGGAAGGGTTAGAAAATGAGAATGTAGTCTCCAGAGAAATCATTATGGTCCTGACAATTCTCAACAGATAAATGCCTAGGGAGGAAAGGTAAAAATAATTCTGGGAAAAGGGGAGCCTAATAATGGAGCTTACTTCAAGTTATTTTTTTAACTGATTGCTATTAAATTCTGTACTAGAAAACTTGGGAAGGCAGTCTCTGATTTAATAAGATGAATGGACATCCTTGACCCCTAAAGTCTGGCATTAAAAAGAGAATATTCTAGTGAATAATGGCACTTCCAGGACTCAAAGAAAGTTCTTTACAGTTGCCCTAGGCTCTAAGCACAAGGCTACAGGGTCCCTCTCTTGAAAGATCATTTGCAGATTTTACGCTTATGTCTGGAAAGGGGAATGGGCAGCAGGGGCTTACCAGTGGGATCATATCCTGGTGACCAGATACATCAGTCTGTTTCTCACTGGAACAAAACTAATACTACGAACAAGTCAGGAGACTTAGTCCTGGTCCTGCCCTGGCAAAGCCACCTGTGTGGCTACCAGCTAGTTTTTCTGATTCTTCATCTGCAAATGTCTTCACTGGAATCAAACACTTCCCCAGTCACGTCCAGTTCTGGAAGGGCTGCTTCGGTAACACAGGCTCCAGGTGGCTTTCCTTATTCCTTCCTCCAACGTATGCCAGATCGGGAGAGCCGAACCCTCTAAAAGGAACATCCCCTTTAAGTCTAAAAGGTCTACCTGCTGGCCGCTTTGCTTTTGGGACTGGCTCAGGTCCCTTCCCCACTGCGATCTACCTTCAAGTGCCAGCCACCCTGCACGCCCAGCACCAGGACGGAGGCCCAGCCTTGGCCACATGGGCAGCCTAGGCGTGCACCTGCGCCCCTCAGCAACATGCCTGCCTGACCCTCGCCCGGCAGCAGGACAAGCAGAAGGACAGGCAGGGGGCTGACTTGAGATGGGGCCGGGGAGCTCACCAGCTCATAAAGGGTGACTCTCCCCGACACGACAGGGCACCCAAGTCCCTGGAGCTGTCGTAACATGGCGCTCTAGGAGAGGAGGTGGCACTCTTGGAAGCTGGAGAGAGAGTTAGGGGCCATCAGAGGGCGAGTTGAAGGAGGATGGTGAGAGTATTTCTTAGACGGATGCAAGGAATGTTGGGATGGATGAGAAGGAGGCTTCGAGAAGAAGTCGGAGTGGCAAGGAGGCAGAAAATCAAGGAGTTAAAAGGGACCCTGATCAGGCAAGTGAAACTGAAATAGTGGGAAAAATGAACATGATGGAGAGACAGACAGACAGGCACACAGTCGAGACTGGTGTTTGACTGAACAAGTGGGCTCTGTGCCCCCCTCAAGGTGACACATACGATTCACCATCACACATACTGGGTGTGAAAATGCCTCACACACCCCAAAGAGGTCTCACCCCTCTCCCTCCTCTGTGTCTCTGTCTCTGTCTCACCCCCTTTTTTATTTTTTGATGTAATTAATATTAAAATCAGTAGACTTTGAGAACAGCAGATTATCCTCCAAAATGTGGGTGGTGGGCCTCATCTCATCAATCAAAAGCCCTAAGAGCATATATTGGGTTTTCCCTGAGGAGAGGGAATTCTGTCTCAAGATAGCAACACAGAAACCCCTTCTGGTCTCCATTTGCAGTCTGCCCGCCCTGCAGGCATGGAGCCCCTGCAATGCCTCCCCGGACACTTCCCCAACAACTTGCCCCAAAGTCTTCCATCTGGGAAGAAACAGACATTTATTCAAATCTGGTCTTTCTTGCCTTCAAATCCATTGCGTCCTAGGCCTGGTAGGGGCTTGGACAAGCCAGCCAGTCCCCTGAGAGGCATCTGGAACTTTTTAGGAATGCCATTTGGCTGTGTTGGACTAGAGGGGTAAACAGAGTTCCTTTCCACAACTCAGTGGCTCTGGCAATTATGTGGTCCTATTTCTAAATGGCTTCACCCATGGACTTTAGGAAGGGGCACGGGACAAGAAGGTTCTCTATCCTTTCCAAATGCCAAGACTGA
Source organism: Smutsia gigantea (assembly GCA_032199065.1). Classification (NCBI taxonomy): domain Eukaryota; kingdom Metazoa; phylum Chordata; class Mammalia; order Pholidota; family Manidae; genus Smutsia; species Smutsia gigantea. Next base: position 76,881 of record JAVSCE010020477.1, read on the forward strand.
AAGTAAAACGCCATTTCACTCCCACTCAGGCAATGTGGAAGCGAAAAGTCAGAGCCCATTTTCCCATCTGTTTCATGTACTGTTCCCTGCTTCAGTTGGTACAAATTCCTCCACACGATCCATCCTCAGCATTTCACATTCAGGGGCAAGCTTTATTCACATGCGTAGCTGAGTTCTAAATTATCACAGAGCGCAAAGCCATCTTACCATGCATTCTGCTCTTTCCCCAGCTCACCAGCTTATCCCAGAGTAAGCAAAGCCTGCACACTATTAATGAGCTTGAACACACTGGCGGCTCATAGTATCAGTCAGGTGTCTCTCAGGAACCTGAAGAAGGCCGGGGGCTAACCACCAACGGAAGTTCAAGTTCAACAGCCTTTATTAACTCTGCAAGTGATTCTAACCACTACCTCCTGGATACAACGATGGGACCCGGTTTCCCTCGCCTCGGGACCGCAGAGCTGATATTTAGGAAGGAAAAACTGTTAGCACACCTGTATATGTCTCATGTGGCTTTCGCTACTTACTGATGTAATCAATGTAATCACTGTTTTTCTTGATTTTTTTTTTCTGCCAGAGGCAAGTGATTTCTCTGCTCAGAGCTTTTTCCTAATGCTTTCAAGAGTCCATACTGCATCTTTTAACTATCCAATTATCAACCGGCACTTTTCTTAGACTTCTAAAATGAGGAGTACAGAAATGTGATGAGGTGAACCAGCCTGGAACCCTGAAAGGATCCCAGGTCTGCCTTCAGGAGCTGAAATAACTCCATCACTTAAGGTCTTGGGATTCCATTCGGGTTCCTCAATATTGATCAATACTTTCATCTGTAGTGGGCATTGAGTGATAGAGACACAAGGACAGTGAGGCACCACTGCATTCAGAGCACCCGAGGCCCACTGGGCACTGGGGCGTGGTGGGTGGGGCAATTCCTCCCTGCAGGGTACGTTTTAGGGGACATTTCTCAAGGAAAGTGGTATTTCAGCAGAACCTGGTGTAAGGAGCAAGAAGGCTTAATGGAAAGATTTCTGTGTCTCCCCCAGCCTTCTTATTGTTCTGAAATTCATTTTATGGATTAAATCCAAGACATCCTGAACACCAGGAGCATCGAGAGTCAGGAGGTTTCGGAGGGGAGGGAGGCTGTGAGGTTGGGCAGCTACTCAAAGTCACGCCTGCTCGGGGCCTCAAGAACAGGTCGCTGTCCCAAACCCGTGTCCAGGCAACCTTTTGGCAAGTGAGTACATAGCCTGCAGAGCCCTCCAAGGCAGACATCGCGCCAGGAGAAGTCGGACTCGGATGCCCTCTGCCGCCAGGGCCCCACAGCCTGACAGAGGAACACAGGCCAAGGAGGGGTCAGCGTCACTCTGCCTGCAAACCCATTTACACCACATAAAGCACAGCGAGAGATGCAGACAAGGGGTTAACTAAAGGGAGGAAGATGCTGGCTTCCAGAGGAATCAAAAAAAGGCTTCATGGCATACAAGCTTCCAACTAAAACGACTATCAATGAGCAGAGATAACAGGAGGAAAGGAAGGCACCATACCCAGAACAGCCGTGTGAGCAGAGGTGGGGAAATCATGAGCAACACATCAGACTGGAGCTGGGGAATATAATAATAATTAGTAGTAGGGCTGTAACTGTTACTTATGGAGAGCCTACGGGTGTGCCTGGAATTTCAGATGCCCCCATCTCAGCCTCTACTGCCAGCGGAGACACAGACAGCATCCCATTTTTCAGATGAGAAAACTGAGGCTTCACCAGCCAAGCTGGGATGTTAACACAGATGTTTCTTATGCCAGGAGCTACGTGCTCAATTGCCATTCTTGTTTAGGATGCAGGACTTGAAGTTCTGCTGGGAAATACATGCTCAACTCAAGAGGCAATAGAAATAGTCTTTTTTTTTTAAGGAAAGGACTAATATACAGCAGATAAACCTGATAGCCATATGGAAAATTATCCGGGGCAGGGAAAGTCTTGGAGATAAGGGGTCTTTGACCTGAATGCTGTTGTAACAATATATGTGCAAGAATAAGAAAACATTCTGGATGGAAGCAATTAACAGCTGAGAAGGAAGGGAAAGAAAGACACATTATGGAGGTAGAATCACTGGGACCTGACTAACGGTTGGATACGGTGTGAGAGGTGAGAATAGGAGCTCATGGAAAGTGTGTCTGGTACCTGGGGACCATTCCTAAGTCAGAGACATTCACTTCCATCCACCTTCCCAGACCCATAAGTCAGGGAGAGTCAGTTTTCTGAATTTTTTTCTGTACTCTAAAATATTAATCCTACAAAATCATATTTCAGATGGACCTTAGTACATGGACAGCAATCAATTACTGTTTCTATAATACCCAAGAGATTTAGTGGAAGGAAGTTTACTATGTGGATAGGCAAAATTCTCCTTTATATAAAGTCTGCCTCAATCACATGTTTCTGGACAATATGATAGGTACTTAATTAACATGTTTTAAATGAATAAGTAAATAAACCACAAGTACGTTCAACCTCTTTCTCTCTGTAAGCATTTCTCTACACCTTTCTTTCAGATCAGAACTCCAGAATCAGGAGTTAAGAGAAGAAATAAAAAACAGGAGGACACTGAATTAGAATGCGGAAGCTCAGGACGCCTGGTCAGAGACTTGGGAAGAGGGATCTTAGCTGGGTCTGTCTTATGACACTTGATGTGGTTCCTGACACATGGGAAAACCTCAGTAAATATTTGTTGAATGAATAAATGAATGAATGAGTCAGATCATCTAAACTGGAAGACCTTAGCAGCACATATTTGAATGGAAGAATTTGTGCAGCCACCAGTCCCATTAGCCTAACATGCCAAGGTGATTAATGTTGCTTTTTTCCAGAAGTCTTGACCTGAAAAACTCAAAATGAACACCTGAAGAAAAAAAAAATCCCATTAGCAAGCTTGCTTTTCACAGTGGGAGACTCCCAGCAATGGTGCCAATATCCCGGGGGCCCAATACCTTTCTGACTTTGCAATAACTCCCAAGTTAAACAAATTGCCAAAGAGTTATAAGCTTCTTATTAGTTGGATGGATTCCTCCAATTGCTCTGCTGGCCTCACCTCCCCTGTACACACATTGGTGAGTTCTCCCTGATAATTCGTGTGCCTGCAAGTTCGCTCAGCAACTGCAGAACGCTGGCATTTCTGGGTTCGCATCTGCTCTGTGATCTATGATCTACGATCTCCACTCCCTCTTGCCTTCACTTTGAACTGAAGTGCTGTGTTAAGCAACCCTGCTACCCACCACCGAACAAGCTGAGACGTGAGTCTTCATTAGTGTCTCAACACTTGCATTTTATCCCAGGCTAACCAGTAACACCAGTATTCAAACTGCAGCAAGATGATAACCACAATGACCCGGATGGAATGGCCAGGACCGTGTCCATGATTCAAGGACTGGGCATGTCCATGAAAAAGGCTAGGACCAAGATCACAGAGGTTTCGGTTAAGAAAAGCCTATGGGAGAACACCAAGAAAAGCTAAGATTGAACGAGCATTAGATTGTGGCCCTTAATTTACAGAGCAGACACTGAAATGCAGAAGTAGTAGAGACAGAGGACAGTGCACCTAAGTAAAGATCAATTCTATCCTTGGGGTAAAAATCCACTTCAGAAATTAAAATGTCCATTTCAGTTAACAGCCCTAGATCATAAATTAGTGTCCAAGCTTCTCTTTTGTTTTGAGTTAAGCAAATTTAGCTACCACACCAACTCACATTTTTGCATGAATTCCCATATAACATTGTGAATGATTTCATTATATGACATGGAATGATAATGTTCCATCAAAATTTATTCTTCAATGGAAGCTCCTCGAGGAGAATTACATGCTAAGTTTTCTGTTCTGTTTTCTCTGAAAAGCACAATGTCTACAGTACACTGGTTCCAGTCTTCTCTTGGGGTGAGACGAGGCTCATGGCAAGGGTTAGTTTGTGCATACTGTTCTTCTTGAGGTAAGCGCCTACCTGGGATTAGACGAAACAATCATTTTATTAACTATAGTCAAAGGGTTATGGAGAAAATCTGAGTCCACCGGATATCCGTAATTCCACCTTTCCTCCTTAGCAGCATTATCTTATTTCATCTAGAGTCTTTCCTAGGTGCATAAACAAGATCTTTCAGAGAGTGGGCTGAGGAGGGAAAGACGGAAGGGGAGGGGAGAGAGGGGCGAGGTGTACACAGGCAAACAATCCTGCACAAACGCCTCTGATACTCAGGACTGCAGCATGGGATGGAAAGGGGACTCCCTTTGAAATTGAACATGGCCGCAACCCAAATGCTTCCCGAGACCTCTCTGTGTCCTAAACAGCACCGCAGCTTGATAGAAGTATGGTTCCTTGACGACTGCCGTCTCTCATCTCTGCCCTTATTTCTGCTACGTCAGGAGGACCAGGAGAAACAAATGTCTGCCTCGGAGCTGCTCCAGGGAAGAGGCCTTTCCCAGTTCAGCCTTTTTAATTCCTTATAATCACTTTTTTTTGTTTGTAAAATAAATCTGCCACTCAGAGCTCTCTAGAGGCTTCATTATTTATACTTCCCCATCCAGAAATAGACCTCAATAAAGCAATATTATTTATAACTACTGTGTACCAAACAGTAGTCAAAGTTTTGCCCACCTCTCACGGCTTCTTTCTCTAACACTTCTTATAAGTCATTTCACAGAAAAGAGCTCTTTTAATTCCATTCCATCATTTACTAGTCTTTGTGATGTACATTTGTTATAAAGAAGGCAATCTGGAATAAACTGGCCAGAGTGAGACTGAAGGAAATTTGCTAAGATTTTGGATTGTAGTGATGGCCTAATCCATAAATATCACCCCAGATTTAAGGCAGGAGAGCAACCGATTTGTGATGTGATTGCTACTTACATTTCAGTAAGAAAGTTGTCACTGTGAGATACATCTAGGTGTGCCCACCTGAAAATACATTTGAATACAAAGTTTACTTCTTAAAATTAAGAACAGAACAAACCCCAGTTGGAAACTGTTAAACAATTGGCAAAGTATTAGGCACCTTATTTATTTATTTATCCTCAGCACCCTGGGACCAATGGGCAATTCTGTGGTTTCCTCGGGAGTGGAAAGGAAAATGAGCTCTTAAAATGGGGAGGGGAGTTGCAAAGTAACGCCATACATTGTTAGGATTGGGCATCCCGGAACTCTGCATTATCAATTCAGCTTCTCTCTAAATCCAAAATGCTTTCTGCATACAAAACTTATTTAAAAGAAATCGAGTAGAGCCGGGAGTTGGGAAGAATAAACTCAGGGCCACAGGAGCATCGAAGAGCTCGCTGACAACCCTGGTCTTAAATGGCAAACACTAACCAGAGGAAGCCCCACCTGAGATGCATGGAGTCCCCATCCCTTTGGTAACGTAGACAGACAATCTCTAGATTGTTCTTATCTCTAGAAAACAGAGTCCCCAACATTTCCACTGGGCAAGGAAGACTTCCATCCTGGTGCTCTGTGCTCCCCCTCGGCAGGAGTCCTCTCTGAGGGACCTTCCATCCAAGCATCAGTCATCTCCCCTGCTCTTTCTCCACATTTACACTTGGCGCTTTGATAGGCCATTCTCTTCCTTCAATAAACACAGCTGGGGTGTGGCATCAAGCCCCAGAAGTCACAGTGAGTAAAGAGACATGGCCTCTATGAATCAATTCCATGTGTGTGTGTGTTTTAATCTGTTATTTAAATTGTAAGGCTTACTGGGAAGACAAAAAAGAGAAAAGAGCAACTGACGGCAGTCAGATCAGTTCTATGCAAACAAAGTCAACGTGGCTTGGTGAGAGCCAAGATTAAACGTGACTGAGTGCTTCTGTATGAGGCAAAAAGTGCAGACTGAAAAATAGATAACTGCAGTGGAGCTCCTTTGCCAACCTCCTTAAAATAACTACTGTTGTGCTGGATTAAAAGGCATTTGCTGAAGATTTTGTATAGAATTAAGCTTACTTGTTATTTTTTTAAAACAGAAACGAGAATAAAAGAAAGGCTGTTAGCCAACACTGTCTTAGAAGGAAAAGCATTCAAGATAGCAGAGTATCTGGGTCAGTGAAAAGCTTCAGTCAATCTCCTTTGATTGGCAGCCCCACAGAGTTTCAGCTGCAAACCCAGAGCTTCCTTCCCACCCCCAGTCTGGGAGTGGTCAGACTTGGGCACTGAGAATGGGTCTCTTCCAGTGTCCAGTGGACGGGTCATACTCCCAAGAGCTCAACTGCTGCCTTGGCGGTGCAGAACTTGGGGACCAGAGAGAAAGAAGAGTAGAATTTGCAGGCAGGGAGAAAGGAACTCCAGAGCATTCCAAGTGCTCCATTGCTTTTAATGCTTTTTCTTCCATATCTCCATGATAAAATAAATAAATAAAAGAAATGACCTGGGCCTGCTTTCCCTTAGAAGAGCCCCCAGATCAAAAGGCCAATGTCTGCTGTGCAGACAGTAGCCTGCTCAGACAGCAGCAGTGAGGGAGGCCCTGGGAAAGCAGCTTTTACAACGCGCAGGTCTCGCTGGGCTCGGCACGGATCCCCAGCGTGCTACTTGAGGCAGACAGCAGGCAGGAGGCCAGGCAGACACGACCCCACTTCCCTCAACTGCGTTCATTCCGCCCCGATATTAGATTCACATAGCCTGGGAGCGCTTTCCGCCGAGGCCAGAAAGATTTAAGTCAAACACCAATCTCTGTACATTCGGTTGGCCCTTTACCTCAAAATGATTCGTGTGTAGAGATCGCTTTTGAACAGTGGTTTTCCGCAGGGCGATTTTGCCCCCAGGGGATATTGGGCAACGTCTGGAAACATTTCTGGTTGACACACTGCCACTGGCATCTAGTGGCTACAGCCCAGGGACAAACTCCTACAATGCACAGACGCCCTCCACAACCAAGAATTATCCGGCCCAAACGGCAATTTAGTCGAGGTTGAGAAACTCCGCCCTAGAGGGTGGAATGAAAATCAAAGTGTCTACTTTGTCCTATAAAAGACTGTTCTTAAGTTTTTGAAAACTCCATAAGAGACTGTCCCAGTGTTTAAATTCTTCTTTCTGTCATCCCACCCTGTGAACCAGGCCCTTCACAAGCTGCTCACATAAAAAGACTGGTAAATAATCACCAATAACAGAAAACATATTCTACATCTATGCCACAACTTCTTTCTCTAGGTCTGTCATCAATGAACCTGTTAACAAACGTGTTGGGCCTGGTGCTTGCTGCCATGGGGAATAATAAAGAGACATAGCAAGTAGTTAGACTCAAAACAGAAAGAGAAACACATTTATGGACAATTATAACATAGCAAACATTAATATGAAAATCTAATAAAGTATACACTTAGCTAAATATTAAAATTAGCAAGTTTATATTTATGTTAAATATAACCACTTTAAGGAAATAAAAAGTTTAATGATAAGTAACAAGTTTAATAGCTACTGATTAATCTGCTTGCAGGGGGGGAGGGTACATTACACCAGCAAATGTCTCTCAAGGTTATTTTTAATTTTCAAATTCAGTAAGTGGGATTCTTTCTCCAAAGCTACTGAAAGACCACTGAGAGATGGAATTGGCCCAGCTTTACCTAAAAATAAAGAGATAGTTCCAGGACGATACTCAGAAAAGGAATTTATCAAACTTAGGATAAATTGATATGTCACTCTTCACAGAAATCAAAGATTTGTATTGATACTAGAAAGTACAGAATTAGGTGACAAAAGGAAAATATCTTCAGTGTAGACACACAAATCCTCTTTTTAGCTTAATTTGTCAAAAATGAAAAGGAAACATGGAAGCACCTGAATTTAAAATAGTGAAAGGACTCAGAAACAAAAATCGGATGTAAAGGAGAAAATCTATTTGAGCGAAAAAGAATTTCCCCTGGCCTGACAAATAGACCAAACATGCTAAACCCTGAGCTGGAATAGCATTTAGAAATTTGCATCTGGCTCTTTTCTTCCTTGCATGACTAAACTTAGACCCTGTAATTGCTGGACACCATCAGAGGCAAGAAATTGACAGCAAATAGAGCCTTCAGTCAGGGGAAATGAAACTGCTCACCTCCCTTAGAAAAGCCTACCCCTGCACAGCCCAGCTGGGCTGCCCAAGGGAGCCCCTCGCTCCTCAGATGGAATATAGTAGGTGGGACTGGAGAAGGAAATGGCTTCAAGTGAAAGATTATAAACCACATCCAAGATCCTCTAGGAGCCATACAATGGCGTGGGACTGACAGAAGGTTTTGGGTTTTTTTTTTGTCCACTATTCATGTTTTCTCTTCTATCAGACAGGAGAGAAATAAAACCTTGATATAGCAATCTGTAGGGAGAAAGCTCTTGGACTCTTTAATTTCCACATTAGGTTCAGGTTGGGAGGGTCAGCTCTTCATGTTGCTTCCCTGCCAAAGAGGCATCTCGCAGGTGCATGACTGCATCCCAGCGCTGCCTGTCACAAAGTTACCTCTAGTGTGCACGCTTATACTGTATTTGAAAACAGGAACAATACCCAGCATGACACCAAACACTGAGTAGCAGAACTCAGCAACTGCCATCTTTCAGCTCGACTTGAAAAAGAAACACCCACGAAAGAAGGTGGACATCTGGTATACTATGAGTCTGCCTAGGACTACCCCAGACAGCATCAGCCTTGCCAGGAACACGGCTGTCAGAAGAGATTAGGACCCCAGGAACCTGTCAGCTTTAGGAGGCCATAGCTCATAGCAGTAGACTCAAAGAAGAGTAGTTGAATTCGAGTTTAAAAACTTACATAGGAAGAGGGTTACCAAAGCATTTGCTTTGGCTTTGAAACAAAACAAGAAAACTACACATCCATCCATGCATATAATCCTTTGTAGAATTTGACAATTACAAAAATAACTTGAAAAAATTGCAAGTTTGGGGTTGTTGTTTTCTTAAGGTATTTCCAGCCAGGTGACTTCTAAGACTGCAAGAATTGAATAGCAATAAAGGAAATAAATACTTGATGACCAAATGGGGATCCGAGACTGTCTGGAACTCAGAGAAGATTCCAACTTTTGAAGGCAGGGCCTCGGAAGAGATCGTAGAAGAAGCTGGACTTGAAGTGAGTTTTAAAACCTGGCAGCCAAAAATACACCCTCCACTGTTTTTATGGACTGTGGTGATCACAAAGGCCACCAACATTTCTGCCCTAACAGAGGGTCCGGCAACACGTTCGGCCCCAGACTCCCCTGTACGCCACGCCACTCTGACCACACCCTCTCCGGCCGCTGCGACATTCTCAGGGCCATCTCCTGATCTCTTGGCTCTGTGTCTGTGTTTGTTGGCTGTGGGCACCCATTCACCCTGCTGACGCCCCTACTGGTCGGCTTTGATAACCAAGAGAGTAGTGCTTCGGCAAAAGCACCTGTCAGGTGGCCTTATTAATAATACCTTTGGCGACTTTTAATACCTATAACTTTCCACTTACCAACACTGTGTATCACTGGCACCAGTCAATCTGCACAGAGAAAATAAGGAAATGCTTTGCCCCACCCAGACAGTCATGTAGACCTTGATCTCCTGAAGCCAAACCTCTAACCGGCAAAGCCAACCAGCTACAACCTCCTGACGACCATTACCTCTTGTCTGAGACTGATGAATATCGTGAGTCCTAGTGACACACAGAGCGTGCTGTCTAGAAAGCGCACTGCATCTTGCCCTTGAAGGGCAGCCGATGAGTGATGCCACAGTCAGTGCTGTCACACAGAAACCAAGGCAAGTCAACCAACATAGGAGCAGTCTGGGAAAAGGCAGGCCTGTTGAACACTAGCTTCTACGGAATATCTGAATTTTCTTCACAGCTTCCCACCACAGTGGGCTGGCAGTCTAGAACACCTGCAGTGGGGTTGGGTGGGGAGGACCTCACATCCCGGGAGTTTTTCTAATTAATCACAGTTTCAGTCTCTGGAAACCCTGAGCATCCTGGGCTGCAGGTGGAGTTCTGACGAGTCGGTCTCCAGGTACTGCTATGCCTGTTATCAATACATGTCCACTGGGAACAAGGAGTTTCTTTGGATCCCAGTCCTACCGGGAGCAAATTCTTGTTTAAACCTGCAAAGAATTACTCTTCAAAGCAAATCAGAGTCACCTACAACTTATAAGCAAGTTTGTTTAGCGATAAGAACAAAGTTGAATGCGGGCAACGGTGTTTTTAAAAAAAAAAGCAGAAAAAATACACTGATTACATATAATCACATATGTTCAACTATTTCTAGCCTAGATGTAATCTTAATATAATGAGTATTGTTACAAGAGATATAGATAACAATAATAACAATAATTTTATTTAGAAACCATTTTCCAGCCAACGTGCTTAAGGCATTGCATGATCATATATGGTGATTAAAACATTATTAAAAACATGAAAAGAATAAAACCCAAGCTATTCTTCAGATACAAAATGAAGTAACACTAAAAGAATAAAGGACTAATACTAGAAGTACAGAAAAATGACACCAGATAATAAAGTCAGAGAATGATCGTTCCTCCATGTTTTTCCACTCTATTTACTCTCAAAAGAATCCTTTAAATCGTCTTTGCCATGTCTTCTGATGTACTTATTTCCTAAATACTTACTTCCTCTTTAGTTTCTTTGCTCTATATTAAATTCTCTCTCCTTCCTTAAATCAAGACCTACTTTTTATATCCATTCAATCAAACTTGCATGACAAAGGGTTTGATGGGTTTGTCTAAAATCAAATAAACAAAAATAAAAACAGAACACTCATTAAGCCATTCTCTAGTGCTGGAGTTTTCTTGTGCTCATTATGTGTTTGGGCCACATAACCAGTAACATTGAAAAATGAAAACATGGTCACTGTAAAGCCCATACAACTGTAATTTCCAACCTTTTAGCCATCGTGACATCCTCTCATTCTGAGTTTTGCAATAACCACTAACTCTCTCCTCCCTTCAAAAAAGATGAGGATGGTGTGAAAAACACTGTTGGTTACCTTTACCACAACCATTTCCTCCCCCTCCCCCCTTTCTTTCTTGCTAACAGACCACTATTTTTGTTTAAGTATCAGGGGGTCATATGCTCATGGAGAGTGGGCCCTCCCCACCCAGGGAGAAAATGTTGACTCTAACACATCAATGTTAATTCCATTCCTCTTTGCCTTCCAGGATGCTTCATCCCAGACATGCAACGCCACTCTAGCCATAACGGAGTCTGATAGGACTTTCCAGAAGGCTTCCTCCCTGACCTGACTCAGGCTGGCGTAGATGTGATCTTTGGAACCAAAGCAGGTATCTTGGGACCATGAAATGCGGAACCAAAGGACCAAACCAATTCACTGGGTTCAGGGGAGTGACAGCATGAAAACCTCGGATCCCCAAGAAACTGACCAAGCTGAACCCACAACTGCCCTACATGTGTTTCTTGTTTTATAAGATCTTTTTTTCCTCCTTGTTTAAATCAATTAAACTGAGCATTATCACACTACTAGCATTCTAGCCAACTTAACAGACATTTCTCTATGTATAATTAAAATGCATTACATGCTTTGGGGATTGATATTTTTAGGAAGCACTTCCATACAATGGAAAACACTTTGAGTCTTTTAAAATAATTTGAGTATCACTCAGGTAACATTTGCATGCCTAATATCTATCGAGTATATTAACATACATCATATTTTTTAATTCCTGTAATTCCATATAAGATGGGAACCACTCCTTTTTATAGACAAGGAGAACCACAGAGATCAAGGAATTTGTTTAAGATCGCACAGTTTGGAAGTGTTAGAGCAAGGATTTGAAGTCAGAATTTTCTGATTCGTGGTCCAGATCTCTTTCTACTCCACCAAGCTACGTGCACTGGATTCTGGCCATGCTTCTAGATTAATTACTGACGAGTATTTTGTTACTGTTGACTGTCCGTGGAGTCATATTGGAATCTTGGTTGAAATACTCTATTGACATGAAGGTCTTTACTTAGTAGGGTCCCTCCCCTCCCCCAAAAAATCTAGATAAACATCATCTTTGATGAACTTCATGATGCTATAAGAATTTGGGCTCAATTATTAATAAAAAAAGCTGAAAATATGATGCCCACACTTGATATATTTTTCATTAACCAACAAAACTGAAAAGACGACTAAAAAATGTAGGAGCTATTCAATCAGTTTTTTCCCCATCTTGATTGATAGCTGTTCGGCACCCAACTTCATCTTTATCCCATGGCATAAATCCAGTGAAAAGGAATCACTGAATCCTTTGATAAGCAAATATTCTGTGCTGCTCAGTAAATAAAAGCATTTTAAAATGTCTTGCCTAGTTGAGCTTAAGTGTTTATTGGTTGGTCGCTTTGGGATGGCACAAGAGTGCTTTACATGGCCCTGGGTGAGCAGTGCTTGAACTTTGCTCCCTGGGGTCTACCTGACTTCACCCTGGCCCTGGCCCTATTATCGTGATAACCTCAGAACTCTTTCCTACATAAGCCTTTGCTGATTTACAGTCCATACTCAACCCAGCAACTAAAGGGGTTCCTTTTTTTTTTTATTAAGGTATCATTGATATACAATCTTATGAAAGTCTCATATGAGCAACATTGTGGTTACTAGATTCCCCCTATTATCAAGTCCCCATCACATACCCCATTACAGTCACTGTCCATCAGCATAGTAAGATGCTATAGAGTCACTACTTGTCTTCTCTGTGTTGTACTGCCTCACTAAATGGGTCCTTTTTAATGTGAGGCCAGCCATATCACTCTTCTGTTCATAACCTTCAATAGTTGCCCATCTGACAAAGAGTGAAAGCTCCACTCCTTTCCAGGGCCTACACTCACCCCTCTCCAGGGCACTGGCCTCTTGGCTGATTACTGAACACAACAGGCACACTCCTACATTTGGTCCTTTACTCCAAATACTGTCCCTTCCAAAACACTCTTCTCCAAGATACCTGCTTTGGCTAATTCCCTCACCTATTCTGACTTTATGCTCAGTTTTCATCTTTGACTTGTGGCCTGTCATGGCCACCCCTGCAGCCTGTCCCAAGACCCTCTCCTTGGCACCTGATCCCCCTCAGTCAACTCAACCTTTTTCCTCCTTCTGCAGCACTTACTCTTCCCAACATCCTAAACAACTGAATTCTCTTGTTTATGCTACATCCTCCTCCCCTTGCTAGAACCACATGTGCTTTGTTCGCCAGTCTATCCCTGATGCCTAGAAGAGTGCTCAACACACAGAAAGGATTCTGACAAACGCTTGTGGAATGAGCTAGTTAAGCCGTTATATTCTAAGAAGTGACCAGCAGTTACCAAAAAGTGAAGATGAGGAAGCAGGCAAGGGCCCAATCACTGTAGCAATGTACGGCTATTGAAGGGTTTGGGGATCTATTCTAAGCACAACCACTGGCTTGGTGGGCTTTAAGCAGAGAAATGATGTATTCTGATTTACATTTTAAAGTCATTTGCCTGTCGTGTAGGAATGGGTGAGAAGAATGTTAGGGAGATGAGTGCCCTAGTCCAGGCAATATCTGATACATTTTGACTGAAGTGATAGTAGGAAAAATTAAGAGAAATGGATGAATATTGAAAAAGTTGAGCCCACAGAATTGCTGAGGAATTAGAAGTAGGAACTGCCTAAAAGGGAGGAGTGCTAATGGGTGAAAAATGATGGTAGAAGGGTTGTGGGACAGGAGATGAGACTAGTTTTCAAGAAAGGTGGAACCAAAACATATATTTTTAAAATGTTGATTTTTGAGATGCCTATTGGATGTCCAAGTAGAAATGTGAGAAAGGGGTGAAGAAGCCTGGTGTGCAGGGGAGAGGCCAAGGTGGCAGACAAGAAGTTATGGGTCCTCAGCACTCTGCGGCCATGGGCCTCAGCGGGGAGATCACCCACACGGAGAAGAGAAACGCGAGAGCACAGGAGGGAAGGTGTGCAGGGGAAATGACATCTGGAGGACGTCCCTCCTGGAGGTTTTCCACTCCTGGAAATCTTGGGATTTCACCTATTTTCAGAAACCTGCATTCCTCTAGCTTCCAGCTGCACATTTGTGATCATTTTTAATTTCCTTCCTTCCTGGACCATTATTTCCTCTGATGCTTTTATTAATCCTCAAACTTGGCTTCTTAGACCTAAAACCATTTTCAAAAGTCTTTAAACTCAGTCAGTTTGTCAGTTAATTCATTACAATGTGTACTTTAAAACAATTACATAAATTAAAAGAGGATTTATTCCCTAAACTCAGCTATTTTTTTCTGTCCCTGTCTTTCTGACTGAAGACAATGGTATGTGTGCAAATGAGAGACAAGGAAAATCATCCCCAGTTAATATTTTCCTAAAATATGCTGGGTGCTTGCTGTTTCCCTGGCACACACAGCGTTCATTACCCTCACATCATAGAGGCAGCCCAAAATCCTACTCCTGAAACAAACCAAGAGGAGTTTGTTTTAAACCAAGGGAACAAATACGGAGGGGAGATGGAGGGGAGTGATTCCAAGGGGCAGGTGGGATTGTTAACTGAGGATATTCCCGCAGGCTTTCTAATCTCTCTAGCTGAGGTCATTGATCCTAGAAAGAATATGGAAATTATGGCTTGAAACTGAATCACAGGTTAAGAAATTGCATTTCACTTTATTTATCCATTAAACATACCACACATGGCGAGGTACTGCCAGAGTAAGCCTAGAATGCTGCTCCAAGCAAAGTTCTAAACCTCTGGGACCTCTCTGAGTCTCCCCACTGAGAGCCAGCTGCCCGGGGACATCCCCAGACTCTGTTCCAGCTGCGGAGGTCCTACAGCTAAGAGTAGGTCATCAGCTTCTGAAGGACCTCTCCACTGTTTGTTTTCACTCCCTCTTATCACAGAGGTGGATGGTATTAGATATGTTTCTTTTTAGCAAGTATGAGGTAAGCAGAGGTCAAGCCAGTGTCAAACGGAGATGTAGAAAAGCAGATACAGTTACAGTGCAAACCCGCCAGCCTAAAGTAAAAACAAAAGAACTCTTTCAGTGACACTTCAAAACCAATTGAAACCATAGTGATGATCTGGGGGCCACTTTCTAGACAGAAGTCAAGCCAGAACCTTCATGCTTAAGGACTCTTCTGCTCCGAGCTGACAGAGGCAAACAGGCCTCTCAGGCAACCACTTCATTCCCCTACCTGAAACCCCGTCGTGGGTGCCACTCTAGGACCTTCTCCAGAGGGCAGTTAAATGTAGGAGAGATTCGAAACAAAACCTAGAAAATCCTGTGGTGTCCAGCCTTTAATCCTTTAATGCGAGATCTATTCTACCCTCTAAAGCCGGAGAGAGACCGGACACTTCAGAGCCACTATTTCTCAAGGCAAGAGAAGAATGCAGGCACGAGAGTCTGTGACGATGCATTTATCTCCCCAGCTGTAAGTGCCAAGGGGCAATTACCTTTCTTCCCATCATCATGCAAATTCCAGGACTTTTGCACATAGTAAGAACTCAATAGATATCTTGGGAAGAAATTCCCTGTCTTTTAAATCTCAGTATCTCAGGGTCCTTGTATTCTCAAATTACAATTAACCAGGTGCCAGGACCCCAAATCGGTGGTTTTATTCTCGTTGTACTTTGCCTTCGCTGCTCATCAGCATGCCGCTGCTTCTTCTCTGGCTTGGCCGGGAGACCTGAGCAACAAGCAGCCTTTGAGCCAGAATATGATAGAAAGTGCTCTTGTAGGTCCCCTAAGAAACAACTATATCCCTCAGGGGCTATGTCCAGTCTGTCTCAAGGTTTTAATGGTCTGCAGCACTTTCCCACCAAAAGCACATACTTCCTATGCTCTAAGAATTTAACAAACTCAGAGGTGACAGATTGAATTGCAGCCTCACTTGATGCGATCAAGACGATCTGTTCTTTACTTGTTACACTAAATGGGTGAAAATATGTGAACAAAAATTATTACTACCAGAACTACTTCATGAATATACTTTAAAAATGTTTAAAAGTTTGGGATAGTTTACTGTTTAACTCGAGTAGTCAGGGCCCAGTACAACATTAACAAGTTGTACAACTTCAGGCACATAAATGCGGGATCTGGGTTCTAGGCAAGTAGATGCAAAAAACCCCATGATAACTATTTTCACCTGAGACTCTTATTTGTCTTTCTAATAGGATCCTATTTCTTACCTTAGTCCATGCACTCTTTTTAAAACAAATTCTGGAGAAAGAATAATAGAACATAGTTCTTCAAAAAGAATAACCTTTAAAGTAATGTTTAAAACGTTTATAAAAGTGTTTAATATAATAATAATGTGCACAACAAATTCCCCTCAGAAAAATTAAGGGTATAAGAACACTCATATGAACAAAATTTACCAATATGGAAAGTACATATAGAGATAAACATTAATTTATAAAAATAAATGAGCAATAGTTTTTCAGTGCAACCATTTCTACTCCCTCTAAATACTAAATATAGTTCAGTTACAAAATCAACAAAGTGAGTTTTAAAAATTCTTGAAATTATACCCAGTGTTGGGAGTGAGCAGTGACATATCTAAGTGTTCGGTGATTAGAGAAGTCATGACAGGCGATGGGCAAGCCATCTAAAATGTGATGAAGGACATTTAGGAGTTTTCCACATGGAGAACAGGACAAGGTCTTAAGAAGTTTCTGCTCTGACAGGCACTGTGTGAATCTCTTTACATACATCCATTCAATTTAATCTCCATTTGCCCAGTGACTGTTTTTATTATTCTAAAACTGAGTCCCAGTCAAGTTACATGTGGGTAATTTATCTAGGCATCTACAATCAGTCAGAGTCCCAACTCCAGCTCAACTCTTCAGACCTTCCCACCAACGCTCTATCTCACTGACCCTCCGACATGGCACCTTGCTCATCTCAGCGACACAAGGGACCTGAAGGCATTTTGTGTGGTCTTCTTTCCCCCAGTCTAGCTCCTCTCCAGTCCATTCTCCACACAGCAGCCAATGAATGTTTTAAAAACGATTTTCATATGTATGAGATGGGGTGGATGGCCAGTGCAACAGCCCCCTATGGCTTCCCATTGCACTTGGAATAATGTTCGTGCTCACTCACTGCCCACTGGGCCTCTCCTGGGCGCCCTGCGTGGCCTCCCCCATCATTGCGAGCTCTCTTGCCCACCCCTCCCTTGTTCTTGAGACTTCAGCCTCAATGTCGTATCCTCGGGGGCTTCTGAAGTATGTCTCTGCCCCTCCACCCTAATTTTCTCTCATAGCATGTTTTCAGGTTCTTTTCCTTCATAGAACTTTTCACGATTTAATTACATATTTAGATAGCGTGTATTTCCCGTTTCCACCATGGGGCTATAGTGACTCAAAGGATTCTCGTGTTGAGCTCTCCACCAGATGCTGCAGCACAGACGTGGCAGGGGCCCACCTTCTCAGGGGCCGCAGTGCAGTGCTCTCGCACATGGTACAAGCTCCAAAAATGTTGGAGTGAGGTTAAAAGTAATTCAAAATAAAAACAATTTTTAAATAAAAATCTTTATATGTTTAAATAGTAAGGAGTCTATTTAATGGGCTGTTTTAAACCAAAGAAAGGAGTTATCTAAAATAAAACATTACCATTCATTCATTTATACAAAAAGTGTTAACTGAGCATCTATTATGGGGTCTACTTCCTGCCCCCCAAAAGCTTTAGTCTGCTATTTGGGTCAGATCCTCTTTCGATATGTGTATGTATCTTGAACACACAATGTCACTTAGGAGATTTTTGTTTTCCTTCTCAGTGTCTTTCATACTGTAGGAGTCACATGAGTCACTTCTTAAGTCAAAAGAGAATTTCAAGAGAGACATGCAACTAAATTCTACTCCTCCACTGAAATTCTACTTCTGTCTTTGTCATCAGTTGAACACTGCAATTCGGAGAACTGGAACCACAGTAATAAAGCTTGGAGCACAGAAGAACCCTTCCAAGGACAATCATGACAGAACTTACTGGGTGCGTGACCAAGGATGAAAGAAAACCAGGCCAGGACCTAGGGAAAGTCATAATAGAAAACCTGAAATAAATAGAATATACCCCACTTGTGTCTCATCTGTTCCATCCTGGCTTGTGTTTTATAAGGATTATTTTGAATAAGGGGGGAGTAGGAGATCCTTGGCGGGCCTGGATTGATCAGATGTTAAAGTACCATAATCAATGGTGTGAATATACTACAAATGGGTCAAATGTTGCAATGAAGAGATTCAGTCCAAAATGAATACCTCAATATTCGTGGTTCTAGACCACCGTTTCTGAGACTGATCTTATTCCATAGAGATTCATGTATCTGTCTCTTGTTCATGTATTCATTCAACAATTATTTTATTTTATTCTATATGCAAGCTTTTTGGAGGGATGTGACAAAAATTAATATATTTACTTTTTTCATGGGAATAACATTCTTAAAATCCTGGAAAGCATGGCTTTAAAAAAAGTAGTGATAGATGTTAACTAGACTTGTGGTGGTGAATATATATATATACTCGAATATATACATGTATCAAATATATATGTTTCATAACTGAAAGTAATGTAATGTTATGTATCAATAATACCTCAATAAAAAAAAGTTGGGTAAATCTTCAAGTAACTGTCCATTTACCCCGGCTCAGCTCATTGCCATTAGAACCATCTCTCATAACAGACCTGCTGTACTCAGGTTTTAGACCCAGGGGAGTGAAATACCTAACTCAGTTATCACTGTTAGAGAAGAGATAAGAAACCCCCCTTCTTGCACTAGCAGATGAACACCTGCAGGCGCTCACCTCTCAGGGGCCACGGTGCTCTTCGGATGGAATTCATGGGCTCCAGAATTCTTGTTTTGTCTTAAGGATTCTGTTTGTCAACCTGGCCTCCCTCGAAGGAACACAGTCTTAATTTACATGAGCCTTTGCCTGGCACTGATTTGCAGACCTGCAGGACAAACAAAGCATCACACAGGGAAAGAAGGGGGGAAAGTAATAATAAAGCTCCTTATATTCTCTCCCAGGATTTGGCCCCATTTTGACAAAAGAATGCATCCTCCAACATTTCTTCTGCAGCTAGATGTAAACACATGCCCTGTTCTAACACCAGATGGGGGTTAGATCTTGGATTTAGTTATGGAAGATCTAAACTGATAGCATCTGGCTGTGTGTGCCTTTAGGGCAGCTTAGAAAAATTACCTGGGGGGTTGTTGAATTGTTGACATTTTTACTAACTGTGTTATTGACTAAACAAGGAGTAATTACTGTAGCTACTTCTAGCAGAAGTTGATAAAAATCAATAGGTTGAGTTGCAGCTATCATGGTTAGGAGTGGGGCCTTGAGCTCCAAATTAATACATGCGTTGAGGAAATTAAAAATTACATCAGAGATACAGTGAGTACTTAACAAACAGTAACAGGTCCTGAAGACAGAGTAATAATCTAATGCTTTTCACTAAATTATATATTGCTGGGATCTTTGTTCTGTGAGAGAACACAGAAATGATCTGTTCCAAGACTTTCTATTATAAATAAGGAAAATGAGGCTACAAGAAGAGATGAACACCCAAGGCCACAGAGCTTGTGAGTGGCAGGGAAGTCTTCCCTAGCTCTTTCCCAGGGGCCACGAGTGACGATGGCCTTAATAATATATGCTCAGGATGTGATCCTAAACTGTTTGAGAGTATGTGTGTAGAGACATGAAGCACAATGTTTGTCATTAGGATTTTCCAGAAATCCTAGGTCACAAAACAAGAGCATACGCTTTGCTCCAAGGTGACTCAGAGCCAGCCCTGGGACAGAAGCCCCCTTGAGGAAGCTCCTTGGCCTGGACCTACAGCCACACTCCATGCTCTGTCCCTCTTTTCAGGACACACCCAGACCCTGTTCTAGCTCCTCAGCCACTTTCATCCCAAATCTGGTCTTGCTTTAGAGCTCGCTCCTTCTCCCTCCTGGCCCTTGACCTAAACCTTTCCAGATAAAGAAGTTCCCTAACTTGGGATCACAAGGTCACCCCCATTATTTCTGTGATTGTTCTATTCTTGAACCCACTGCCCCCAAGAAACTGGATTTTTAAAACTAATAAACAGCAGGCAGGCACCAATGTGTTTCTGCCTCTCTACACTCATCTGTCACATCGCAGTGTTCCACCCTAAGGAACAAATGATTCCATTATTATAATAGCTATGAGGCACGTTCACCTGATCAGTGCACGAGATTAATAAGAGGTCCACAGATTTGGTAAGCTTCGTTGGCTATCTAAAAATCTCTGTATCTTCCATGAAGGTCACCTCATTTCTGTAGTTTACACTTTTATTTCCAGAGTATGAGACTTGGTAATAGGTCAGACCATGAGACTTGGTAATAGGCAAGTGCAAAAACTGAGTAGGAACTAGATATTCGCTTTAGACATATTCACTTTAAAATAAACTGATAATTTCATAAGGAAGTAGAGGAAAAAAGGTTTAAGCATTTTGGACCAATTACCACATCGCATTACCAGGTGGTCTTCAGTGCATGCTCCCTCCCTTGTGTGTCTCAGGTCGACATATGTTTTTGTGTAAATTGTGGAACTTATTCCACAGAGGATTAATACAAACATCTGTAATTATGGGGACAGGGCTAAAAATCACACTGGCTCGGCATTGTGCTCTAGGTGTGTTTTGAGGAACATTAATGGAAAGAAAAGAGGGTTTCCATAGACAACTGATTTGAGTGAATACTGGCTCAAATAAAATAAATATGTTTCTTAACTGTTCCTCTCAAAGCCTTTATTATGTTCCTGTCATTATGGACCACCAGGAAGTGGATACACCATTTCCCCACAATGTGGCTTTCTCTTTCCAAGGGAATCTCGTGGGACTGACGCCCTCTGGTTAATATTACTAATAACAGTGATGGCCGCATTTGCGTCCTCACTCTGTAGCAGGCATTGTACCAGCTCTTCACACTGCATCTCACTGAACCTTTCCAGTGACCATAGGTCATAGGTCTTACTTACTATATCCCCATTTCACAGCAGAGGAAACAAACTCGGAGAAGTTAAATCGTGAGTCTAAAGCCGCACAGCTGGCAAGCTGCAGAACCAGAATACAAGTCATTCTGACTCAAGAACTTATACTCTTGGTCACTCTGTTATGCATCTGCCCTCATGACTCAGATGAGGGAGAAAACTTCTGCCTCTGCCAGTTCTTGCTGAGCTTGGATGAGAGCAACGGCTTTGAGAGAAAAGATGGAAGAAGAGGAAGGGGTGAAGAGAGGTGTCATGTGGCTCAGATTAGAACAGATTAGATAGATCATTACTGTTATTTGGGGAGACAGAAAACTGGGCAAGACGACTCATTCCCCCTGCCAAGGTGAGAAAGAAAACAGGTTTCTGGTTTTGACAGGTATATGCTAAGTTAACCTTTTTTCAGCAAGGTGCAAAGAAAAGTAAGATGCTCTTTTTATTTTGTGCAAATCTTTCACATTGCCAAGGTGACCAGAGTGACATCCCAGCCACAAAACTAGTGTAAACCACAGGTAGCCAAGGGGGGTGGACACCGCTCAAAAGGTAGATTCCAAGGGAAACTAAAAATTTGAAAAAGACACTAGAGAGGGAGACGGCTTCATCACAGATCAAAAAGAATGTCATTGTAAAAAGCGTTTACCTTCAAATGAAGCACAGGATTTTCCTGGGACCTTACAGGGTCATCCCTCCTCTACAAACCCACAAATGAAACTGCCAACAAAATGGAAACAAACTGCCTGGTACAATTTAATCGTGTTTCCTGGAGGGGCGAGCTGAAACCACCCGACTTTTCCACACTCTGGGAAGGAATCTGAAGCGCGCATGCCCAGTGGGGGGGGGGGAACCCGTCGTCTGCATTTTAATATCGCTAGTGTTTCTTTAAAGCTTTGTAAGTTTCCTCAGGGGTCTGGAGCACTCAGAAACTTAAAAATGGGGAGTGTTTTCCCTGTCACCTCTTTTTCTCTGCCTTATTTAAATTAATTCTATCATTTACCAAAAGTTCAGAATCCCTGGTCCAGAAAATAAATTTAGTTAGGATGTCCTTTAAAGGACCAGGCTAGACACGGCCAAGGTCCTAGGAGCCACGGAGAGCCATGCCTGGCCCCGCAGCTGCCCCTGGCCGCCCATTCCAGGGTGTCTGGCAGAGGGCAGCTGCCCCAGGGCACCGAGGAGGGTCAGCTGCCTGAGGCTGTGGGGAGGTGTACCGGGCCAAGGGTCACCTTGGGTAGGGGAAGAACATCTAAAAGGGATTTCCTGCCTGCTGGTCTTATGGGAGAAGGCCCATTTTATTTCTCAGTCCATGCTTTAGAGAGACGAGAGGAAGACCAAAGTTCTTAGCCATTAAATGTCAGGAACACCAAGAAAAGCTGACCCCAGAGTGACAGCCTCCCACCAACAAACTGGGATCTGGCCGTACCTGATGACGGCAGGTCTGCCTCCAGAGGGATCAGCAGCCTGGTGGGTGGGGTCTAGAGAAATTCGGGGTGCCTTATTGGAATGCACATCCATTACAGGACCAATGTGGTGGCGTCCAGGGTGTCTCAGCTCAAATCAGACACTGAACCCTTCTTGAAAGAGTTCAAACTTTTTAAACCTTTAACGCTAAGGATAGACCTGCAAAAACTGACCCCTAGTTATAGTAGCATTGAGAGGACAATGCCCTATTCGAGACATGCTATCCCCAAACCTTTCCTGGGACAGAATGAAAAAGAGTGAAGCTAAGTAACACTGACTCAGGAACTTTTGTAGCTGTACCTACCACCCCCTCCCAGGGAAAAAACAAGGAGACAGAGAAGTAGAAACCCCCCATTTCCACTCTTCCTGGATCTCCCAATATAGGTAGGGAAAGGCCTTCAGTGTAAATGTGAAACCTGGATGCAGAAATTCACAGAAATATTCACTCTGAATCTTGGGGTTTAGAATGATATAGACCATTTCTGAAGGTGAGAGATTTTCCATTCAAGTATTCAGGTATAAAGTAAGCCCAAACCTGAAACCCTAAAAAGATCATAATCTGTCAAAAATGTGTCTGTTCTCTTTCTTTTTGGTGTTTCAGACACCTGATCACAGAGACATGAGGAGGGAATAGGAGTTCAGCATGAAGACTCTAGAAATGGAGGCAAAAACCTACGGTAACTTTCTTGAAACAGCCCACCTTCATCAGAGTTTTCTGGAAATCTACTTGGTCCCATTTGTGAATCTATAAAGTGATAACCATTACTCTCGGCACCACCTCCCTCACTAGGATGTTGAAAGAATTAATGAGATAGTGTCTGTAGATGCTTTGAGCTCATTGGAAGTTGTCAAGGAAGCAAAATAAGAAATACTGTTATCACTGGAGCTCTCCTAATCCAACAGGATTCAGCAGAGCTTAAAAATATCTCTGTTCTCTCTTCAAATCTTTTGCTCCCTAACTTGTAAAGGTTGGCATGACTGATTCATCTAACATTACTGAAGGCAGCCAACAAAATGGAACAGAAAAGCTTCATGCAAATCCCTCTGGGCTTCTGCACAGTAGTTTATGCAGAGCAAAGACTATAACCTACTTCCTGTCCTCCCTGTAGCTCAGGGCCTTATAGGTTGTGCGGCTGGAACTTACCCTCACTCCTACACAAATTATTCACTTTCCACTGAGTCAGAACGTTTTGGTCTCCAAACCTATTGACAAAAATGCTTCCATTCAAGCCATGTTACGTTTGGGATGTTTTCCCTTTAAACACATATTCTATCTCCTTGGCTCTGTATTGCTTCAGAAATTACGTACTTCATTTCCACCTTACGGATTTGTGTATTGGAAATGCGGGCTCTTCCCCTTATGGAGATGAGCTATACTGGATCCCCAGGTAACTGTCCGCTCCTTGGAAGTGGGGATTCCCTTTGCACTTTCCCTTGATCCTGGTTTTTGCTTTGACACCTGCATTTGTCTATTTTGTTGTATTCTTAAAATAGCTGCTCTATTTGGGGAGATAAATGGGGATGATGAAACTTGTCATCAGGGCTTTTTGGAAGTCCAAGAGCTCCTGGGGTCAAGCCTAGCCTTAGGTTGGGAGAGGTGGGCTTGCCCTTTACCTCTTTCTGGGTTGCAAATTCACACATTTTACATAGGAGGTGAACGCTGCTCCAAGATGGTTTCACAACTTAAGGATGTGGAAAATACCCACATCCTATTGCAAGCACTGACCAAATGAACTCTTCAACTGAGTTAACCCTTCAACGACAACAAAAAAGAATCACCAACAGGTCAGGCAGAAGGGAATATGCATACATATTTAGTAAAACACTTTAGAGAGGCGAACACACCATCGTTCAAGGCAAAGGCATTGCCATTCACACCCCCAGAGAAGTGTGGACATCTCTCCTCTCTAGTGATGGCCATCACCTCTGCTCAACCACGCATGCAGTCTGCTCCCTTCTGCCAGACCTAGAAACCATACCAGCTCCATATAACAAGGGCAATGTTATTCGATCCCATCCCACGGTTGCCCTTCAACAGGAAGAAATAATAGTAATTACAATCCCCCTGAGCCAATTGGTACTTATACTCAGGGGACTTCCAATTTTCCCAACCCCCTCTCTCCAGTGCAAGCCCTCTCACATCAGACCGGTGGGTTCTCAGCTTGCTCCCCACTTCCCACCCCTTGGGAACATCCCCTTGTCCCTCAATCTTTTCCTCCTGCAAGAATAAGCTCAAATATTCTGAGACACCACCTGCCGTCACCCACAGGAGCATGTCTACCTGGGCACGGAGCACAGGCTCCCCTTCTCCTGCCCAGGTGCTATCCTTCATCCCACTGCTTTTCCTGACTCCATGGCTCACCGTGAAATGCCTACCAGCTGCCAGACACTGGGAGGAGCTGGAATGCAAAACCTCCTGAACACAGACCCTGTCTCTGAGTGGTCCAGAGTCTGTTGGGGCAAACAGCTTGGCGCCCCGGGGGCTGAGAACTAGAGGGCAGAGGCTTTGCAGTGCTTTTGCTTTTGTTTCCCTCTAAGCAGCCAATGCACTGCCTGACTCAGGTAGGCGGCCCTCAGTCCATAAGGGTTGCTGCAGATATGCAACCAAAAACCCGAAGAAGGCTTCCCAAAGAGCCCTCATGCAGGAAAGTGACTCATTTATTTACTCAAAAACTAACATGTACCAATATTCAGCCCTCTGAACAGGAGTAACACAGGGCCTTTGCTTCAGGGGTGTCCTAACTACTGTTCACCTGCTCTCCAATTTAGGAATTTCGGAGGGGGTTGGGGGTGGGTGATGCATTTTTACATAACAAAATATTTCCAGTCACTCAAAATACAAAAGAAACCAAAACCAATTTGCATGGGTGAGGAGAACCTCTCCTCTTCGTCTTCCCTCTAGCAGAGAGCTCTGCATTCAGGATGCCTTCACACTGTCCGTTTTTCCACTGGAGGCTACATTTGTCCAACAAGTCGTTTCCCTCTGACCTATGGCCTACAGGAACACCACAGAGGCGGCGGCCCCAAGACCGTGGAGCAGAGGCCACACACTTTCCCCGGGATTCTGGATGGCTCAGCAACCCTGTAATCCGCTCAGGCACACAGGGATTCACCTCCTCAACAGTTCCAGACAAAGGAGTTCCGGCCAGCCACAGCGAAGGGACCCACCCGATGCCTCTGTGTGCCAGGCCCCCCGCCCCTCCAGTCCGCCCCAGCGCCACCTCACACCCAGAGTAATAAAGCAGGGGACCCAAGCCCATATCTTTGACCAGTTTGTATTTTCTCCAAAGCAAATTTCTATCACACATCCTCATCAAGATAAAAAGAATAAGAAAATAAGGCAGAGAAAGGGTGGCAGGGGTGGGAGCTGAGGGCCTGGGCAGAGGGAAGGAGGAGAGGGGCAGATCATTTTAACCGTGAATTAGTAGCATTAAAGTCTTGTTGAGAGTCAATATTCGGTCATCAGGTTTGGTTCAGAACAGAAATAAAATAAAATAAAGTACATAGTATCTGTTCTCCTGGTGTTTATTGACTAGAGTAAGTCAGCTCCAACTCGAGGCTGCTTTCAACTTCCTGATACAAAACCCAACCCAACACTGATTTATTCTGGGACAGCACATCATGGTGGTCACTGGGTCCACTAGCCATTTCCAGATAAGAGGACACAAAGAAAAAGGAAGAAAATGGCATTCATAAAGCAATCACTTTCAAGTTGGATTCTCACAAGCAGTTTAAAATAAAAGCTCGTGCAAATTGGGAAGACTTGTTCAGAGTCAGAAGGACTGCATTTCAGTCCACCTCTGCGATTTACTAGCTGTGTGACCAAGACGCTACTTCAGTACTCTAAACCTTATCCTGAAAATATGCGTAGTAAGTATTATTAAATAGTGTATATACAGCAATGGAATGCAGGTTAAAAACCTTAGCAGAGTGACTGGCATTTAATTAGCACCCAATATGCAAAAAAATAGAGGGGGGTGGGAGGGAGAATGAGAATGAAGAAACATTTAAAGCTGTCTCTGTATCTGTCCCTCACCCTCCTTCTCTCCTCCCGTCTCTGTCTCTCTGCTTGTCTCTCTCTCAATGTAAACACACACACACACACACACACACACACTTGATCTGAACCTAGAAGGACTTCCTAGAGAAAGCCAGTTGAATCAATCTGGACATTCCTGAACCCTAGTCCTGGGTTGATCGCCTAGTCCTCAGTGAGTCCTGGTGGAAGTAGGTTACCTAAGGAGAAAGTTGATGAGAATTCAGCCCACAGTGGATTCCAAGAATCCCAAAAATAATCAGACATTCAAATCATGCAGAATAATGTGGGATGACCCTTCAAGCCATATCTTTCCCCTTAACTACCCTCTAGATATGGCAGGCCCCAGGACTGGACTGTGCTTTTAAGAGATCTTGCTGAATAGAACGGAGAGCCTTTCTCAAATCTCGAATCAGTGCAAAAGAGGGAATTTGGGTATTTTTCTCAGATCTCTTACCTCTTCTCTGCTCCATGTCCATGTACTGTAAACGTGCATGGGCTGGCCACCATTGAGCCCCTTCGTAAACATTCATTGACCACTTACTGTGTGTCTTGTGTTGCGGTGATGGTACGGAAGATACAGCGAAAGCCTCAGTGGGCTCATGGATTGAGGAGCCTGGGAAGTAAAGAGATATTTGTCATTGGTCAAAACGCACACTGAGGAGGGGTGTGTGTAGAGTGTCATGAGTACAACAAAGAGAGACAGGAGCATCTCACTGAAGGCAAGAGAGTAGGGATCAGAGACAATGACTCCTGAGATGAATTTTAAAGAAAGAGTAGGATTATCCATGCCAAAGCTGGGCCTGCAAGTGGGAGACATGTTGAATGCACAGAGGCAAAAGAAACATGGGAATTAGAGCACTAGAGGATTCCCAGAGTTGGGAGAACATGAATGCCCAAAGATGAGACCAAAGAGGTAGGCAAGGCAAGGTCGGGTCATGAAGGACCTGTGGAGGAGGCTGGATTATTTCCAGAAAACAGTAAGACTTTAAGCAATAGAATGATATCATCAAATTTCAGTTTCAGAAAATATGTGTTAGGGGACTGCAGAGGGGAGAGGAAGGTAATGTTGAAATATGTTTTACTCAAAAATTATGCCTACTCCATGACGGAGTCCCCTGAAAGGGCGTAATACAGGTCAACCCCTTTAGGTGTTTTCTGGCTACTATTTACCTGCCTTCCCATCTAGGGATGCTTGAGGGGATGGGAATTAGCAGGACTTGTAACTAGATGCCTGCGGGAAGGAAAGGAGAAGCCACGAATGACTGGCATAGGTGGGCATGGGACACATGCAGATGGCCACACCCTCCACCAAGGGGAAATGACTTAGTTTGACACTTTCAATTTAGAGTCCTGGAGTATAGGACAGTACAGATATCCAGTTGGCATTTATAGACATTCATCTGGACCTCAGGGGAAGAATCTAAGCTGGAAATGCGGAATGGGGATGAAAGCACAGGTGAGGAGCGAGCCCAGCACGCAATGCCGTGGTGGAGTGGAGTCTGCGAGGAGAGGCGAGGGAGCACCCAGAGACGGAGAAACGGTTTCAGGGAAGATAGAGGCAGAGTGTCAAATGCAGGAGGACAGTCAAGAAGATAATGGATGAGCCCACTGGATTTAGTGACAAATATCTCCTCGAGGAAGGTAGTGCACGTGGCATGGTGTGGGTGGGTGACATTTACCCTTATGTCACCATGACATTTGACTCACTGCAACTTGAGTGATACTGTAAGATGCAGATCAGGAACCACCTGGGCTGTTGTAAACCGTTTTGACTCCATAGAGGTAAGATGTGAATTACTAGCCGGGCAGATGGTGACCCGAGACCCACTGGGAGGCGTCATGCTGGGTGGGCTAAAAATCCTTTAGAAAAACGTGCTGATGGTGGCCATAAGCTCTATTACCTTAGCATAAAGAGGTTGGCAAGGTAGTAAAAATGTTCATTCTAGTTAAAATTCCTTAGAATTTCAAAGTTCCATCAGAAAGTTGGGTTTTAATCCTGTCTCTCCTTAGCGTCCTCTGTCTATACTTCCAAACCAAAGGAACAACCTGCATGCTTATTCTAGGACCAGGTCGGGTCTTTCAGAAGAGTTTGGAGCTTAAGGCATGAGATCCCAGGGCCCTGTTTTCCGAGCTTCTCCAGTACCTCATGGGCGCACGCTGACCTGCAGCCCAGCAGCACAACGACGGCCACGGAGAGGTCACCGGGCTCACAGGCCACGCGGGGCAGCGCCGCAGTTGGGCGGCCCAGGGGCAGCTGTTGCGGTGCTCACCCTGTCGAGGGCACCGAGCGCTGGCCCTGTCCGCCACCGGCACGGTGCCTGCCACGGCGAAGCCGGGTCCGCAGAGTCACCTGCAGCCGTCGAGGCCCTCAAGGAGGCTTCTGCACCACCGGCACTGTGATGGTCTCACAGTCGGCGACTAGAGGTCGCCAAGCCCCTGACATGCCAGCCCTTCCCCCAGGTGCCGCTGTGGGACCCCCCCCCAACCCCCCCACTGCCAGCCACTTCAGCAGGTGCACCGCACACCGGAGCTTAACCAACTGACCAAGGGCGCACAGGGCGAGATTCACAGCCCTGACCCGGAGCTTCTGGGACATCACCAGGCCTGACCTCCCAACCCCACCCCCTCCCCCATCTCGCCCTGCTCACCCACACCACGTCACCACCAACAGCTGCTGCGCCCCCAAAGGGGAAGAGCTGATTGAGGCTGCCAATTGGAAAGGCCCTTGTAAGCTCCAGAGCTGCCCGGAGGCGGCGTGACCTTGTCAACCCAGGACTCCCTCAGCAGTGTGCTCAGCACGCACAGCAAGAAGTGGGCCGCTGCCCGCTGGCCCGCGCACCCCGCGGACCCTCATGCAGTGGAGGAACCCGGGGACCTTTGTGCACCTGGCCTGCACGTGGACGCAGGCCAGCAGGCCACACTCCCCAGCCGCGGGCTGGAGCTGGTCCTCACCTGGAGAACTCACAGCACCCTGTAGCTGCGAGGCCCACGCCAGGTAGCAGGACAGTCAGGACCGCTGGGCCCTCCGCCACAACGCAACCGGAGGGCCGCTGGGCTGCGCCCCAGGAGCAGCAGGACCGGTGGCTGAACTCTGTGCGGCCGGGGTCTCCCCTGACCCCGGGGCCCATGGGGAGCAGGAAGGTGGATGGGGCGATTCTGTATATGGATGTTAAGTAAAAAGAAATGAACTTTATACAGTTTTTTTTGAGCTTTCTTAGTGAATAAATAATTAAATGGGTGAATTACTTATTGCCAACATCATGATAAATTCAATATAGGGACTAATGCATAGACAACTTCATTTTTTTAATTGACAAAGTAATTTGTTATGTACCAAACATAAAGGTCACAAAAGAAAGGTACACGTTTCTAGCCAGTATCTGGGAAGAGAGAACTAATTAGAATACAGTATCAAACAACTCTCCCACATTAAAAGACACAGAGCTCGTTTGTCACTTTCTCCACATCCCCAGTTCCAGCCATAACCATTCAAACATTGAGGATATTGTGATTTTTCCATTTCCCTTTGTGACATGGTGATCTTGTTACTACTTTTCCTCTACATTGTTTCAAAATGCTGGCAAAGAAGAGTCTATGCAAAATTAAAACATAATCATTTCATTTCAATTTCATTGACCAAATGTGTTAGAAAGGGTTGGCTACCTCAAATCGCTCCAAGTTGTCTGAAGATGGGACTGGTGTGACCCATGGTTACATAGCTTTCCTACTTTGTATGTAAAGTCACCCTAAAAGACAATCAGAATCCTGGGAAAGAAACATTTGTAGCACAGAAACCTGTGCTACAGAAACATAGTCTGAAACTCACATGTAATTTGAAATTTCCTGATTAGCGGATAATAAAATAGGAATAATAATCCCTCTCAGAGCTACCTCTCAAGTGGTAATCAATTCAACAACAGCTATGCAATTATTCATTAGACCAAGACTAGTTACTGTTATTACCAAATTCAACTTCGCTCATAACTGGCATTCAGTGGGCACCTACTGGAGCGTTCCTAAGGGCTGTCCTGTCTGTTATCCTCCCTTGTCTCTAACTGCCCCCAAATCCAACACAGTACACTCCCCCAGACAGCCACTCATGTCAGCTGTGTTTTTCCTCATCATGCAAAAAGCTGCTCACCTGGGCCCCTGGTTGCCCAATGCCAGAGCGCTGGCAAGTACAAGGATGTGAAAAAGGGTTCACAGGTCCATACAAAGTAGTAACAATAACAGGAACAACGGTGCAGTTTGCCTTCATAAAGGCAAATCAATTACACCCAAATAAGTTCCATTATTCTCAGACTGCCCGTCCTTTTTCTGTTTGTGTCCTTCTTGTTTTTCAATGAAATGATGATGGTAACAGTGATGATGGTAGACTTTTTTTTTGTTTTTAATGTCCCTTTGTGGCAAACATTTTTTAATGATGATACTATATTGACCCCCACAACCTAAAAAAACTATATCAGGTCCGTGAAGTACACGATTCTGTGCCTCCACCAACCTCCATGGATGTCAGCAAGTTGAGGGCAGGGTGGGTGTTATGCTTTTGTTTAGAGGTTCTCTGTTTAAGACACTTCATTGGTTCCTCATTGTTATTGGATTAATATCAAAATCCTTGAAATACTCGTACGAGCAGCTTCTGATGCAGTTTCTGTCTCCTTGTCTGCTTTAATCTTGCCTAGTCCCCCACCAAAGCTCCAGGCAGGGAGGCCTTCCTTCACACATGTGCACTCTGCCTGGAAGACCCTCTCCTCGTCCTTTTCCCCCGCTCCTCCCCACTCTGACTCATGGTCACACAGCGTCCAGAGCAGGCTGGAAGGCATGCCGCCACCACTCAAGACCTCTGAACTCCCCTAGCAGACCTTTTCCTGCTTCACAGAACAGAACTATTGCAGCAAATGGAGAAGTTAGGTGGGTTTTTTTTTCCCATGGTGCCAGAGACTGGGCTAAACCCCCACTTCCTGATGATAGAGCAGAGAGGTCTTTATGGAATCTCTTTGCCCAAATAAGGTCTGGTATTGCCATGTGCGGTGGGTGGCTTGCAATGTGGAGAAACAGAAAGGGTCCGGGTGTGCAAACTCCCTCTCAAAGCTCAGTCCCAACAGGAGACAAGGTCATCAACAACATCAATTCTGTGTTACCACTGGGAGGTCAAACAGAGATCTGGGTAAATTCCTTGTGCCCCTAAAAACAAAATGATGATGCTTTTCTGAAAGCAGCAAACATCTCCCGTTTATACCTTATATATATATATATATATATATATATATATGTATGTATATAGGGCTCATAAAATGCGCTTTTTTCCTTCCCTTCCACTTGCTGCTTTCTGAAGAATCCGCCTCACAGAGCAATGGACAGGCAGGCTGGATGACAGCTGGAGGTCCTCAGCAAGCTGGGTGGAGTGCGTGGCCACCTGCCCTTTGTGCGACACCTCAGTACTCTCTCGGAACTCCTTAGCCACTCTGTCACCAGGGTCGTTTGTTCAAACCTGTGCCTCTTAGGGACAGAGGTGTGTCCAGGGCCGCCAGGACTCTCAGGGCCCCTGGGGAGCTCACCTTCTGGCCTCTTGGCTGTTTATAGCACTTACCTGAGGGGTACTTAAGGGTCATTTTTCAGAATGGATGTTGTGTTTCGAAAATCCCCCAAACAGTGTTGGGAATCATGGAGCAGAAGGGGATTTGGCTGAGTGGTTCTGAGTGGTTTGCTAGCACAGAACCAGAAGGACACTTTTGAAGGCCTTTCCTTCAGACACTCTCTGATGAGAAATTATAAAACAAAGCCCAACTTATAGGACAAAACCCCCAACAAAACTCCTTCCCAGCTACTGCTCTAATCTAGGAGGTGGCTTCTTCTGAAATGACCTTCAGGCGGGAAGTCGCTCAGACCCAGAAGCAAGCGACATGACTCATTGGTTTATGAAAGCTGGAATAAACAGAAGGAAGCAAGGGCCGGAAGAAAACAATAGGACATATGAATGGTTTGTCTTCTGGGGGGCATGAGAACCAGGTCTTCTGTGGCTGCCGGGGAAAACTGAAATCCTTCAGTTTTCCATTCCGCCAGGGGAGTCCCCTGCATTTCTTGAGCTTTCCTCCAGTGAACTAATCATGGTAACCATGAGAATGAAAAGGGGGAAGGCCAAAGACAACAGCATGCCCTCCAGATTCCTAGTAATCCAGAGAAAGTAAAGCCAAGAGAAATCAAACACCAGAATGGCATAAATGGGCCCACCCATTCCTTTCACTGTGCAATGCCATGCTCATCTACAGCCCCCAGATGAAACCAGGATGAGAGGTTAACGGTTACTTTAGTGAACAGGGGAAAATGGACATGAGGGCTATGACATAGGCCACCAGCTGAGAAACCGTAAATCGTCACAGCGTTTCTCTACTAGTAAACATTGAGAATGTCAGCGGGAATAAAGCAGTTTCACCAGAAGTCTGAGCTGGCTCTCCTCACCCACCTAAAAGAATAGCCACCTTGGGGTGATAAACCCTTTGAACTGCGCCTAAATACCAGTTCTGTTTACTCTGAGGAAGGAAACTGTCAGTTCTGCTTGTTCCCAATGAGCCGACCACAATGTGCCTGATGGATTTGGGGCGAGTGGAAGAGAGACGCATCAAACCAAGTAGGAAACAAGGTTTATCGCGGGATTCGACTGAGGAAGACAAAAGTAATCAGGACTCAGGGCAGGCATTGTTTGCTGCGAAATGCCAGGCTCTGAGCTGTTTTTCTCAAGAGCTAGCCCCACATCCTGGGCGGGGGAGGGGCCCAAGGCCCCTCAAATATTATTTTTCACCATTTTGAAGAAGTGTTAGACTCCCCCCCCCCCACCCCCACTTAGATGGTGATTTCTTTCTCCTTGCCGCAAAATTCGATTCCATCCCAACCGGGAGTAACACCTAAACTGCATGACCATACATACAATTCTTAATGATGATTGTGGGGAGAGGTCCGCGTCATCAAGGAATTCCTCTTATAACGTTTTAAATATGGATAACAAACCGGGGAGGGAAGCAGTCTTTGAAGTCTGTCCTTTGTGTCCCTGAGAGGGAACGTAAAGTGGAGCTATAGGCAAAGGGGAAAACAAAGAAAGCTCTCACGGGCCAAGTCTCTACGTGTGTGGACTCGAGATCTGGTAAAGTTCTTTCCAGAGACTTCTGTGACACAAACATATGCAATTTGAAAAATGCAGTTTCACTGAAGGTTAAACACACTTGAGTCACTGGTGAGCGTCGCTGGAAAAAAAAAAAGCAGCCTTCAAGGAAGAGGCCGAAATGTCCTTTATCTGAAAAACATGTTTTCAACTAGACCATGAAACCTGGTGCTCTCAAAAGACCTGAGTGGCTCCCAAGTTGCTGACAAATTGACAAAGTATGTCAGTTGTCATGCCTTTCTCTGCTCTTGGGAAATGTTCAGATGTCAATATTGCCATTTTCTGGGTACTACTAACTGGCCAGCTCCCATTTCATGTTGCCAGTAAGCAAGACCAGTCACTCCTTTTTTAAAAAAAACAGATTTTTAAATATTCTGTTGGGGGACTTTGTTACATGTCCGATTCATTTATTTTTTAATTTCTACCCTCTTTCTATAATGATAAAAACTTCATAGCTCTCCTCTGCTGAGATTCCAATATTCTACTCTGTTGGGATTCTCTCTGGAAGGTGGAGAACCACAGGTCTTAAAACCCCACGACCATGTCAATTTTGTAAAGATTTATTTTGTGTTCTTTGGACTAGGAAAACAATACTTTTTCTGCCTTTTTCAAATATGAGCTCATGCTTAGAGATCTCTATGATTTCTGGAAAAGAATAAATGCTTCTCCAAACTGTCTCCAAATGGAATATTCTGATGACACCAATCCCCACTCCACTACCCAGGCCAAGCTGGGAATCCCCCTTGGATTGTTGCTTTGTCAGAAGCACACTTGGTGAGGATAATCTTTAGAGCTCTAAGCTTGAATTTTAAATATTCAATTCATGGTGCATCGAAAGGAAGCTCAAATTGTTGATTTGGAATGATGATCTGAAGAAGCCTGGACAACAGAACTGTAGTTTTTTCTGTTGGGGCATTTTAACTAGACCAGGGATTCCCTAACTAAGGTCTTTGAATTCCCACAAATCTTAATGGGAATTTGATGACTCTTTTCCATAGTTCAGAAAGCCTCTAGAGGTAGTTGTGTTGCTTTTGAAGAAGACACCTGATGTAACACTCCAACCATGCACTGTATTATTCAACTGATCAGTTTACTATTTCCTCTGGGCATTTGCTGTTTGCTGAACACTGGTGGCTGTCACTGCACGTTCACTTTTATTTGCTTTGAATAATGAAAACTAGGAAATGAATTATTTCCTGCAAATGAATTTTAAAAGCTTACATGAGGGGTCAGGCACTTAGAGATCCTTGAACAAAGAATGGTTCTCTTGTCGGTGGGAGCTTGGTTCTCTGGGACCAAGCTTTGGAGGTAGCACCCATGAAGAGGATAGAGAAGGTGACTCCCCGTGACCTACCCCTGACTCAGTCTGTCAGGTCAGATAACTCAGCTCTGGAGTTCAGTGGGGCAAAAGGTGCTGTTTATCTAATTGGATAGAACTCTTTCAAAAATTGGAGCTGGGTTAGAAGTCATCTTAGGAAAACTTGTATGGAGAGGGCAGGGTCACATGCTCTGGGCCATCTGAGATGCGAATGGCGGGTACAGGACAGGGAAGAGCTCTTCTTTATCTGAGTGCTTCCAGCACCCAGTGGACCTCGGAGCCTGATGCAGGGTCGATGATGGCTGAAGGGATGACCTACAGCAAGCACATGGATGCGTGCAGGATGAAAGAGCAAGCACTTGCCTAAAGGCTCAGGGCGAGAGAGCCTATGCAGGCCGTTGGCAGCAGTCCAGGGAGAGCTCCTGGGCCAGCAGAAGGCTGGCTCTCTCCAGAACTCCAAGTCTGCCTCTAAAGGAATCAAGAGGAGGCCAAGGAAACTTCAGACCCTCTAAAAAATGCTCCCTTCCCCCCACACCCACAACCCTCTCTCTCACTGACCCAGGACCACTGAGACTTACTGTACCACACCCCTGGCCCTGAGCCCTCTTGGAAACTCAAAACCCCATGCTGTCCTTACAGAGTCTAGTTCCCACTCAGCCTGCACACCGCCATCTCTAGGGCCACAGACGGCCCCCACCTTCTGGCACTGACAGGTGGCCACCCGCCTCCTCTCTACCCTCCTGCTCGGATGGAAACCGGTCTCCTCTGACACTCTGCTCAAGTTGCTCCCTGGTCCCCTGGGCCTGAAGGAGGGCCATGCCTCCTACGTCTTCACCCTTCAGATGCTGCTGCTAAGCCAGCATCTCCTTCCCTCTTGTCGAAAACTCCTGGCTTTAAATCCCATGTCCCTGACGGCTCCACAAGCTGCTCCTCCGTGTGGCAGTCAAACAGTCAACCCTGCTCCCTGCTCCCTGCCCACCCCCTTCCCCGGTTCCTAAGCAATCCCCACTCTCAGGGAGTACCACTCTCTCCAACAAGCTCTGTCAGAATTCTTGGTAATTTTCATACCCAAGTGATGATTTTCACACCTTTCCTCTATAGGTTCCTTGGCTTCCTCTGTTCCTCAGCTGGGCCCCCCCATCACCTCAGCCATGGACCCACTCTTGACAGATAACTGCATCCTTCACAATTACTTTCATTTCAAGCACCCCGTTCTTCCACCACCATTCTCTCTCTCCAACCCACTCCCTCTAATGTCCCATCTCGGGGAACTGGAGGACCCCACTGGAACTCCATGTTACTGACTCTGCAAGCTCTCACTTCTCTTCTTAAGTCATTTGACTCCATGGATGCTCACTAAAGCCTCTTTCTTACATACCTTAGACTCCTTGCGTCTCTCTCACATCCTCATTTTCACCTGACAAAATCACGAGCCAGTTAAATCCAAATCCTCCCACCCTGGCACCTGGGCAGCTGACTCCCCCATTTACCCACAACTGTGCACCTGTTCCCTTATACCCTGCCTTCTGCACCAAGGCTAGAATGGAACTCTTCATGCTCCCAACCAAGTTAAACCATTCCCCCGGGGCACACGGTTTCAGTCTCTCACCCACTCAAGGACAGTGTGGCATCAAATCTCCCTGCTCCTCTTTGCATCATTAGGATGTCCTGCATTATTCAGTTCACATGCAAACATGCTGGTCTCTGACCTTGATAAAGCAAATACATAAAGCTTCTGTCGATCCCACCCTGCTCTAAGTCATTATTATATCCTGCCTAGATTACTGCAATAGTCTGCTGAAGGATCCCCTTGCATTTATTCTTGCCGTCTTCCAAGTCACATTACGACCCTGCACTGCTCATAGTCATCTGTGGCTCCCCAGCCCACTTGGAGGAAAGTCCAAACTCACTGCCGAGACCACTGGGGTCCTCCAGGAGCCGGCTCTCCCATTTGTTGTTCGGCTTCTTCTCCTCCTAAAAAGGAGCAGCAGCCTCCTTCTTTCTCAGCACCTCTGAGAAGCTCCCTCTGTGGTCTTTGCACTGGCTGTTCCCTCTGCCGGAAATGCTCTTCCCTGAGCTCACCGAATAACTAATACCCTGCTTCCTTCAGGCTTTACTCAAATGATCCTAGCTTTAATGAAGCTTTTCCTACTTACAACGTTAATCACTGCCAGCCTCGATGGTGCCTATTCCATCCTACTGTGTTTTTCCTCTTTTTCACTAGTTACTAACCTACTATGTGTTTTACTCATTTATCTTCTTTATTTATGTCATCTTACTTCCCATCTGGAATGGTAGTTCAAAGAAGGCAGGATTTTGTTTCCTTTGTTCCCTCTTCAATTCCTGGTACTTGGAACAGTGCCTGGAACATAGTAGGTATTCAAAAAGATTTCTTAAATATATAACATGTATTGGTCACTTTCCTTACATGCCTTATTTTATTCATCACCTTTTAAAGACTGTATGTGTTATCTTTCCAACTATACCATAGACTCTTTGAAGGCAAGAACAGTTTCATTTTTACTTTTTATCCCCCACAGTACTTTATAAAAACCTCAAAAGGAGCATGAAATAAGCATCAATTAAATAACCAAATGACAGGCCACTGATAATATTCTAATGAGGTGATGGGATATCTCCCCCAAAACCTGAAGAGGTAAAGCAGAATCACAATTGCAAGAAGAGATAGAAATATTTGTACCTACCTCATTGAATGCTACGAGCATTAAAGCAGATATAGAACCACAAAGCCCTACAAGAAGATTACTTGTTCTTATTGGGTCAAAGTATAATATGAATCGAGCACAGTCTTCATTTGAATGTACTATGTGAAAACCACGGTTCAAGTAAATCGTGCATGAGAGGACGTACAGTGTGCACAGCCCCTCCCCAGAAGTGGAGGGATTTACAGGTTGAAGCAAACACTGGAAACAGGCCATGTTCCGGGATGCTGGGTTAGCATCTGGGAAGGTGGAGGAAGGACCTTTGCGAAGCTGTACTCTGAGCCCGTAGTTTTTAGTCTCTGAGTCTCAGTGTTTCAGTAGCTTCTCACTCTGGGGCACAAACAAAAGAAGAAAGAAGGGCACAGCTGCCTGAATCTCTACTCCACTCAAAACACATTACCAAGAAGAGGGAAAGACAGAGAAAGGTCAAGAGTTGAGGGATTTGTACATTTGGACATACAAGACAAAGGAAGCCAATACAATGATGTACAAATTCTGCACAAAACTGAGGGACCGAGTTCGTCTGACTCACACAGACTGTGCACCAGGCGTGCGCTCGGGGAATATGCAGTGTTGCCTCCTGGGCTTCCAGCAGATTTTAAAGCATTTAATTCAAATATGTTATTCTGACAAACTTTTGTACATTTTCCCAGTTTGGCCATGTCTCTCTCTCTGTATTTTTTGGGAAACACATACACATGCACGAAGGATATCCAAAAACAATGTCCATCAGCTTGGGTATATATGTCTGGACAGAACACGTTTAATGCTGATCGCTCTCTGTGGGGATCCACCCGTAATTGTTTTCCTGAGGGTGGTAGCGTGGCTCTTCCCAGCTTCTGCTGGAAGGTGCTGACACCTCCCACCTACAGGAACCATACCCTGTTCTGGGTGGGTTTCGTTTTTTTCCTTTTATCACTTCTGTGTATAGGTTCCCTCCCTGGTTCCGAATGGGGACTTCGGACTAGGGTAAGTTCTAGGATTTGATCCAGTAAATATAACCACATTTGCTCTGTAGTCATTTGTATGTATGATGATATAGAGGAAGTACAATATAGTTAAAAGCAAAACTCTGACATCAGACTGTTGGGAATTGAATCCCAACTCCAATAGAACAGAGACTGGGTAATTTGGGGGGACTTACCTCCACTCAAGCTAAATGTTGAGTAGTTAAACCTCTCTGTGGCTTAGAGGCAGAGCAGTGTGAGGACACATGTTATCACATAAAGCACCTGGAAGGGCCTGGCACACAGCAAACATGGTATTAGCTTTTGCTATTCTCATCTAATTGATTAGTAATGTCACATGGCCAGAGAACTAACCGACTGCTTTGAACCCTTTATTCTTTCAACCATCTTCACTTGACTATATGCATGTGTACACACACAGTTTTCTAAGTTTCAGACATAATTGCACTTCGACCCAACTTTAGAATGCATTGCCTAAGAATAAGCATAACTACATAATCACAGTCATATAACCACACCCAGGAGAATTTGTAGTAATTTCATAAAATAGTAGATGACAATGATTCATATTTTTTAGGGCAGGTATATGCTTAACTTTATTGGAAACTGCCAAGTTTCCAAAGTGATGGCTCAGTTTTACATTCCTACCAGCAATTTTTTAGTTTCTTTTTTAATTTTTTAATTTTTATTGAAGTGTCAATGATATACGATCTTATATTGGTTTCAAATATACAATGGTTCAATAGTTACCCATGTTCTTAAATCCTCACCCCCTCATGATCTGTCAACATAGGAAAATGTTACAGTATCCTTGGCTATATTCCACATGCTGTACCACTATCCCCACGACCAACTTATATCATGCTTGAGAATTTTTGTGCCCCATTTTCCCCCTCGCCCTCCCCACCCACTCACCCCAACCTTTCCCCTATGGTAAGCACCAGGCCCTTCTCAGTGTCTATGAGTCTTCTGCTGTTTTGTTCATTCAGTTTTGCTTTGTTTTTATATTCCACAAGTAGGTGAAAGCATATGGTACTTGTCTTTCTCCACCTGGCCTATTTCACTG
Organism: Smutsia gigantea; assembly: GCA_032199065.1. Lineage (NCBI taxonomy): Eukaryota > Metazoa > Chordata > Mammalia > Pholidota > Manidae > Smutsia > Smutsia gigantea. The sequence continues at coordinate 116,543 of JAVSCE010020477.1, forward strand.
AGCATAATACCCTCTAGATCCATCCATGGTGTTGCAAATGGCTGGATTTCTTTTTTATGGCTGAATAATATTCCACTGTGTATTTGTACCACCTCTCCTTTATCCATTCATCTATTCACAATAATTCATATTTAAACGTCCCCAATTGTACTGAGAATTCTTTATAGCAGTTGTGTTCCAGACAGGATTCAGCCAAGGTTCTCACACTGTATTTGGTTCACATGCCTCTGATAAAGCTGAGGCCACCCCTCAAAAAATTTTTTAATATACCTTCCCAAGTAGAATTCTTTCTCTACAAAAATTAGGGGACCCCTAGCTGAGATCTCTTTCTGTTTACTTCTGCTGCTCTTTATGCCCCGAGGGATATCTGCTGTGGCTCCTAGTGGCTGTATTTCCACTAAGTGAAACCTCGTTGAAAACAGTAACCTCTGGAGATGGTTGCTGCCCCTCTGAGCGCTCAAGTTTCCTGGGAGTTTTATATTCCCTGCACCTTCATGATTTCTGGGTTTTTTTTTTTTCAGGTGTTTCTGAGACATCTCTGTTCCCTCCCTCTCCACTGCCCTCCTTTCCATGGGGCCGCACCCAGCCTCTCAAAGGCGAGGCTGAAACCTGGCCACACTGGCCTGTGTCTTGGGCTCCCACAGGGATCACTGCTTTTCCAAACAGAGGGCTGACGAAGCAGGGAGAGGAGACTGAATTTTTACTTCAATTGTACAATTTTGCTGAGTACTTTATACCCTTCTCTTTAATTTGGCCAGAATCCTGTAAGTCTTGTATTCTCCATCCTCTTCTGATCCACTTTCAAAGTAAAGTTTACGTTTCCTCTTCTGACAGAAAATGTCCAGGAACAAACTAGACGAGATTTCTCAGAGGGAAGGGTTTGGCTTGCTCCCTCCCAGAGGGTCACATTGCTATCTCTTGACACATTCCAAAGCCTCATAAAAACTGTCAGTGACCGCCTAAGAGAAATACCCATTAAGTATCATGGGTCTTAATTTTTACAACTACTAATAATTTTTCCCTTTGAGTTTGCCCAGAGCTTTCCACCGAATTAAAATAAACAAGCAAAGCAACCAACCAACCTTTTTCCTGCCTTATCTACAAGTTTTCTGTGTGATCTCCCGAAGTCACTTAACCTTTCTGATCCACGTTTTCTTTTTCTGTTAGGACAAAAAGAAAAAAAAAGTATGATCCAAGGAATCACTAGAAAATAAGGCTCCACATAACAGTTGAGTTGATAGTTTAAAAAGTCTCAAATTCATCACTTCAAGTATGAATCTAAAATCAGAAACAACTTACAGTTAGTTACATTTAATGAGTAAGTTTTAAAAGACTGACTTTCAAAAACGGAGTCACTCTCCTAACCATGTGAAAGTTCCCTTAAGGAACAAAGATCACATGAAGGACTTCAGTTTTTTACAGGAAGCAAGCTGAAATAAAATAGGAATTTTAAAGGGAAAGGAAATTTCTTTTTTAAATGTCCTGGAATCATCATTGTGTGGTCAAGGAAAGGTTTCATGTGAGTCTTAACCGTGTCAAGTAAAGCAATAACACTTCAGCTCTGATCCCAAATTTCCCATCATTTTCTCTAAAGGACCTCATCTTCTTAGGATGAATTTATCTGGTTTTTGTCCAATAAAAATATTACCAACTCACCTGGTTTAGTCCTGGGCTTCAAACATTGCAAAACTCTTAGTTAAGTGTTCATTTATTTTACCCCTCATTTCTCGTATCTTTTTGGCAAATGCTTTCCTGCTGTTCTTTTTTAGCAAAATACAAATCCTTCACCTTGGTTCACATCAGAGCACTGCCACCCCCTCCTCTGGAAATAGCCCAGTGTTATGTGTTATCTCAAGGGTGTCACCATGTGGTGGGCACACTCTGGTCTTTCTCTGCTTGTCCCTGTTAACATTTCTCCCCCATTTCCCAACTTCAGTTGCTATCTGAGAAAAGTTGGGAGGATCTAAACAGACTCTCAGAGTCTAAAACGTTTTAAAATACGTGCAAGGCATATTTTTTAGAGAACTTGAAATCCTGAATCCTAAGTGTCTGGGTTACTTCCATCTATTTTCAAAAGCAAAGAACAATCATTTATCTTGAAATTAAAGTTAACATGAATAGCTATGCTTGGAGAAAACTGCGAATGTAAAGGCAAAGGGACAGGCTGGGTCCTTGGTAAGGCCGAAAAGGGGAAAGTCAGAGATTTCCTGCCTTTGTAATGAGTTTACTAATTAAATCTTAATTGTAAACTAAGCTGAGCAAAATTTAAATGAACCTCTGGTGCCAGAAGCCAGGTTATTATGGTGGAATTGTTTATAAGGACAGGAAAGTGACTTTCTAAACATCAGATTCCTGTGTGTGAGCCAAGACCTAGAGGAAGTCCCCACGTGGGGAAGCTCAGAAAGTAACTTGGACCTTGAGATAATTAAACGACATTGACGCGTCCTGCATCCCTGGAATTCAGTCATTGCCAGGGGCCGCAGTCTTTCCGTTTTGATGGATTCAAAGCCACTTCTTCAACAACCAGTATTTCCCCCATTTTACAATGAACTGTCAGGCCATTTTAGCAGCAACTGAACACTGATGGAAATGGAAATTCCTTTACTTCGTAAACACTGACTGCTCTATTGATAAATAAGCCTTGCAAATATACAGAAGTCTGAGCACCCAAAAGAAACAATGCTGCCCTAATAGGAGAGTGAAAAAGAAAGTTGCTTTTATTTCCTCTAAGTACTACCCAGGGGGTACAAGGCAGGCTATAAAATAAATAAAAGCCAAATCTGGTGACTGTATACATGGTTTAACATAATTTATTATAAAATTAGGAAAGGGAATTATCCAAATGCTCCTATTGTATTTTATTTGTCTGTTTAGATTAACTCATTTAAGGTATATAAATTGCCTTATAACCTTTCTTTTTAGGGACTTTTTTTTTAATTCAGGTATCATTGATATACCATCTCATTGTATATAAGCAACATTGCGGTCACTGCATTCACCCATATTATCGAGTCTCCCACACACACCCCACCACAGTCACTGTCCATCAGTGTAGCAAGATGCCACAGAGTCACTACTTGTCTACTCTGTAGAGGCATTTATTTACAGACACTTTTTTACAGCAACTTTTCTCCTGCATATATATATATATATATATATATATTATATGCAATATATATATTGCCATCAGCATGGGTCTACATGCTGAGTTCCCCACAAAGTACCTTTCAAGCTAGTGGCATCACAGATCAGGAGCCACGTGGGAGCAATCCCATCCAAATCCTGAAATCAATTCAGTCAGTAGAAGTGATGGCTGATACCTGTGTTCCCCAGGTCGGAGAGCTAGCAGACATGTTCTTTATCAGGATACCATCCTTTATCCTTTCCTGCTTTCCAAGGCAATCACTTAGGAATGCTGGGAAACACTCTATAGAAAAAGGGGTTAAAAATGAAAGCGGCAGAACAGTTTGGTAATATGCAATAGTGTGTACAATCATCATATGATTTATTCGCTCTTAACCTAAGTTCTAAAGTGCAAAGTGACTTTGCTGCTTCACCAAAAGACAAAATTTTTTTTTTAATTTTTCTTTTAGTCATCCTTTCAAGCCAAAGTGAGAGAAGCTGCCTGCAGAATAAATCATGGGACTATCCCCCACCTTGGTCAAGTGTCAGTCTGTACTCTAGGGTCTCCACATCAGAAACGGCTCTCTTGAAGGAAGTCGTAATTCTAACAGGAGCCACGTTAAACATGAATGCTACATGTCTCTGCTCTTCACAAGGCTGTTAAAGGGCTTACAAGAAGGCACTGAGAGTATATAATTTATTATTAGTGTTATTGTCATTTTGACCTTTTAATCCAGAAGGAAAGGACCCGAGGAAAGTGTCCCCTGGAGGGCTGTATGAAACAAGTCTGTTCCATCTCTGATTTCTCTGAGTCACTTTCTCAATTATCCCCAAAGAGGACTTTAAACTATCTACTATTTATTTATTCGGTAAACTTAAGTTGTTTCTATGGATCTTTTCCAACACTCCCAATTGTTGTTCCTTAGTTTTGTTTTTAAAAGGAGCCGGAGTCTAAATGGAGATTTACATAGTAAAACATCATTTCATCTTTGAAATCTTTTCAGGCTATTTTGAACTACAGAAGAGCACATATTTTGAAATACAACATTTTTTTTTAGCTTTTGCCATTTTCCAGGTAAATGCTTGCTAATCCCAAGATCAAAATGAGAATGTTTTCAAATGGTCTGCCTGTGGGTGCTGTGACCATCAGGGGCTCCTGCAGAAGAGCTTGACTTCGTCCCATGGGTTTCCGTAAGAATCTTCTTCAAGAGAGAAAAAGCAGGGCTCATGTTAAGGGTAGTTGTGGGGTCAGAACTATGGAGATGTGTGGTGTGGCTTTTGTTTGGAAGTCGTTAAGTGTACTTTCTTTCTTCCTCTTCTTTTTTTTTCTTGTTTGTTCTTTTAAACGATTATTGGGCAGCACCTTTTCCTCACCCTCTCCACCATTACCAATGTCATGCCAAGAACCAAGCCAGCTTCAAGAAGATTTTCTAGGGGATCACCCCGTTCTAGGAACCACTGCAGCCATAGATTTCTAGAGGCACTGCAGGGAGCTTAGTCTCCACCATTGTAAAAAATATAAAAAAGACAAAACAGCAGCAGACTCACAGAACCCAAGAACGGACTAATAGTTACCAAAGGGAAAGGGACTGGGGAAAATGGGCGGGAAGGGAGGGATAAGAGGGAAAAAGGGGCATTACGATTAGCAGATGTAATGTTGGGGGGGCACGGGGAGGGCAGTACAACTCAGAGAAGACAAGTAGTGATTCTATAGCATCTCACTACGCTGATGGACAGTGACTGTAATGGGGTTGGTAGGGGGGACCTGATGAAGGGGTAGTTTAATAATCGTAATATTGCACATGTAATTGTAAATTAATGATAATAAAATAAATTATATTAATATATATATATATATATATATATATATATAAAAGAAATTTGACTGGCCCGGGGTCCAGCTGCATCCTAACAGCACAGTCCTATCTGGAATCTGAGCCTTGGTACCACTCCACCAAAGCCTCGCCCCTAGACCTCTGCTAGTTGTCTAGCTTTACTGGCTAAAGACAGCTTCACAGGACTTACCGGTCTATGGCAAGAGTCGGGAAGCCCAGTTTCACTGAAAATATATTTAGTGGGGGACAGAATCCAATTTCCTAGGGTGTGTAAATTATCTACATTGAAGAACCTATAGATATCAACTTATCAGGGTGATACATACATATATACATATAAAAATTGGTAAGTTCAGAGAGCTTAAATATTATTTAGTTTAATGCCTTCACTTTACAGGCTAAAAAAAAGAACAAGAAAACCAACAGAGATGCAAAGAAATAGCCAGACACATATTGGCCCTTGACTCCACATTCCTTATGTAATTCCTAGAAATTATAGAGAAGCCATGGACATGTTTCACTTCAGTGAGGTAGCTTAGCCCCAGTGCCAACAGGTGAATGGGGTGGCATGATAAAATCCGACATCAAGTTTTGGGGGGACTCTGTTCCATTAAAAATTGTGTGTTTTTTTTTTCCCAGTGAGGCTCCCTTTTACTTTAGAAATGGATTTCAGGGATGTCAAGAGATGACCTAGGCTGCACTGAAAAGCGCCATTAGTCAGTCTGGAGGAAGGACAGGGCGCGCAATTCCAGCTCACCAGCTAAAGGTCAGATAAGATCCAGCGACAGGTCTCCCAAATGAGTGAAACAATCCGGTGCCCCAAGATGTCGCGGTTGTTCACCGTGCCCCAGACTAGGCTTACGTGTTCAGCTGGGCCACAATGTCTAATTTGATTTCAAAGAAAATACTGAGAAGTTTTAGAATACCTAAAACTTTTTTCCCCTGAACAAGGAAATCGTTGCTTTTGGAAAGCCAGATTTGGTGTGTGGTCCATCTCCCCTCCCCACCCCAAAAGATTGCTGGAGATCACATTTTCCACCCAAGACGCAGTTTTGTAGTTTGTGGAATTCTTGTAGCTTTTTCAGGAATATGTATGGTGCATGTGTCAAAGGGGGAAAGATGTGTGGGCACCAGGCTGCCCTGTTTACAACAATAGAGGGAGGCGATGACCCAGGGGAAATGGGTTTGGAATATTTCTCAGATGATGAAAAGAGCTTCTGGCACTGAAGTTCCAGCGGCAGCTCCCAGGCCCCAGCACCGGCTGCCGTTCAGTTAGGTCTTTCTCCCTGCAAGTAATCAGGCAAGGATAAGCTCCAGACAGTTGGTGTAAAGCCACTGAAAAAGGTACACCCAATCCTCAACTAGCAAACCCCACAAGAGCAGGGAATGTATGTCTGTGAACTACTGTGTCCCCAGAGCCTAGAACAGGCCCTGGCCTATGACTGATGTTTACTATGTATCTATTGACGGAAGGGAGAAGTGCCAAGCCAGGGATTAATTTAAGAAACAGTCTCTGAGTATCTATGAGTAGCAATATACTAAAAATCACTAGAGGCACAAATACAGAAAAAAATTTTTTTAACTGCAAGTGGCATGGCATGGTGAGAAGACCATAGCTTTGAAGATAGATGGGGTCACTTTCTGAGCTTTGACCTTTACAGGCCCTATGATGAAGGCAAGTCTATCTCTCTCCATCTCGCACAGCCAAATGTTTTTATCTGTAAAATGTGGATAAGAAAGGTACCCACCTCACAGAGCAACTGGAAGCAAAGTGCATTACACAATTCTTGGCATATGGCAGGTGCTCAGTGAGCAGTATTTTTTTAATGAAAAATGTTTGTTTACTAAAAAAAAATAGCAAAAACATAGAGACAAATGGGCAGCTGTACTGATAGACATTCCATGTATTTTCTTCCACCTTTATGGAGATAAGTTTGACATACAGCACTGCGTAAGTTTCAGGTGTACATGTAGTGATTGCAGTGTATGAACATGTATGCACATGTCTCAAACAATTATCACAATAAGGCCAATTAACACATTCATCACCTCCCACGGTTACAGCTTTCTGTTGTGTGGTGAGAACGTTTAAAATCTACTCTCTTCACAACTTTCAGGACACAGTGCAGGACTGTCAGGTGTAGTCACCATGCCGTACATGACACCTCTGTGGCTTAATCATCTTACAACTGAATCTGGTACCCTTTGCCACATTCAGCCATTTCTCCCGCCCCTACCCCTGGCAACCACCCTTCTAGTCTCTGTTTCTGTGAGTTTAGGAGTTCTTCAGATTAGGCACATAAGGGAGACCTTGCAGTGTCCGTCTTTCTCTGACTCATGTCACTTACCATGATGCCCTCAAGGGTCACCGTGCCATCACAAATGGCAAGATTGCCTTCTTTTTATGGCTGAGTACTAGTCCGTTGCAGTACGCACGTACAGACCACATTGTCTTTATCCGTTCTTCCAGCGATGGACGCCAGAGACAGTTCTATAGAACATGTGATCCCTGTCCTCCCAAGGACCAGCACCCACCTCGGGAAACAGAGACACAAAGACGAAATAAGCTTATCTTACCTTCCTACCATTCCCATGTAGGACAGCTCTGGGATGCTTTAGAGAAGTGTTCAGCAGGCCTTTTCAGTACAAGGCCAGAGTAAATATTTCAGTAGCCAGGCATTGGCATTCTCAGCTCTGCCATTACAGAGCAAAAGCAGCCACAGTGGATGAGCAGAGGGGGCTGCGTCCCAGTGTGACGGTCCACTAGGACCGCCATATCCATGTACCACAGACTGCGGGCTTAAACAACGGAAGTACATTATCTCCCGGTTCTCGATGCCTCAAGTCCAAGGCGGAGGGGTAGGTGGGACTGGTTTCCTCTGAGGCCTCTCTTTGGTTTTCAGACAGCCACCTGCTCGTGGCGTCATCACATGGTGTCTCCTCTGGGCACGGTGCCCTGGTGTCCCTTTGTGTGCAACCGTCCTCTTGTTATAAGGATGTCCTTCTGTAAGGACACCTGTCATACTGGATTAGGGCTCACCCTGATCTAACTTGAACTCTGGCACCTCTCTGAAGGCCTGTCTCCTAATACAGTCACACTCTAAGGTACTGGAGATTAGGGCTCAAACACATGAATTTTGAGAGAGACACAATTCAGCCCATAATATCCACTAAAACTTTATTTACAAAAACAGGCAGTGAGCTAGATTTGGCCCACAGGTCATAGTTTGCTGACCCCTGGTTTAGCATATTTAACTGCTTAATTTTATAAAAGGTGGAGAAATCAAATGACTTGCCCCACATCACCCAACTGGTACAAAGCAGAGCAAGGCCTAGGACCCAGCAGGATGCATTCGTCCCCACCCACCATCTCCCACTTGTCGCTCCAGGCCAAGCAAGGCCGCATGAGGGCCGTGGGGAGTGAGGCAGGCCCTGTGTGTGGGCCCTGAGGAGCGCCGTAGGGGCGAAGCAGAGAAGCCCGGCCTCGTGGGACTGCCCCACAGCTAGGAGGCAAGGCGCCAGGACTCGGCACTGGAATCGGGACTTGAGGGTATGAAGGCCTCCTGCATCCCACCTCTTCTGCCCCTAGAGATTTACCGCCATCTGCACCATCCTCACCACGTTTCCTCCTGTGGCAGGGGTTCTCCTCCAGCCTGAAACCCCTTCCTCCTTCCTGCACCCCTGGACTCTGCCCGGCAACCCCACTACATCAGTGACCAGCTGGAGCTCTCCCCTCTGTCTTCCTCCTTGCCCTCCTCAGCAACCTTTCAGCTCCACAGATACAAATGCTACGGAGTCTCCCACCTTAAAACACACTTCCCAGATTCAAGCCTCCCCACCTCTTCTAAGAGCAGCCTCAGCACACGCTTCTCCAGCGGCACCCTGGCCTCCACCCACAGCATTCCGCTAAGCTTGCACTCTTCAGGCCCAGCAAGGTTCCGTGGTTGCTAAAGCGAAGGGCCACTCTGGGTTCCTATTTTGTGTCCTCTCCCTGCTCGCGGGCCACTCTCCTTCTCCCCCTTCCTCCCGGCACTTCTGTGGTTCCACTCACTGTCGATTTCCCACCTGCTCACTGGCCTCTCTTTCCCAAGTTCCTTAGCCTCCGGCTCTGGCAATGTGGGCTCCATGAGATTGAAAGCCTTTCCTTTTGTGTTCACACCATTAATAGCAATTCTTGGCACACTTCAATAATCACCTAATAACGAGTTACTTAGTTCCTAGGTGGGGGTCCCCAAGATTCTGCCCACGGCCCTTTCTCTTCCACTCTATACAGTTCTATAGGCAATCATGTTCCCTCATAGGGTTTCATTTCTTCTTGGAAGCTGATGTCTACTCTAGAACTATCCCTTGATTTCCATATGCACAGCCATTTGCATGTCCAACTAACATGCATCTTCTCTGAAATACAACCAGCTTCTCCCAATCCTTATAGGATATATGGCTCAGTTATGGTTGAACTGTGTTCCCTCAAAAGATATGTTCAAGTCCTCACCCCTGCTACCTAGGAAAACGACCTTATTTGGAAATAGGGTCTTTGCAGATATAATCAAATCAAGATGAAGCCATTAGGGTGGGCCTTAATGCAGTATGACTGGTCTTCTTATAAGAAGAGGGAAAACTGGACACAGACACACACAAAGAAGGTCATGTGAAGACAGGGACATGGAGCAAGGACAGCCCTGGGAAGATGAAGTAGAGATGGGAGGGCCACTGCCCAAGACACAGAGTACTGGTCCCACCAGCAGCTGGACAGGGCAGGAAGGATCCTTCTTGACAGGCCTGGAAGAAACCAACCCTCCCAGCATCTGGATTTCAGGCTTTGAGGCTCCACAGCCACAAGACAACAAGTTTCTGTTGTTTTAAGCCACCCACTTTTTGGCAATTTGTTATAGCATCCAAGCAAACTAATACACCCTCATTCCAGAGGTTAAACTCTAAAAAAAAGGGGGTGGGAGAATATGTTGAAGTCCCATACATATGCTGATCTTCACTTGCTCTTGCATTTTTACACATATCTGGTTCAATCAGTAAAGACCCAGTTCAATCCTGCGTCCAATAATGCACTTATGGATGGGTTCAGTATTTGCAGAATGCACCCGCTGGGTGTCCAGTTTCCCTCCATGAAGCCAGCAACTCCAGTTCCACAGAGCTCTGACTTCTCTGTGGCCACCTCCCAAGGACTCCAGTCTCCTTAAAGGCAGGTAAGACCGACTCGGGCTTCTTTTGCATCTCCATGGTGATGTTAGGCTCTTAGTGGACCAGGGATCCAGGGAGTGTGGGGATTAGAAATATGGAAGCAGCAGCGGTCGGCTGTGCCTTCCCTCTTAGAGTCACCATTTGTTGAGCACTCCCTGGGTAGGCTTATTAAATGTATTATCTCAGTTCATCCTCACACCCTGCTTGGTAGGTGGGTCGCTTATTTTTGCCCCTATTTCACAGAGGAGGAACAATGGCTTTGCAGAGATTCCTTACTAGTGCACGTGAGTGGTGACGAGGAGACCTTAACCCTTGGGCTGGCTCCAGTCCTCTCCTCCCGTGACTTGCTGCTTTCCCTGGCGGGCCCTGATCTATTCCAGGAAAGAAGCAGAATAAACATTTTCCTGGGCCCCTTCCTGCTCCTCTTTCTAGAACACAAACTGATAATTGCTAAGGAAGTGAGATCACAACTAACATGACTTTGGGCTCATGCCTAAGGTTTGTCTCTGAGCTGTTGTTGAAAAGCGTTCTCAGGAGAATGGACTTGGTTTAGTAATCAGGCAGAAGCTTTTGTGACTGTGGGGGCCTCCTGGGAACAGAAGGGTGGTGAGTGGTCACAGGACACCTCGCTCCGGGCAGGCCACAGTCAGCCAGATAACTACTGGTGCTGTCTTATGATCTCCCAGCCTAAGATCCCCCAGCCTGCTTCGGAAACAAAACCGAGGGCTCATGTCACCCACCATGGGGACTTTCTTTTGGATATGCCTGTAATAACCGATAGGCAGTATGTTGCCTCTGGTAGCTGTGGTTTATGTTTAGACTAGAAGACCGATTTTAAAGGACATTATTGAAGGTATTCTGGCATCCTCAAAATCAGAACACCTATCAGAGCAATAGAGAATACCTACACAATAGAAAAATATACTGGATGCCTACTTGGAACCGTTTTAATTTTCTGGGACTTGCCAGAGGACAGATCTTGGGGTATAGACATCAATTGACTATGTGTTTTTGTTCAGGGTCTGGCACAGGGTTATGCTCATGGATTTAAGCCACTTGTTAGTAAACCAGTGGTTACAAGGGACAGGAAGGTGGGGAAATGGGAAATAGTCAGAGGTATAAAGTTCCCGTCAGAGAGGACGAGTAAGCCTAAAGATCTGGTGTGCAGAACGAGGACTATAGTTAACAGTACTGTATTGGACACCGGAAATTTGCTAGAAGAGTCGATCTGGGGAGGTTTCATCATCCCAAAATGGAAACTATGTGAGGAGATGATATGCTAATTAGCTTCACTGAGGACATAACCTCTCTGTGCATATGCCTACCAAGTCATCAGGTTCACACCCTACATATGTGCAGTGTTTATTAAAAACTAAAAATAAATACATAAACACGCTTGTTGATGGATGAGCAGATTCTATATTCTATAACTTCCTTTTCAAGTAGATAATCATATTAGGCAGCTCTCAAGCCACAAAATTCGTTATGTGGTCAAAGATGGTTGGCTATTTTCTATCCTGGTGAAGAGTCAATGAAAAGAGATTTAAACAATTAGATTTTAAACATCACGAATTTTCTCCAGTGATGCTGGTTAACACACAAGAGTGACATTTGAGCATCTCATGCCAGACATCAATTGCTAATTAAAATCCTAAAAAGGATGACTCTTAAATTCACCTGGCCACATCCTCGCCTTGCATCCTATGCTTTAGCCACATTTTCTGTTTTCTCAGAAAACCTGGAAAGCCAGCCTGATTCTCTGGTAGAAGAGTTCTATGCATCCTTCAAGGACCATCTCAAATGTCACCTCTTCTCATTCCCCACCCTCAGCACCCCTAAGTCTCACTCCGCTAGCACCTTGCTTGTATCACTTCTTTGGCATATAATTATTGGCTTCTTATTAATGGTTGTGGACAGTTTTGTTCTCTTTGGTGAACTGTGAACTATTTGGGGTCACTGTTTCTCACCTTGAGTCCAGAGCACAAACCACATCCCTGACCCCCAGCAGATACTCAGTATTTGTTAAGTGAATGAATAAATCCACTCCAGACCCATTCCTAAGCACTTAGCTCTGCAGAGTAGGTCTCTCAGTGAATGTGACCAGATGGAATAAATGTTATTTTCCCAACTGAGAAGAGGTGAGGCTTTGTTTTCCCTTCAGGAGTTAAGAAAGAAAGGTTTGACCAGTTTAAACTGGGAAGAAAAGTGTTCCAGGGTCACGTAGGAAGGCAGTGAGCTATCCAGGAAGAATGCCATCCTCAGCTCTTTCCAAATCACTCCAGAACAGGTTTCTGAAGCCCATGGCTAAATGGGTGGGCCGGGTGGAGCTTGGCTCGCAGAGCTGGGTGCGGGATTGAAGCATGCATGGACAGCCCCGGCCCCCCGCCTGCGGAAAGCACCCGATGGGCGTGAATCATGCCTTCGGGCAGCTGGAAGGAGCTGCATCTCCTCTCACCGAGTTTTTTTTAAAGACTTCTGAAACCCACCTCTCTGGTAAAGTGCACTAATGCTAGTGCAGGTTTGTGGCCACAAACAAGAAACTACAAGGAGGAAAAAAAAAGAAAAATGGAACAGGGCTGGGAAACGGGGCCTTGTGAGAACTGTGGCTAACACCTAACCACATGCTAAGCTACCTGTTTCTAGGGCAATATAGCCTGGATTTTATAACACTACAGACAACTGCCGTTGTAAGGCACATTGACAACCAGACTAACCTTTTAAAAACTTTGCTCTTAAGCCCATCCTAGGTGACATTCCATGTTAAAGTGAAAAACTGGTCTATTGTCAGGTGAAAATGGAGCAACTTGTCATTTCTTCTTCTAAAGTTGTAGATGCCAAAGGACCTTCAATTATACGAGCCTGGACAGTGAATAAATAGTGAGAGCTTCATTTATAATAACTCCTCGAGCTTTGATTCACAGAGATATCATAAATCGTCTGCTATTAAAAGTGTAATGGAAAAGGATGTATAATAGTAAATCAAGTAAACCAATGTTTTTAACATTTTAATAGTTAATTAAGTAAATGTCTGTGATCGACAGACTAGCTATCTCCATTGCACTTTTAAAAAATTTAAGTACTGAAATCAAAACTTTTTCCTGGGCTTAAATTTGTTTTTCTTCCAAATGAAAAAAATTCGAGGGGGGGAGGGGAAAAAATATTGTTTTATTCTGCTTATGAAACTAACTATGCCTTTGTCTTAAAAATGGTTTAAGTAAACTATTTTATGCACAATTTTATGGTGACTTTTCTTCTGTACCCCTAAAGGTCCTCAGAGGCAACATGTTTTTATCACCAAAAAATGTTCCCCCTTCACAAGTTTACCACCAACTTGCTGGAGATTCTGAGAGAGTATTTTTGGTTAAAAGCGTGTATCAAAGTAGTTTACACACTTTCAAGAAGAAAGGCAGAAAAAAATGGGATAAAATTGTGCTAGGAATCTTGTATCTCGGAAAGCAACCTTTTCTTTTTCTTTCTCTTTTTTTTTTTTCTTAACTCATGATTCATTAAAACTGAACAGTTACAACTGATGTGACTTGTGGCTTCAGAAGGCAGAAGTAACAACAATAGATGGAAACAAATATGGGTTCTCCGTAAGGAAGGACTGTATAAAAACTAGGGCATGAGCGGAAGGGAGTGACACTCCCCTGCTGACACTGTGCCCAGCCTGGTGAAGGAGGAGGGGACAGAGACAAGCGACCTCCCTAGAGAGTGCCTTTGGACACTAGTATCCCATGAAATTCAAGGGACACAAGGCACTTGGCCACCATGATTGTCTCTTCTTTCCTTCAGAGCCCAGCTTCATGGCAGAGCAGAGGACACGCTCCCTGTCACCATTTTTTCACCTGCCACTCATTCCCCAACCCAGGACCCCACCGCTGTATGAAACTGCTGTACTATGGTCACAAATGACCCACTAATCGCCAGAGCTCATGGACACTTTTCAATCTGGTACTAACTTAACCTTTTAGTGGCATGTGACCATACCCCCCACCTTGAAACTCTTTGATTTTTGTTTCCTCCCTGTGGCCACTTTCCACCCACGGCCTCTCCCTCCCCGGCTGAGTGTGTCCCTGGGCATCTGCCTTGAGCAGCAAACAGTACAAGGTGTTGGCGCACAAAGATACAAAAGACACTCTCTGCATCCTGAAGGGAATTCTGGTATTGGTGACTATGGCTTATGGAGGACTCAGTGAGTTTCAGGCACAGGACTGGATATTCTGACTCCAAAGTCTATATTCTCTCTGCTCTCCCGGGATTTTCTCCCATCTCTTTCTTGTCTGTTTACTCTTCTTTGATGATCTCATCAACACCCAGGATTTACACATGGGTTAGGGTGGATAGAATTAAAGATGAGACTAAAATCTACAGAACTATTCAGCACTTATTTTATGGGAGAAAATGAATATATAATATGTATTCGTTTAATATAGAAATAGACTTTCACATATATATTCATTCAATATATAGATATATTCTGTCATATACATGTATATATTCCAAAAGGAACAGGATACCAGAGGTTAAGCTGGTGTGTTGAGCGCAACACTTTTTTCTTTTTCTGTCCAAGAGTAACTGGAGAAATGCGCTATAGTTTCTGCCTACGTTCTGAGATGAGGATTTCATATAACTGAGTCTCAGGTTGAAAGCACAAGCCTCTGGGTGGTGCATTACATTTCATCAGCATTTTCATCAACTTTTGAGCAAGACTAAAGTGCAGCCAAACCAGAGAAACAATTAAACAGCCCTCTCCAGCACAAAGAACAAGATACATATCTACCTGCATGCTCAGAAAATGCAAAAGGACAGAGGATTCTCCGGGTAGAACCAGACCGTCCCTCACAAGACTTCCTGCTCCAGGCAAGAAGCACTTCCAGACTTCTTCATGAGCTCAGCTTCTTGCATAATATTGTTCTGCTGGGAGGGAGAAATTCCTTTCTGACTCCTGCAAGCGATCAACTTATGCCCTAAAGCATGAAATGTGATTATCCCTTATCATTCTCTCAGTTTACAAGCCACACTTGTTATCAGTGACTATCCAGCAGTTTTTTTCATGCTCTCAAAATATTACACATATGCCATGGTTAACCACATAGTCCAAGCCTTATGCCAATAATTTAGGTTTAACTTAGTTATAGAATATTTTTTTCTTGAGACCTTATTTATAGTAAGACACTCTGTACTCTGAGGCCGGGCGACCACAGTGATCGCATCCTGAGCTTGGCAGGTGGGTCCTCAAAGAAAGATCTGCTAGCCACAGTAAGGCGAGAGGTCAGTCTGTCCCTGCAAATTTTCATGCCAGTACATTAGGTATTGTGGTGTGTGTATGGTGTGTGTAGGTGTATATGTGTGTTTGTGTGTCGTATTGGGGAGGTGGGAAGAGGGAATTAATTATGCAAATTAGTGCTTATCAACATCTAAAAAAAAGAGGTCTAGATCAACCACAAAGCAGGCTTACTGGTAATGGCCTAAATTAAAATGAACAAACTCAACTTGTTTTTTTAACAGTACTTTAGGCCTTTAAAGAAATCATAGAAAGGCCAGGGCCCGTCAGCACACGGTGAATCATTCTTCTTCCTCTAGTTCTCTGGGGGATGAGGTGGTCCAGATGAGGAATTTGTCTAAATAATTTAAACAGCATAGGGAAGTCATTTAAAATACGTTTAGGATAGAAATGTCTTTCTACAGTGTCTCTTAAAGAGAATCCTCTCCACATTACTACAAAATATTGCTAGAGTTCTTACTAGAAAACACATTCTATGCTCTGGCTTCCCTAATCTTTCTGTCTTCTGTGCAGGTGATAGATTCTAAAGAACCTCACGTTAGATTGTAGGTTGGCAAAGTATGGCCCTTGGGTCACATCTGTCCTGTTGCCTAGCTTTGCAAATAAAGTTTTATTAGAACACAGCCACACCCATTCACTCACAGACACATTGTAGGGAGGCTGCTTCCACACTAGGGCAGCAGAGATGAGAAGGTGTAAGGGACCATGCGGGCCGCAAAGCTGTAGTGTGTATTATCCGGCCCTTTACAGAAAAGGTTGTGTTACCTCTTGTTGTGAGGGTCTCTCAGAGCACTCTCCCCCACTGTGTTTGCTTGAAAACAAAGAAACACACTTTTTAAACCTAGTAAGAGGACATGTGGAGTAAGAATTAAAGTGGCTTCATTTGAAGAATCTGGTGATCAGCCACTTGCGGAGCATGAATATTGGGTTTCAGATCCGTGCGGCCCTGCTGCATCTGGGCACGTGCTAACGGGAAGGGTGGCCAGAGGCCTGGCCCATCTGAAAGGGCGGAGGACAGTGAAAGTTGGCATGTAAAGGGGTCCATCTAGAGAAAAGGGAATTCGCGAGGAGGCACAGATAATAAATTTAAGCCACTCTGCAAGACTGGTTTTGCACCACAAAAGTAATTTTCGATAACAGAAAAACTCCCCGGGTCTATACTACCTTACAAGAATGAGACCGAATTTATTTGTGAAGAATTTGGCAAACACATTCAGACATACATCGTCCTCCGCATTTTAGGGGCTCTCTTCCCCGGACATAACAAAGCAAGAAGAATGCCCCTCTGTTCTCTTAAAAGTTCTTATACAAACACAAGCTCATTTGTGGTTCACTGAGTGTGAAACAATTACTCCCACAAACAGGCAAACAGAAAGCAAAAATAGACTGGTGTGTATTTTTCAGTTTGTGGTCTCTCCTGTGTTTAAATACAAAGGGAGAGTTAACAAAATGAATGACTACATTACACCTGAAGGAGATGGGGAAGCCAGATAACCGGCTTGGAGTGTTTCTCTTTGACAGCCATTAAGACACATGTACCTAGAAATATAGTTCAGTTGGGTTGTCATTTGAATTAGAACCGTTAGATTCAGGGCCCTGAAGGAAACCAACTTCTGCCCAGAGTGAGGAATGGGGGGTGGGAACCTCCAAACTGTGTTTCATCTCAGCAGCTCACCCGTGGGTAAATCATGAGAATAGCTTCACTTCGAACATTCTCAGATCACCGAGGAACTGCTGTTACAACACACTGGAGAAGATTGCTATGATGTTCATTACTACTTAAAACTTTGTAGTTTGGGATGCCAAAGAGGAATAAAGAAGCTTATTTATTCATCTATTCTGAATTCTAGAGTAATTTGCTTTTCTTGGTGCTGTGTAGCAAGAAAGTGGCAAATTCAAAGGTTATTATTTAGTTCACTAATGGAATTAAAAATGAATGTGGTCCAGAGCAGTAATCAATGCCTTGCTAGTTGTGATGGATTATGGTTTGGCTAAATAGTATGACCTTTAATTACCTGAAAAAATGCAATTTGCCCATGTCTTTGCTGTTTTCTCTGCAATTTCCCACAGTAACACAACCCGTCATGTGCTATTTTTATTTAGCTTCAATAAATTTAGTGCTTTTGAAAGGTTCTGGATTAACAGCCCTGGAGTGAAATTCTTTACTCCTTCAGTCCTTTATTATTAAAGGCTGGTAGAGCACTTTGTTCTTCTTTGAACTCCATGCTGTCAATGCATTTGGTTATTTTTAATAATATCCTTCTAGAGTGGATCAGTAGTTACTCTTATTTTCTACATAAGAACTCTGAAACATAAAGGGTAGGGCTGGGACCTGTCAATGAAGATTGGAATATTCTGGCCTTCATCTGCATGTAGCCCCCTGGTGCAGGCTGTTGCTGTGGGGTAAATTTAAGAAATAATATTCAATTACAGGTCCGCAAATGAAATCAATCAGCTCATATCCAATAAAAGGTAAGAGAAGCAAATGTCAACATGTGATGAAATCCGCAAGTACTGATGTGAATTACCCACAAATGTCTACATGAGGCTGAGACTGGAAAGAAAGAAGCCAACGGTGACATTTCTCGAAAAAGGCTGGTGGTTTGGCTGCTTTTGGGAAAAAGATAACTGATGGTTTTGAAACACACACATACAAAGGGGAAAATACAAGTACATATATTCTAACTACTAAAGGGAAATAATTTTCTTCTGAGATATCTGGATTGTTATATCCCTTATTACAAACATGTGTTTTCTTCTTACCCAGATCACCTGCAAATTCAGCATCAATAGGGTAAATAATTTGAGCTGACTCTCCAACACAAGGTAGAGGTTTTCATTTACACTGTGAATTGTGAATGGTAAACACAATTTCATCTCTAAAACTCTTGCCAGTCACTATTGCTGGGCATATTTTCCTACCTACTGACGGCTGAACTGGGGAAAAAAGGAAAAACTGGGGTAGGGAGAGTATTTCATTCTTATTTTAATTTGCATTTCTTATTAAGCACTTCAGCTTATTAACTTTTTATCATCTAAAAGATTTATATCATTTTCCTGTCTATCTATTAAGATCTTCCTTCTTAGCTGGCCTTTCCCTGTCTCCCTTTCCACCCCGGAGAACCCAAGCACCTCCACCCCCTCTCTTATTTGGCCTCCAAAGTCATCTTTTTATTCTGAGTCATTCCCCGCATCCGACATAGGATGTTTCTTGCTTGATGAGTTAGTGTTTCTGAGGAGCTCCATGGAGGATGCTCCATCTCAACACATATCTTCAGAAACGAATCGTCCTTGGTGTGTGACCTCACCAGCCACCGAAAGAAAAAGGCTCCAGTCCTACCAGAACCTCACTGGATATCCACCTAGGGAATCAAAGAGCCAAGAGAATGAGGTGAGGCTCACACAGGTAGGGGGTTGTCCCTTGGAGAAACTCAGCACAAAATACATGTGAACAGGAGTGAATGTGGAGGCTTCCTCGCTGTCCGACACCATTCCTTACTGATTTCCCAAATGGGAGAAAGAGCGTGCCTTGATGCCTAGGCAAACAGCAGCCACTTCAGATCATTACTTTCCTCTAAAACTTAAATGGACGGCTTTGCTAGGGGACAAGAGTGAATCTGCAGTGAAAGTGAAGAGGAACCCACTCACAGGACAGAAGGAAGACATTCCCAACTAGTTGAGTCCTCTAGGGAATGTTCACATACAGGAAGGATGGCTTGACAGAAACGCTGCAGTGAGGATTCACGTAAAAGCTAGACTAGGACCTGGCCCATGGCAGGTACACAATAAACACATGAAGTTGGAATAAAAGTGTGCTGATGGGAAGAGGGAAGGAGCTGGGAAAACACGAATAGGGGGCCCAGGGAGCAACGAAGGGAGAGAAGATTCTTCACGTGATTTGTTCCTAGTTGAGGAGAAACTGACCCTGGATTTGTAAGTCTGGTTTTCCTCCTTTACAGGAATAACGAGGTGGAAAACCCACCCACCTTATTCCTGGAATGCTTTATTTCATCAACAAGTCCCCCCAAAAGCACAAAATCCAGACTCAATCTCTGACTTATCTTTGTAAGCTATATAATAAAAAAGTAGAAAAAATCTATTGGTTTCTGTTAACCTCTCAAAATACTTTCAATAATCATAACAGGAACGAATGTGATTTTTTCCCCTCCCTAAGTCAATGGCCTGTGCTTCTATAGTGAACCATCTACTTAAATTAAATATTAGGTCCTTTGGGAGTAGAACGCTGGTAAGAAGAGTCTCATTCTGAGGTCGGCTCTGCCGATGCAGTAACTACATCAGGAAAGGCCTTCAAGAAGACAGTGCATCAGATACCTTGCCAAGAAAGTTATCTTTTTCATCCATTTATTTTTAGTAGTGCAGCTGGGAAATCAAATGACTAAGTAGACTATTTGACTTTAAGGCAGGAAAAATAAATACATATAAAAGCACTGGAGTGGCTATTTTATTAAGATCCCACAATTCAAGAATGCAAATTGTAGCAGAAACATGTCTAGTGTCCTAAAAGTGCCTTGCCTGTCTCATGGCCCCATGATTGTACCTCTACCCATTCCACCTCTGACAAGCTATGGAGACAAGGCATGGCACACATGTGCTCTAAGTTCCTGCCTACATAAAACAGACATAATGGCCCATCCCTTCTCCATTCTCATGAAGTAGTTCTTAAGACCCAAATAAAATATAAGATATATTAATGCTTAAGAAGTTTCAAGAGTTCCAGACTGCAATTTCTTTGGGGGGAGGGGGAGGTGGAAGAGGAAGTGGGCCCAAAGGGTTTTTAGCACTGAAAAGTCTACCGAGGGTGAACCTTTTGCTCCCTGGCCTCTCCTCCCCCTTCACCTCCATTTCCTCACTATCACCATTTCACTGGTCATAAAGCAAGTCAGCTAGTGGTTTCCACACAATTCATCACAAATTGAGGAAGGTTTCAGTGTTTTTTACAGGGAATAACAATACCAAAAAGCACTGGTTATGAAAATGTTTTCCAACACAGCTCTGCTCCTGATCTACATATTCTCTATCTGGTACACTGATGCATGACCCAGAAAATGGTTGATGGGTGTCAGAAAGAAAAGCCACCCATTAGGAACCAAGGTTCACCAAGTTCACCAAGAGCAAACATTATTTCTTTTTTCATTAATACAAAAAAAAAAACAGACTATGATTAAAATACTTCCAGAGGTATATCTTGGAGAGCAATATGGTGAAGGTAGGCTACATTTCTATAAACAGGGAGTTTTGCAGTTGATTATACTTGCCCCAAAAGTTCCAGTTGGTCAGTCTGATGTGTTTAGAAATCTCTATCTGCACAAAATTTTTATTCACTATTTAAGTGAAGCTATCTAAAGCAATGTATTAAATATGAAGAAGAATCCCTATTAATAAGTATGTGGGCTCAGTTAACTTACTTCCAGGATGGCATTCAAGAGTTTTATTCTAGAAAATCTGCCAATATCTTTAAACCACATTTATTTATTTAGACTCTAGTATTAGCCATTTCCTTATACTTCTAGTATTTTTTTGTTACATAAGATTATGCATATGATAGTACTGTCTAAAGAATTAAGACCTATTGGAAAATGAAAACATTATTTATTTAGTGATTCACTCAAGAGTTCTTATTGCCTAATATGCACCAGGCAAGAGGCTAGCCATTGGATATACGACGTTGAATGAGAAATGTCAACAAGGTGCTTAGAGTATAATGTATTATGATGTGGTGAGTACCTAGTACGTGCCACGTTCTTTATCAGGCATGTCACATTCATCACACATCATTTAATTCTCACAACCATCAGGACAAAGGTTTTATTATTCTTACTTTGTAGATGAGAAAAATCAAAGCTCAGAGAAGTTACATAACTTAAGTCATTCAGCTAATAAATAACAGAGCTAGGTTTAAACTCAAGATTTTTTTATTTCAAGGTTTATCCTTCTAGTTACTTTGTTATACTCTGGACCTGCAGCAGCAACTGGAATCATAAGCTAGATGTATTTGGTCTGTTAAGCATATTTATTAAGTTATTTGCTGTAGGGTTGAAAATAAAAGACTTAAAAAATTCAAGGTAAACATTAAGCAGGCTAAGAAATTGAAATAACATTAAAGCAATGTTTTACACAAGGGTACTATTGGACCCTTATATGAATATGGACCATCTCTGGTCTTCTCAGATTGGGTAGTTTTTCCCTCTACAAGTGCATTTATCACTATTGGCAAGATGTGGAAGAAAGTCCCAATAATGGTTGTGTAAAGCAACTTTTGGAACTGTTTCATCTCCATACATAAGCTCTTTTGAATCTCAACAGTTATGATTCTAGTTCTTTGGTTAAATAAAACTCTGTTTTATTTCCCCACTTACTACAGACCTGGTTTTCTGGGACAGAACCAAGTTGATTGCCTTGGCATCACATGCAACCGTTTTACAGTGGAAGCCCAGTACTGGGTGTGGTTTCAGGAGATGTGTAATATCTCGAGAGCCTCCTGGACAAAGCAGTTTTCCATGTTCACCAGCTTTTGATGTCAAGTGAATGCCCCTGAGAAAACCATGTGATGAAACTAAGAAGGCACTCCTCTAGTTTTGACTCAAAAGTGGTTTGCTTTCATAAATAAGTACTATAAAATTATTTAGAAGTCTCTAGGGGAGGGGGAGGATGGTAAATACAAGATTCTAGAAATTGCCTCTTGTCTCTTCATATTATCCAATATTGATTTTAACTTTTAAACCTTCCTTCATAAGGTAGAAGAGCTCTTGTGTGCATTAAAGAGCACCTTTCCCTTTCTTTCTGGGTAATTTAGCTGGAGAGCTGAGTTATTAGAAATAGTTCTTTGACTTGAAAGTCTACAAACATATGATAGCATGTTTTTCTACAAATTAATGATAAGTTGGACTTTAGAAATGGCATGAGTATTAACTTTTTAGCTTCAATGTTTAACATCTTGTGTTAGGAAATGTCTCCTGATATTTACCGCTTAATGATTGCTTTTCCTCTAGCATAAAGGTACTTAAGGAAATGTACCTTTAAATTATTAAAGAATAACTCGAGAAATGTTGAGCACCATTGTTTAGTCCAATGAGCATCTAGATATATGCTGTGTCTATCTGGGACGTTTCCAAATTTTTCAAGCATGTAATGTTTATCAGGAATTGAAACTAAATCATCTTTATAGGCAGTTGGGCTCCCGATTTTACATATTGAGAAATCAGGGAGTCAGGTGCTTGTTTGAGGGTCAAAGGTGAGTCTGTGGCCGAATTTGGATTAAAAAGATCGGCGCTCACAGCATTGCGCCAGTTCCCATCAAAGCTTACTGTCTCACAAACTTTAAAAAGATTCTTTTCTTATATAATAATAGTAATTCTGAAGTAAGAAGATTGAATTAGAAATCCCACCTCATATTATTATAGTGAACTAATTAAGTTTTTAATTGGTCTACGTTATATTGTGGGGAATAGGGCAATTTTCTTAAATTCGACCTCGCTAATTATGAATGGATGATTCCAAAACACCCTAAGTACCTTCTCACTCACATAAACTCATTATAGTGAAAATGGTCTTGATGATTCAAAACAGCTGGCCAGGCTTCGCCCGTCTCCCCGCTGGCCGCTCAGATTAGTCACCATTTTCTCAAGTGAAGAGTCTCACTGCTCCGGCTGTCGCTGCTCCTCCAGCTGGAATGGCAGAAACCACCACCGGCCACAGGTGGGGGCTCCTAGGATTCTCTGCCTCACACATCATTAAGCAAATTGCCAGCCACATTTTAATTACAGCACTTTTATGACTGCTGGTGATGTAAGAGGCACAGTGGGCACACCTTGTTTATTGCCAAGCTCAGCTCCGTTTGTAGTGCTGGCAGTTAGGGCCAAAGCATTTTTCTTGTTGCACAAACTGAGCTAATTTATGTGGGAACCCAGACCCTCTCAGTGTTGTTTGTACTGCATCAATTTGCAGAGTCCTAATGAGTCCTTTTTAAATGATGGAAAAACCCTCCTTCACTGCATTACTGAATACTCTCAGAGCCTGCCACAGAAAGCAAAGATGCTCAACCAGAAAAGATACCACACTCACCTTCCCTAACTTATTGCCTAACACAAGAGAATGATGTTCAGGCATCAAACTAGCACGTATGAGCCCTAATGGCCAACGTCTCTGGTTTCTCCTATCTTTGGTGGAGAGAATTCCATTAACTAATCTGGTAGAGAGTCGAGAGTGCTGAAGGTCTGAAGGAGTCTGTTGTTTATCTTCTGGTTAATAAAGATTTTATGTACTCAGTGGATTATGCAAGCCAGCCCTCTGGAAATATTGTGCGTGGTGCTTGTTGAAATGCAAAACCAATTAAGATATCTTCAATGACTTTATGAACTTTGAGTGCAGAGAGGTAAAGGGCAAGCTCACTAGTCAATGTGGCCCTGATGACTTTGCAAGGAAGTAATCAACAATCTCTAGGATATTGCAGCCCAGTAGAAGCCATGGAAATGAAATGTGATTCAAATTATTAGAAACCAAGCAATGATATGGTAGGAGTAGGACATAAAGCTTTAACAATACTAATTTTACATGCTAGTTACAATGTTAGAGGGCTTAATATCTGTGTTTATCTAAGGATTTCCTGTACATTTTTCTAATGAGGTCAAAATTACACATGGGCTTACATTCATTCCAAAATGGTGGTTTCCATGGCACTCCATTGCTTTTAAAAACTATTTCATCTACATGCCTCTCCTTCAAAAGTCTTGCTCAAAGTAAAAGCAGTGTAAATTTTCCCTGACCTGAAACCTTGCAAAGAAATATAATGACTTGGCTTATGTGATTGGCTTTGGGGGTAGATAATGTTAACTCCAAGAATGTGGAGTTACTTGATTTATCCTATCAGTGGGTTGATTTCTGGAAAAGTTTTTGTGTACCTCTTCTGTTCCCCTCATGTATAAGCCCATGGAAACTGTTCAAAGAAGACCTGTGGAACTGAACTAAGCTCACACAGCTTCCTCCTTGCTCACTGGAGAGAAATTAACACACGTATAAGCTCGAAAACTTGCCTCACCAGATTTCTAACCAAGACAGACTTCTCAGACTCACCAACACTGGAATTCAATACAGGCTAAAACTTCCCTGAGATGATGACAACATTCCTAAGTGAAAACAGAGACGTTTTCATTTCCATCACAAGTACCATACTAGAGTTCCCGAAAGCTGTGTTTTCATTTACGAGGTATGATTTGCACTCACAGGACCAAGTGATCCACAGCTCCTGATAATTCCATGCCACATGTGGCGTCCAGTCTTACTCTGTACAGGAAGTAAAAATCACCAAGCTCCAACAGCTGACAAAAGACACTTCTCTAAGTCAGTGACAGAAGTACCCCTGAAACCTACGTTCTTCCTCATTTCAAAACCCTCTTATGAAACAGAAGACAAGAGAAGGACAAAAAGGTCATTTAGAGGAACGTAAAACTGGAAAACCACCACTGATGCAATGTACCTCCTAAATTAAACACAAAACACACAGCACTGAAAGTATTTTAATTATTTTTTTAAGTACACAACCTGCTGGCTTGCCCCAGCATACCGAAAGAAGCTTAAACATTAATGCTTTTTCTAGGAAAAAAGACTTGTTTTCGACTAGGATGAATCTGAGTCATCTTTGGCAATCCCCCCACCCCCAATCTGATGTCAGGGGAAAAGGGCCAGAAAATCCTGTAGCAGTGAACATTTTAAACAAGAATGGGGAAAGGGTGGTAGGCCAAACATACCAGACACTGTAAAAAAGTGGCATTTCTCCTTCATTATAAATTATTTATCTCACTGTTTTCATCATCTTGTGAAAACGTTAGTTGGCTTGATTTGAAGACGATTTTTTTTTAATCTTTTTATGTGGTGTTTTACCTACTCAACAGGCCAGCCCTGAGACTTGGGGGTGCTGTTTTGAGACACACAGAACAGCAGAATTGCTGAGGAGAGTCTTGTGTGTGACATGGATATCTAATGTTTTCCAGCCTGGACTTGCCAAACTCTAGGGGTGAACTTCAGATAAGCATCTGAGCTCTCGGGTGTTTAACTGCACCGAACCACCCAACCTTTTTGAGGTTTGAGATGACTAGTAATTATATTGTCATTTAACCAAAGTATCTGCATTAAACCAGAGATGTTACATTAATGGTTAAGTTCACATCCATTAAAAACATCATGCATCTACAGAGCACACAGGGGTCTCCATACTGTGTGGATGGGGATGGAAACTAATGTAGGTTTGAGGCCATAAATCAATGTCTAAATACTACCTGTCAGGTTTGGAAGTTATGCTAATGCAGGAAGTTTTGCTTCTTTCCAGTGTATAGAGGTCAGAGGAGGAGGGACAAATAAGTAACTTAAATGGAAACATAAAGGAAAACCCCCAAAGAATAAGATAGTCAGTATACAAATCTTAAAGTGATTATATCTAAGTCAGGATTTTAATCACCCACCTCTAAAGTAAATGCCAAATTCTTGGGTTTTCAGAGGAGGTAACAGGACTGAGGATTCATCCCTGGAATCTAGCACACTTTCTGTGAAGTGCTTTTAATTTTGACTAAAGCATATACAGGGGTAAGCAAGTAATTTGTCCATTGTCTCACTCGTAAACTTAGGAAGGAATATATACCCTTGGTTGCTCCCTAGGAGACTGTGTAACAATCATACTTTCATGCACAAGGTCTTTTAAATTCTTATATGTATATAATTATTTTCCCCCAGGATTGTATGATGGCAATTGGCTATAGACTAAAAGTCAAAGTAAGCATTTTTAATGGATGCAGAATAAGTTTAAAGTTAACATAAATAATGTATCAGTTAAAAAGTCACATGAGAAAATTTCCAATTCTTTTTTTAAAGAGATAGACACTGTTGTTGATGTTTCCTTGTCAGAAATAAGAGCTCTGCACAAAAAAGAAAAAGTAAATGTGTGAAATGGGCATTGGGATAAAGATTCCATAACCCAAAAAGTGAGCAGTGGTCTTCAGGATCCAGGACAGCAGAGGGACTCTAAAATGTCGTGTTATAAGAAACACTAAATTCAAAGCTAAAGTCAAACATTTTTGCACAGCCCCATGAAGAAGAGTCAGGTAAGACTCAGGAGCAGCAGGGGAATTAAGTCCTCTGATCTTTTGAAGAGTGGCTGACATTAGTCTTGGAATAACACCTGCTCCACGGGGTAAGAACCAGGTTCTGCTTTAGGAATGACCCGAAAGTCTCTCTTCCCTGGTGAGTTGGCATCCAGGTCTCACCAGCCCACACTGACACTGTCTCTGACATTCAAGGCAAGGAGGCAGGATGCCCACTCCCCAAGTCTGTATGCCAAAACCTCTAGGATCCTCGGCATCCCGAAGCCAAGGTCTGACCCTACCACTCCTTGTCCAGAGTCCTCATGTCTCCTGCTACGGAGTCCAATCCCCACCACCACTAGCTAGCTTTAGTCTCTGCTCTCTGCCAGACACACACTCTACTTTCCAACCAGACCAAGCGCTGTCCTTCTCGCCCTGTATGTGCCCCATGGCACACTAGTCCCTTTGCCTGGAATGTCCTTGCCACCTCCCTTCACAGCCCTAAACCTTCATATTCCACGTCCTACCTGCGCCCCTAGGCTTGCTCAGATAAAGCTTTCCTAGATGCTGTATCTCCCCCTAAACTCCATCCTATAGGCCATCTTTTTTAAGAACACAATCTGCTAATTAGCCCCAGCATCCTGATGGACGTTTAAATATCGATGTTGTATCTGGGAAAACGTTTGTCTTCAAATAAGATTAATCAGAGTCATCTTCCTTGCTTCCCCAGATAGCCTGCTCTGATAGACTGAACGCCTTTTCTGTATGTCAGTTTCCACTTCATCTTTTTATCCTTCTCTGTGCTATTTGCAACTAATTGGTTACACACTTTCAAAAAGTGTCTGAAACATAGTGCCATTTTACTTATTTTTTATTGGAGGGTGTCAAAGCCATGCAAGGAGGGTTCCTTATTACCAAATGGGATGACCGTCAACTCAGTTGCATCAAGTGTGACGTTTGACAAATAATCTGTCTGATTAGAGCTGCACAGTGCTTGCTTTACAGGACACCTACAGGTCTGGGGGCAGCCACGACAGGGGCGGAACAGGTCTGAGGAGAACACCCGTATGTTAAGAAACAGATCCCCAGAGGCTCCACTCCTGGAATTAGTAGCCTGACACCGTAGCACACTTCACAATAAAACCTATTGTGGTGCCAGTCAGCACGGGGTGGAGGAAATTGGAAAATCTGTCTAGAAATGCAGGAAGCAAGGTAAGTGATGTAACCAAAGCTCAAAATGCTGCACACAGTGTTGTTATTTTTAATAGGAACACTTGGCCTGCTTCAGGTAATACTTCATAAAACTGATATGTAAAGCAGGAAACAAGATTGGATTCAGCTCAGGCAGATCGCCTGTAGACCCAGGTAGAAAAAGAAAAAAGGATTTATAATCAAATTTAACAAGTTCATCAGAAACTGACATTATGAAGAGGAGGAATTGTAAAACATTAGATTGCAGATTACTTTAGACCATTTTTTTCTTCCTGAATCTATTTATTTGACAGGTTAGTCCTGGCTGCTGGTTTGAGAAGAGTTTTGTTATGGTCGCCATTGTTAATTGATAGACCTTTCCAATCCAAGTGTCATAATTTGCAAAGAAAAATATTAGCACATATGCCAGAATTTGCTAGGATACTTTTATTCTGTCTCTTCCAAGTGATACATATTTATAGATACTGAAAGCACTGGATTCCTTTTGATTGGATCTATCAGCCCAAATGAAAATATCTATTCCACTTAAGAAAAAAGAAGAGGGAGTGGGGAAGTTGTTCAGAGCATACTCAGAAGGGAAAAACTAGAAAGGAACCATCAACCACCGGCTCAGTCAATCCAAGTTTTGAAAGACACATAACCTCCAAGTCATTTCTAGGCTTCAGATAAGAAAGGCTATGGCCGAGAAAGGCTTGATCTCTCAGCAATATAAATGGTCTTCCTTTTCCTAACTTGCAAGAAATGTAGAAATACTAGAAAATATGCAGAAAAGAATGACAAAAATGGCCCACAAGCTTCGAGCATAATATCTTTAACAAGGAAACTGAGAATATCTTTAGTCCAAAGAAGAGATCATCAAGGTATGTGTGGGGACCTCCATGTTTTTTTCATGGAATCAGTGTATACGGAGTGACATTGAATGAGCTCAGAGGTGACCGTCATGGAGGAAGGAAAATTACTATATAGAACAAGAGCTGCTCCTCATTTGGGAAAGAAGGAAAGATGAGGCAATGAGCAGAGATTTCAGCAAGAAGATACCAAAAGAAATAAAGGAAGTACTTGAAGAATGTTGAGGGCCTACAGCAGCTTACTGAAGGAACTTGTGGGATATTGTGGGAATTTTGAAACAATATTATCTAGTCCTGTAGTATTTAGAGACTAGATGGATTCTTGTCCTTTGGTCCCCAAAATTATGTTTTAGCTTAAGCAAAGACTGAGTGAAAACACTGGGAACTTTAACATAGGTTATTTAAAAAATCAACAAGGTAGGAGTCAGAAATCTGGGCTTTTATCCTGGTTCCGACTTTAACCATTTATGTGATCTAGGAAGACACTTCATGTCCTGGGTACTAACATCTATACCTACACAATGTCTGCCTTTCACAGATAATGCTGGGAAACTAACCAGTGCCATGCAAATAGTGTAATATTAGTACTAGTGGAACAATTACTGTCAACATCAAAACGTAGCTGTCTAACTTGTCCTTCTAGAGGTATGGCAGGCCAAATATTCTATAAGTTCCTCCTATGTCACTATAACTAAAGCCTGGATAAACTATAAAAAATATACTCTGTAATATATTCCTGGGCTTGAACAGTGGTAAGAGAACTCTTCAAACAAACCAACCAACAAATAAGAAGAAGAATGGCCATCACCCAAAGTGGAAATAGAAGTGAAGTTGCCCTGGGAACAAATGTTTGTGCCAGTTCTAGAAATCAGACACTAAACGTTAGGCCCTTTACAGGTGGATGGATGATCTGGAGCTGAGATTCCACATTTCTTTGAGGATGAAAATATAGCTGAAGTAATCCAATCTCCACTAGTTCCTGATAGAAGTAAACATAAGTTCTCCATGAAGGGAAGCATCCCCGGTGTAGGCCACTGGGGTCTTCGTTCATCAAGAGCAAGTGATATGAGTTGTAAGTCAGTAACTGCCAAACACACACAAATCCAAGCCACGGGGTGATAGCAAAAACATCAGATTTAAACTGAGATTTGGATTTAGAGTCAGATTTAGGTCTTCAAGTATTCGAACTATGAGACAAACTATGGAATAACTACATTTGAAATGTTTAAGGAACTAGATTTTTTTAATTAGTAAAAAGAAAACAAAAAAATAAAAAACCAAGAGATTGTTAAAACAAAATAGCCAGACACATATGCAAATGAATTAAGTAGATTTTAGGTATGAAACACATACTGGTTAAAATATAATATTGATCACTGAGTTAAACAGCATATTAGATACAACTGAAGAGTGAATTCATAAACAAGGGGACATATGGCAGGTAGTACCCAAAATGCAGAAATCTTAAGAAGAACAGAGGACAGCCGGAAAAGGTCTAACATAAATCTAAGTACAGGACCAGGAAAAGCAAACAGAGGAGAGGAAGCATACAGAGGGATCATGTTGAAGTATTTCCATTGACTGTAGACATGAATCCAAAAACAGCAAGATTAAGTTTAAAAAAGATAAATCATTGAAACTGCAAACAGCAAAGATAAATAATTTAAAAATAGAAATACTGTCCAGCCCAGAGATTCCACTTCTGAGAATTTACCCAAAGAAACAAAACTGCTAATTCAAAAAAAGTATATACACCCCCATATTTATTGCATCATTATTTCCAATAACCCAGATATGGAAGCAATCTAAGCATCCATCAAAGGATGAATGGATAAGAGATGTGGTACAGATATGCAATGGAATATTAGCCACCAAAAAAGAACGAAATTTTGTCAATCACAGCAACATGGATGGACCTAGAGGGTATTATGCTAAGTGAAGTCAGAGAAATACAAATACTGTATGATTTCACTTACATGTAGAATCTTAAGAAAACAAAACAAACGAGCAAACAAAACATAAATAGACCCCTAAAAATGGAGAACAAAGTTGCGGTTGTCATGGTGGGGGATGGGCAAAATAGGTGAAGGGGATAAAGATAAAGAGGGACAAACTTCAAGTTATAGAATAAATTAGTCATGGGGATCAGTGTCGCATAGGAATATAGTCAATAATATTGTAATGTCTTTGTATGGTGACAAATGGTGATGACGCTGATTGTGGTGAGCGTTCTGGAATGTATATAACTGAGTTACTATGCTGTATACCTGAAACTAATATAATATTGTATATCAACTATAGTTGAATAAAGCGAAAGAAAACCCATCTGAACTTAATTCTCAAAAAAAAAAACCATAAAAACAGTGACAAGACCTTAAAACATTTTCACAACAATAGAGGAAGCCAGAACACAGTGGAATAATTTCAAACTGCTAAGAGAAACTAACCCCCTGGAACTGGGCACTCAGCAAAACCATCTTTCAAAGACAAAGGCAAAATAAAGGGTTTTTTTTTAAATAAACAAACCTGAAATGATTTACCACCAAAGCCTTTCACTAAAGCAGTGTCTTTCAAACATAGACTGCAAAGCAAAATATTCATGTATCTGTAACTTAAACAAAAATTCACAAAATAATACTTCATCTATTATGTAAATACTGTGCTTTTTTATTCTTTATATTCTATCTTATTTCAGTCTTTTAAAAATGAATAAGAAAATAAGCAATCCCAAAAAAGCAAGAACAGAGAAAAAAGAATAGAAATGAAAGACAAAGAGCCCAAAGTAAAATGGAAGAAATATAATATCCAAAAGTGACTCAAGAAGAAATAAGAAGCCAGAATTGTCAGTTTAAGAAGCTGAATCAGACACTGAGTCCCATGAAACAAACGAAGCAAAACCAAACCACCTAGTCAGATAGATTCATGGGTGAGTTCTAAGAAATTTTCAAGGAACAGATCATTGGACACTTACTCAGACTCTTCAGAGAAGAGAAAAATGAGTGAGCGGCCACCTGCCACAACTGTGCTAGGCTAGCGCATCTTTGAAAAATGAAAGCAAGAATGGGCAGTGTGACAAAGGAAATTATAGAATAATCAATACTAAAAAGCCATACCAATTTATGCCAAGAGAAAGACCTAAGAGGTAAGGATGGTAAAGCATAAAACAAAATTGTCCTTAGTTGATCATGATATGGAAAATGAGACAAAACCAAAATATCTACAGATTATGATTAGAACTAATAAAAGAATTTAACAAAATGGCTTAATACAAGATCAGTATGTAAAAATCAGTTGTATTTATACCCACAAGTAACATGTATAAAACCTCACACCTTGGAACAAACTCAACAAAGCAACTGCATTAAACTTTATTGAAAGACATTAAAGAAGACCTAAAAATATAGATACAGGTCCATGGATAGCAATATCATCAAGGTATTAATTTTTCCTAAACTGATCATTTGGTTCAACATCATTTTCATCAAAATTCAAATGTAATTTTTCAAGGAATTTGAGAAGGTGTTTCTAAAGCTTATAGGAAAAAGCAAAGAACTGAATATCTAAGGCATCATCTAAAGTAAGGGGAAAGTACTTTTGGTATCAAATGCCAAGATACATCATAAAATAAATATATTTCAGACT
Organism: Smutsia gigantea; assembly: GCA_032199065.1. NCBI lineage: Eukaryota > Metazoa > Chordata > Mammalia > Pholidota > Manidae > Smutsia > Smutsia gigantea. The sequence continues at coordinate 148,773 of JAVSCE010020477.1, forward strand.
GAATAACATTGGTGTGGAGACAGGCAAACTGATGAATGAAACAGAGTAACAGATAAATGCACAAATAAAAACATGTTCTATCAGTCCAGTGCATTGCAGTACACAAGAAAAAAGATTATAAATAAAAAGATAATTCAGTAAATAATACTGAGATAATTATTTATGAATATATAATGAAGCATATTTCCTACTTCCCATTAAAATAAATTCTTGGTAGATTACAAACTTAACTGAGAAAGGTAAAGTTTAATAATGTTAGAAAAAAACATAGGAAAAATATCCTTGTGATTCAGAATTGGGAAGATTTCCTAAACATGATACCAAAAAAAAAAAACCCCCCATTAATCACATCTCATAGAACCCTTAGAAGTTCATCATTATCCCCATTTTACAGAAAGAATTGGAAGTTAGAAAGGAGGTAAACAACTAGTAAATGCAAGAGCAAAGACATAAATCTGGACCTGAGGTTCTAGAGTCCACTCAACTACTCTCTTGGTACAAGGTGTTGGCAAGTCTGGGAGGATGGGAAGTCTTAAACCCTGCTGGTGGGAATTAAACTGTGGCCCCACCCCTGTGGGAATCTCCATTATCTTGTGAAGTTGATCATCTGCCTACTCTTCCATTCAGTGGTTCTACTTCTAGACATGTATCCAAAAGAAATTTCCACCCACATGTTTTTGGGGACACAGAAAAGCTGTTCAGAGCACCATGGTTTGTTACAGAAAAACCCAAAACTGGAACAAATGTCAATCAACAAGGAAATGAGTAAACTGTGGAATATACATACCACAGAATACTTTACAGAGGTAAAAACAGAAAATTAGAGCTACGTGCATAAGCAGTATTGAATCTTAGGTATGGGAAGCTGAAAGAAAAACCAAGTTCCAGAAGAGACTAAATTTAGTACTTTTCTTACATTCGAAACAAGCAAAATTATTAGTTAGATTAAATGTATGTTTGTTATTGTATTAACAAAGAAATGATAAACAAATGTTCAGTCATAGTTACTTTCTGGGAGAAAGGGAGAGAAGCTGGGATTGGATCAGGAAAGGGCATAAAGGTAGGCTTAAATTTCTAATTTTCTGGTACTACAGTGAGGGGATGGTTAGAGAAAGTTGTCATTTTGTGCTTTATACTTAACATTTAGGTCACTGAATAATGCATAATCAACACTTCTTTGAATGTTTAAATGCACACATTTTTATTGCACGGTGTTAAATATTCTGCTCATAAAACACACTAACACATACGTGGTTTCTGAACCGATTTTAACGTGATCTAAATTGAATATCATGAACTAGTAATATAATAACTAAATAAAAAGAGAAAAAGTGATGGCCAGAAGTTTAGAAATAGATTCACAATTATTAACTCAAGGAATCTGTTAAGTGATATACTTAGGAGTACAAAACTTGAAATGTGGGATTTCAAATATAAAGACCCCTCCTGGACATTTACAACAAACATGTTTTTCGTAGCATTTTTGCTGTAGAGGCTAGTCACTCATCTGTTCTTTTACTGACAGACATTCAGTTGTTTTGAACGCTAAGTCCGATCACTTCACCACTTACCCTTAGAATTGTTCAAATTCACCCCATGTTTGCGTTTATAAAACACAAACGTGTTTTCCATCGGGGTAGAAGGTTCCACTATTTTGCTCACATCCACACCAGCCAGTCAAAGTTGCTGGGTAAGTAGCAGATAGATTTCTGAGCAGAATGAGAATTTCAGGAGATAGAAAAATCTCATGATTTGAATAAGAAACCACTGACTCCAGGTAATTAACTCAAACTATGTGAGAATAAAGATATTACATTCCTAATACAGATCTTATAAAGCTGCACCCAGGTTGCAGGTTTAGTTAAACTTTACTACATAGAGGATACTTAGTTTGAGAAAAACATAAGGTAAATTTAATTATGACCTGGAGCTTCTTGGAATGTAGGCGATCTGCAATTGCAAATTAACAGGAAGGATGTCCTTTGGCAGCTTACGTCACACAGAAGCAGGACGTACAAACATGGAAAATCTGCTGATCAGTCTGGATGGAGTGAACCGTCGAACCCTCCCCGTGTTCTCTCTCCTTTTTTATTTGAACATTTTATTCCCTCTGCCAAGGGCACCCTCCACAACTCATTTCTGCAAGGTAAAAACCCCCTTCCAAGTTTAGATGTCAGCTTACATACAACTTTCCCCCGAGGACTATAGTCTACCTTCTCTTCAGGAACAGAATCTCCTCACATGGGGTAACACCACATGTCCCACCTAAGGTTCAGAGCTCCCTGGGGGTTTGGCCGAGGCCTGTGCTGTGAAAAGAGGGCCCAGCTCCCTCCTCTGCCTAATCTTGCTTCCTCCCTTTCCCTGTAGGTGTTAATCCTGAAAGCACCCACCATCAATTTCCAGCACATTAATATCCATCTCAGAGTTTATTCCTTGAGGGCCTTGACCTCAGCACTGCCTTTCCCAAGACCAGTGTGAGTACCTCTCCATGTGTCATTAGCTCCCTCCATTTACCACCAGTGTCTGTATTTTAATTGCCAATTGATTCCTCTCTCTCCCTATTAAAACTATAAGCTACCTGAGAGCAGTAATCCTGTATCATTCACCTTTGTATCCCCAATACTAAAAACATATTAGATGCTCAAGACTTGTTGAAAGAATGTATCAGCTAATGAAAGGGTGCAGAGAAGTATGTTTCTGCTTAATGAGATATATTAATTAGGGCAATATTTGGTGCTAAACAATTAAACCCTAGATTACATTTGCTTAACACAACAGATATTGGTTAGCTTTTTTGATAAAGACCAGATGTTAAATATTTTCGTCACTGAGAATAATAGTGTCTGTTGCACCAGCTGCACTGTTACAGTGCAAAATCAGCCATAGTATGTAAACAAATGAGCATAGCTTTGTGTTCCAATAAAACTTTATTTACAAAATTGGTGGAGGGCCAGATTTACGCCCCAGCCAACCATTGATCAATTCTTGTTCATGTAATAGCCAATGTGGGGATCATTAGTTAGTGGGCATCTTTCCTCCATGTCACAGTTTGGTGGTTCATGTTGCTTGAACAGAAATACCTTGTTGGAAAGGGTGATACTGAATATACAGGAGAAAGAAGGGGTGGTCAATAATGGATGTTTCCCAAGAAGGTGGTAGGGGATGGAATGCCAAGCAAAGATAAGGAGGTTTGTTTTAACTGGAAGACAGCCCGCCTTTTCTACTGAACCAGAGAGGAGGAAGAAAGAATAAGTGGAGACAGGAGTTTTCCTGTTTGGAGACCAGGGAGATGGAGAAGTTGCCATCTAATGCCTTCCATTTTAGCTATGCTATAGGAGTCAAGACCAGTAATTGAGACAGAAGGAAGCAGCATGAGACAGGGCAGGGGGAAGAAGGGTGATCCAAGGGTCTGAGAGCGGAGAATGTTTGACATGGTCATTATGAAAAGCAAGAGAACTAGCTGACCTAGGAAACAATAAGGGATGGCAGAGCTATGACAATGCATTTGAGGTTAGCAACATTAGTATATAGTGGTACCCATCTGACCCATTATTTCCCTTTCTATACTGGAGAATGAGGTCTCAAACAAAGTGATTAGCAAAGACAAAATTAGAATATCCAATTGCCAGATTTCTAGTCCATAGGTTTTTTTTTACTCAAGCTACTTTCCCTATTAACGAGGAACTGAAGGAGAATGACATAGTTTGAACAATAATGTACGTTAATGATTTTTCATTCTCACAACTAGCTTGTGCAGTAAATATATCCATTTTACAAAAGGAAGAGAGAAGATGAGGTTCTGTAATCATTGTCTAAATTCAGAGCCAGATTCCACACTTTTTCCACGATGCCATGTGCTTCTCCTTTCAAAACAAAAATTAAACTGTATGGGGATGCAATCACACCTCCAGTCCCAAAGAAATGTTAAACCAGCTGCATCCAGAGGTTATCTAAGCTTCCACCTTAATGGCGTGCTGGCAGGCATGTTCCGCTGAAGACTGAGGAATTCATCAAACTTCATTGTATCCCTTGACACTATCTACTTTTAAAGAGTCTATGAACAGAATTCTGCCCATCATTTCCCAAATTCTAATCTGACTCTTTCCACTATGCAAAACTTTCCATTCACTTTCACGGACTCATACAGAATTGATTGCTACGATATTTTAATGAACTAAAGCTTACTAAGAACAATGGATTGTCAGTCTCCTCCCGCTGCCACCTCTATCCCCGTTCCTCCAAATAAAGATGAACTATAGCCCTTCTACGGGTTTCTAAGGAAACAGCTGAGGCTATATTAATATAGGGCAAAAATCCTTAACAGTCACTTGAACTCCTATTCCTGCACCCAAGGGTGACAATGTCTCGAGGGGCTCAGAAATGGTGGAGAGTCTCCAGACCGATACTCATGACGCACCATATTTGTGAGCCCCTTCTTAGCTAAGCGAGGAAGCTCCAATGCTCTCCCACACTATCTGAGGGATTTCCTCTCAACATGTTTTGATTTAGACACATATAGAGAGGAACGTGATTGCCACTTTCATAAAAAGATAGGAAACATACATTGGAGATTGTTTACCTTCCGTGATGTTGCCAAAGAACTGTCTAGAACATGAAGAGCTCAACTGAATCCTTCTCTCCAGAGACCCATCAACCATGCCCTCTCCCTGAGTTTTTTCCTCTAGCAAACTTACCCCATGAGTTCCAGTTGTTGAAATAAAGATCTCGTGGTGCTGGGTCCTTAGTACTAAGGTGCGAGTCACCAGACAGCTCTACTGAATGCCTGGCCCCACAACATCCTAACAGTTTTTAGACTTCAAAGGAACTTAAGCAGTGTCTTTCTAGCCTAACACCCAGAGTTCAGAGATGACAAGCACAGACCCAGAAAGATGGAGTAACTTGTCCAAAGCCACCCAGCTAGCCAGCAGCAGAAGTGAACTAGAACCCATACCAGAAACTGCCACGTGCTATTGAGAAGATGTATGTTCTAAACAGAGGGTGGCAGATGAACAGGAAAGGGTCGAATAGTAATTTATGACTCTGAAAATGACTCTAAGGAAATTAAAGAGAAAACTTGCAAATGGAAAGCACCAGTAAAAGTGAAGCCTTTCTTCCTGACATATACCCCAAAGAAGAAAAATGTAAAAGTGGTGAACATTAACGTGATTGTGGCAACACAGGTGTTCAGGTGAAGGCATCTATTCCATTTTTATCTGTGGAAAGTGGTGAGAGGGAGAAAACTAAATGCACTTCCATTTACTCTCACAAATAGAATACATACACCTTTCTCTTCAAATGAAGAGAGGGAGGAAGTGTCTTTCTCTTTAAATACATTTTTAAAGCTGGGACAGGAATACACCACTCATTCCATGCAGTTATCAAGCGGAAGACCATTTGCCCCTAAAAGAAAACCCCTTGTGCATGATTTTTAACATATATGGATGTAGTCTCAGGAGACATAACTTAGAAGTCCATCAGAAGCCTGTTGAAATCATTGCTGAATGGTACTGAAAATATTATAAGATTATAAAGTTTGAACTCTCGCTATTTTTCCCTAGTGAGAAGCTATGTAATTCTTTCATCATTTCCCACTCTCTCATTTGTTGGATTTAATTTGTTCATGATGAAATAGTACTTTCCCTTTCTATTAAGAGAAAACCCTCATAAAATCATTTAAAGGAAGTTTTACTTCTTAGAGGCCAAGCCTTGAAACTATTTACCTCCCTGCAAATGGACCCATCAGCTCTGCTCAAAGGTCATTCCAAATCCACTGAGGGTGAACATGCTTTTTTCTGAGGTCTAACAATAAAGATGCTGAAACTCTTGCACCTAGAGATGGGTTTGCTGGACCATCTGGTAGTTTTGACTTGAATTTCTTGAGGACTCTCCATACTGTTTTCCATGAGGTATTGAAAGTAAACCAATGAAGCAGAGAAGAATGGTAGGTACCAGAGCCTTAGGAAGGGCTGTTCGACAGGATAATGTTTTGGCAGAGCAAGCTGGGAAAGTTCTAGAGGCCTGCTGTGCAGCCTTGTGTGCATAGTGCATGGCACTGTGCTGTGCACTTAAAATTCTGTTGAGAGTAGATCTCATGTTAGGTGTTTTTTTTTTTACCACCAAAAGAAAAAAAAATACCGGTAAATTGCTTGTACTGGTGATAAGTGCCGTAAACAAAACAACGAAAGGTATTTGAAGGCACTTGTGGGCATTCATGTTCTGAGAACTTGGGTCAGGTTAGATTGAAGGATTCAGAAAGAAATCCGAAGTCACACCCACTCGAGGAAAGGTTTATTTTGTCCTGTTTATTTAATGTCAAAGGCCATAGCTCTTGTTGCTCTAAATTGTTCTAGATGGTCCTCTTAGAGGTATGCTTTTCTGCCATGAGGTGACAGGTGAAACTAATTCTACACGTGTGCTTGTAACTAAAGTCAACATCAGGAACACCCAGCAGAAATCAGAGAATGCAGATTTAGTCAGTCCGAGACCAAAGACACATTCGCCCCGAGGTGCTCTCTCCCCATCGCTGGAATGAAGTCGCACTCCATTGAAGAGCGTGTATATCCATGGTGAATAATCCATGCCCTTGAGCCCCCCCTTTAGGATAAGCGGCCAGTGACTTCATTTTGCCATTTCTCATACATGCTCAAGTGCAAACAGTTCAGTGGCTGAAGAGACATTCAAATTCTCACTGATGTCTTCTTATTCAGTAAAATAGTCACAAGAATTTAATTTTTTCCCATGCATCTTAATAAAGCTCTTTTTATTTTAAATGGGGGGAGAAAAGCAAACACCAGCAAACATTTTTTCCAAAATGGTCCTCGGGCGTGGGAAATAATTGGAAGAAAGAAAGGAAAAAATAAAGAGAGGGAAGGAGAAAAGGAGGAGGGAAAGGTAATGGACAACTCACAGTAGCTACCAAATGTTTCCAGGAAGTTGCTGGTTGCCTCTACTTTGGCATTAGGGTGTTTTAACAAGGGAACCAGTCTCATCATTTTCCTACCACATTTTCCCAACAAATTTGCTTCACGCAGGGAAACACAATCAGGCTCACATTCCCTCTTTTCCCTAACACTCTCCAGTTCTGTACAGGATAAAAGAATGAAATAACAGAGTCAGCTTTGTCTGAGAAGGGTATTTTTTCCATGAATATTCCACAGTCCAGCTTACTAGCATAGAAGAAGGAATCTTCCTACATCTTCAACTGGGCACATTTTTTTTAATTGTTATTTTAATATGAACAAGAAAAGACGCTGGGACTCCAAGAAGGGAATAGTGGTTACCAAAGGGAAGGGGTGGGGAAGGGTGGGTAGGGAGGGAGGGAGAAGGGGATTGAGGGGTATTATGATTAGTACACATGGTGTGGGGGATCACGGGGAAGACAGTGTAGCACAGAGAAGACAAGTAGTGACTCTGTGGCATCTTACTACACTGATGGACAGTGACTGCAGTGGGGTATGGGGGGGACTTGATAATATGGGTGAATGTAACAACCAAATTGTTTTTCTTGTGAAACCTTCATAGGAATGCATATCAATGATACCTTAATAAAAAGAAAAAGAAAAGAAAAGACACTGGTAATTATGCTATTAACTGGCATACAGGATAGCAATCTACTGTCCTTAGCCAGTTACAACCTGACAGCCTCCCTGGTCAGTACCACTGCCTTACTCCTTGGGGGCCCACTTACTTTTTGAATTAACTGACCCTCTGTTGCTATCAGGAGATGAGCTTCCTGCCTTGTGGGCAAAGGCCTGGGCATGGTTCCAGCTGTGCCAAGCGGACTAAGCAGAGGCAATGCTGGCAACCTCAAAGGATCGTGCTGAAGTGCAGGAAGGTATATGAACCTGCTTTAAAGCGCTAACCATACACCTGAGTGCCTGTCTAGTGGCCGATGGGGACTCCAGGATAGATCTCCAATAAAAAGCAGCCACCAGACAATGTCTACCCTTTTCCAGCTGATTTTCTTTGTCAAGGCACATGCGGCGGTGTCATGTAATAAAGAGTTTGGGGCCCAGTTTCAAGAGGCCTGTCTTGGAACCTAGCTATAGGAATGAATAAATACAGAGCTACACACATAAACGCACACACACACAGGCAATGCTGTTTCATGGCTGGGAGTGTGAGCTCCTTAGAACCCAGGCTTTGCTGCTTTCTCCCTGTACCCGGGCAGCCTCTGGCGCGTGATAAACGAGGCCAAGCCAGGGATATTCCCTGCTGGCAACTCCGGCCCCCGAACCCCGGCCGAACACCGTAAGGGCTCAGTAAACACTAACCCAGGGAACCAAGAAGCCCTGGGAACGGCAGTCAACTCGGCTCTGTGCTTTTCTGGCGTGTGTGGCCTCTCTGCGTGTCAGCGACGCTGTTTCATACAGGAGGGACCTCGGGCTGCAGGGTCCTTTAGGCCCGGCAAGGTTTAAAGATCCAGAATTTTTACCCAACGTCGGAACCCTCCGTGTCAAAATTCAAATCCATGCGCTTCCGGCCGCTTCCGCCCGCCTTCTTCCCACCTGTCCTTCCCCGCGCGTCCCCGCCGGGCGGCCAGGAGCGGGGCTGCTGGGGGCGCGGAGCCCGCCGGCAGGCGGCTGCAGGGCTCCCGGCGCCCGGCCCTCCGCCCGCGCGCCGAGTGCAGAGCTCAGCAGCTTTCTGCAACTGTTTTGACGACGCTCTGAGTGTTCCCATCACTACCGCGGTGCTGCCGCTCTCCTCCCGACCGCAATCTATTAGCTCCAGTAGCTCTAGAGCGGCTCGGCCTCGCCGCAGCTTCCTGCCCACCCTGCGCCCTGGGGCGCTGCCAGCCCCCCGCGGGGACACGCGGAAAGGGGGGGCGCCGCCACCCCTCCCGCCACCCAGCGGCCCTCCTTTTCGGCAGGAGCGTCGCCAGCTCTTGGCCCCGGTCTCCCGCGTGCACCGTCAGCTCTCCTCCTCGCAGACCCGGACAGAGCCCGTGGGCACCGGCAGGCCCTCTAAGGGCGCCGAGGTCCCGATCCCGGGCTCCGGGGGGGGCCGGACCGCCTGCGGACGTCGTCTTCTGCCGCAGCTGGGTCTTGTTTATAAGGCACCACTACTGGGTTTGTTTCGTTTGTGGATCGTCGGTGAAGAATCGCCATTCTGTGCGTGCCTTACACACAAGCTCGAGGGGAGAAAAGGTGGGAAAGAGAAGGGTGGACAGACCTTCGCTGTGCTTTGGGATGAACCGCAAAGGGAAAGCCCCTGCACGGAAGCCATAAGCTTCCCCGAAGAAGAGAGTGCAATGGCTTTTCTTTAAACAAACACCATGGCCCGCCCCTCGCAGGGCTGACAAGGGCACGGACGCCTTCTCCGGACCAGGCAGGGGAAGGCAGGGCGCTGGAGGGGCTGCCTGACTTCCTCACCTGCGGCAGGGGGAGGGGAGGGGGCGACCTAAGTCATCACTTCAGCCTGTGTCGGTTGAAACTACAAAGGCAACCAAAAGGAGGTCTTATCCGTTTTTTGAGCGCTTCAGTTGGGAACAGCAGATAGAAGCTGCAGTTTGGTTTTACTTTTCACCACGGGGAGCTATAAATAGGCGAGCACGTGTGGCTTTCTGGCTAAGGTACCTGCCCTTGCCTCCCAGCTCGCCGTCCAGGCGGTTCCGACTCCCACGCGAGCCGCCCGTGGGTCCCGGCCTCCGCACACAGATTTTCCACAACATGCGTGTAGCAAGACGAAATTGCCTCTGTGTGTGTGTTATGTTGTTATTTCTGTCTTAGCTTTGGGTTCTAGACGTATTCCACCCACTCCGTCTACTCTGGAAGCCCGGCGCCTCCTAGGTACCTAGAAGACCTACTCAGTATTTGCCGAAGGGAGGAAGAGGCAGACATCACACTCCCTGGCATGTTTACACGTGTCCAAGAAGACACCAACTTTTATGCTTTCAGACGATTCATTGATAGCTTACACACTGATTTTCTAGGAGGTACGATGTTTCTTGACCAGCCTGCATTTTCTACAAACTGCCTTTTGTACCCGCATCGGGTAATGAAAATTATTTTCACTTTTAGTAGATGGCAGTCTGGGTAGCAGGAGTCAGAGAAGTTGGTTTCCATTTCTAGCTAGACCATTACCCCGCTGTGTGAGTGTGAGCGGGCCACCTAGAAGCACCTTCTCTGCAGCAGCAGCATGCGATCTAGTTCTCAAGGTGTGGGCCATTCAGCCACGACGGACCATATGGGGCCCTTGGATTGCTACACATTAGAAGGAAGACAGATTTCTGGCCCATACTTTCCTCTGGTTTGTCCAAATGTGAGCAAAATAAATAAGCAAAGAAGACATGTACACACACACACACACACACACACACCACTTTTTTCCCTTTGTCTGTTTTCCTAGGTTCACCCAACCTGTCTAAAATGAAAAGCAACTACTCTGGCAGCCCTATATTTCTATACTCTCCTCTGTCCCCAATATGTCTCTAGTTTGATGATTATCGACATGCCCCAAATTGAAATACATAGGCCAACACATGCTGCTATGGTCTAATATTGAGAGTCTGGAATCATCACGACTGCTAACATTTTGGTGATTTATGTCGAATTGCACGTATGCTTTTACATTTCATATGTCCATTACCAGTTCACGTAGTTGCTCGAAGCCTGTTCCCGCTGTGGTCAGAGAGGTTCGCAGGTCTGGGTCCCTAAGAGCCAGTCCATGCCTCTCAGTCCATGACCACACGTCATGACCTATGGCTAGTGCCTTGAAGAGGTGTAAGTTGATCACCAAGGTAATAGAGCACGAGAGGAATCGGGGATCAGAAAGCTTCATTTCCCCTCGTTGGATTGCTTTTTGGGTAAATAAGACAATGTAAGTGAAGTTCCTGGAGCATGTTAAGTGTTCAAGAACTGGTAGCTTTTATAGTTCCAAATTCCTCAATTCTTCTAAACCCTGACCAAAGGCAGACTCCCAAAGAAGACAATTTCATCTTTTCCTTTGCATGAACATGGATTGAATATATCCTCAAAGACGTGGTCAAATGAAGCTCACATGTATAGGCAAAAGCCTCTCCAAAGACTGGTCTACTTTACTGAAGTTCAAAGACAATTATTGAATCAACAGATTCCTACATAGAATCCTATAGAAAGAAATGAAGCTAGAAATAACTCTGCTGTCGTCTCAGGGTTTTTCAGAGTAATCAAATTTGGGAATGTTGCTGGACAATTGCCCTAGAAGCTTGAAAATGTCGAAAAATTAGCAATTATTTCCCCAACACTCCTTTTCCCTCCTCTTGCCTATTTGACCTGTTACTTGACATGCCTTTAACACATCCCATGTGCAGACGTCTTGGCAATTAATTAATTAACCTTCACAGAACTCCTCCAAGGTAGCTGGATGAAAAGCACTGCAGCTTTATCTCCACTTTTCAGGAAACTAAAAACAGAAAGGTTATGACTTACCCAAAAGTCACACAGCAAGCTCTCATGAGCTGGGATGGGTGCCATTGAATCCTGTCAGAAGCCAAGCCATCCTACAGGAATATTCCTGACTCACCACAAAATTCACTGTAGTTGTCTAGACAGAGTTCAGTTCTCTGATACTTCCTAGAGGGAATAGCCATGGACCGGGTTGGCCGGAAAAAAGAGCTGAATTCAAGTTAATAGGCCGAGAAGAAGGACAAGGGAGATCGTCAATAAAGAATCTTTCGTTCACGCAGCCAAGCTGTCAAGCTGTCAACTTAACCTGGCGTTGCAGGCACAATGAAGACAGAAATGTACTCGACTAAGAAAATGTTAGGTTCCTGGGACTGTCAGAGGAAAACAAAGACTTCAATAAACAAAGGCCAAAGTGTCGGGGGGCCATTCAAGACAAGTTTACAGTCAGTTTCAAAGTTCAAGCGCTGCCGTATTTTTGGCCACGGCTTACGGCATTGTGGAAAGCTTCGCTGAGGCCACCATGTTATAATGTTGCTTTGTGTGATGATGTACGGCTTCCCATCCTTTCGGATTTTGAATTCCATTCTCAGTCTCTTTCCACGTTATTCCCAACTTGTGCTAACTCTTGCACTCCACATATGAAGCCAAAGTACAGAAATGCCTCTCGGTACAGTACAGTAGCCATAGGAAGTAATTGCTCTGAGGAAACAGTAACAGCACAGATTATTGCTGCGTGCCATCAGAAAGATACCTGTCGGTAAGAGAACGTATTGTTCAATTATGTGTGGTGTGTGAATGCGCTTCGCCACCAGAAGGCAGTGGCACTCGTGGGCACCATACTGATTTTCCGACATATAAATGTCCTCCCAAATGGAAAGCCAAATATGAGAACACAGTCTGCCATCTGAACTAAACATAGTTGCAGAACTGTGCTGGGAGAATGGCACATTATCACCCTGCCTGTTGTTTGGAACTGTGCCTCAGGAGCCTGTACAAATTTGTAGGTGAGTTCTTAATTTTTTCTAAAGTCATTTACAACTGGCACATGCCTATGAAATCATACTACAATATGGATCTCTTCAGCGCTGTCAAAGAATGTTTTTGTTTTTATTTTCTTTAACGTAAGGATTTCTAGGATACAGTACCAGCAGTAAATAGGAAAGCCTGATGCACAGATAGGAGGAAAAAGGCTTTTGAGTCAACCTACACGTGAAAAAGCAGAATCACTCCAAGTGCCAGCTACAGCCACAAATCTAACATTGCTGTGTGTAGCTCAGTTGCAGTAAAGGGAAGGCATTTTAAAAATTAAAATCTTACATGCTGTGAAATGAAGCTATCATAAATGTCCCAATCCAAACCAAAGTTGTCAGCTAACCTTTTTTTCCTCCTAAATTACCATTACCGTTTAACTTTTAGTTTTTCAAAAGGCATAGTGAGGACAGCAGAACAGCTGGAATTTCTCAGACCAAACAGTAAGTTAAGTATTCTTGGTTCTATTTTCTCCCAGTCTAAGATCCCCCCTGGAAAATGATGCAGATTCACAATGAGAGAATTAGGCCAGAGTAGCCAACAGACCCACGGGTGCCTGATTGGTCTTTGAAAACCTCATTCTCTCCATTTCTCGGGCAACTGCCTCCTCCGCCTTCACCGTGGATTGAAACGCAGCCAACAAGAGCTAAGGGGCTGTGAGCAATCACCTTTGGAAATCCTGGGAGTTAGTGGGGATGGACTGGGGACCCTTGGCTTATAAACAGGTGTGTGGTGGCCAGACATGAGATGATGGGGGCAGAGCTGGCTACATAGTGCTCTACGATAAATCATTATACTCATAAACTTTATAACTTTTATAGGATGACTGTGTTTTTTATGCAATACAGCATCCAAGGGACATTCTTTGGTGATAGCGCCCTTGATCATTTCCTGTTCAGGTTGCTGGTTATGTAATCTCCCCATGAAGTGAGTGATTACGTTTCCTATTATTTTTTCTGGCCTCCATTATATTTTCATTTAACACGGTTACAACCTCTGATTGCAGTTCTGTGTTACTCCCTCCAGCCTGCTGGCCAATTTACATTCCCTGTGTCTGTCCAAACAACTTTAAAGGTGAGAAAATTCCGTTGTAACTTCATTCATTTGATTGTTTTTTAAATTACACCTAAGAACAAAGCTGCTCTCATCCAGGGGCTATTGTCTGTTTTGCTTTGTTTTTTCTTCCTAATCGCACCACCACCCCTCCTCTGCTCTGCACCACCGGCTCCCTCCTGAATATGGAAAAATAGGGGACATCTGAGTGGTGTCTGTTTCATCTGGCTTCTCTCCCCCCTCTTCCTCATCTCTCCTGGCTAAGGCATTGGGTTCTCATGTAGCAGTTTCTGATTCTCATTTTTCAAGATTGGCACCAATAGGGAAAGAGCTTATGAACACTAGGCTAGATTCTTATCCTACGTTGGTTTCCTCCAGGGGGCAGGGGAGGGTGAGCTGAAACGTGAAGGAGACTGCAGAGTGGGACGGTGTGCATAGGTAACTCTCTGAGCCGGTGTTCAGCGTTAGACCCAGTAACAATAGCGATGAGGGCAGACTTACAGGGAAGTGGGCTGCACACTCTGTCCTGCCTGGGAGGGAGGTGAGTGAGCTTGCGCGCAGAGCCACGGGCGTTGCCCTTTGGCAGTCCACGTTATGACTGTCTGCACTTGGGAGCAACCCAGGCACCCCGTGCAGCCTCAGTCCTGGCTTTTCAGCCTGAGGACCAATTCCAGCCAAACACTGTTCTGTGTACCTGAACTGATGTGGAAGTTGCCTTGCAGGCCCGCTGGAGACCCAGGCCCCATGCCTTCCCAACCAACCCAGTTCCCACACCGCTGTTTGCTCCTTTGCCCTCATCCACCAAGAACCCCAGGGATTCTTCACCGCTATAGCAGAGTCAGCTGGGTTCAGCAGGCCTCCTTCTCCTAGGAACAGTGGGGGTCAGGTGAAAAGTGACTGAAGGTCACAGAGTGGGTCAGGGAGAGAGAACCTGGTTCCCCCTGTAAAACTTAGAAAATAAAAAGGATTTTTTTTTTACAGCATATGGAAACTGTACCTTTCTAACCTTTGTTTCCAGCTAGAAGTAGATCACTATATCTGTGAGGTTATAAAAAGGTCAATGTTTTTAGCAGCCACTTCTATGCTTCCTTTCCTGGTTACATCAAAAAGGTGTTATAATTTCGTGGAAGAGTTACATCTAGCAATATTTATACAGTCATAGATACCACTTTTGCAAAACATATAGGACTAGAGGTTTTTCCAATCTAAGTTTGGAAATGTCATCAAGCACCCTTAGGGGTTTTCTCAGATAGCGTACAAATTTCTTTGACCCATTTTATTTCATTTTAATCAATTTGATGGCTGCTCTAAAAGCCATAAAATATGCTCAAAGAGATGCACCCACCTCAGTTATGCAGACATTTGGGGCTGCACCAAAAGGTAAAACACCCAAGATTTGCAAGGAGGGGTGGAAGCTAGCTCTTTAGGACACCCAGCTTGTCTGAGATGGAGAGACTTCATAGTTTCTCTCATTCTAGGGTCTTTGACAATTTTCATAAATGTTCATATATTGAAGAAATCCCATTCAAGCTGGAAACATGGGGGGTTGGGGAGGTGAGAAGCAAGGTATTTTTTGATCTTAAGACATTCTTCCATGTATTTCAACATATATTTTTTTAAAAGCTACTTGAAATGAAGAATTTGAGCCACTTACTCATTTTGAAAATAATACAATGTCTTTCCTCAGAAGAGCTCAGTTTGACTTTTGCCTAAGAATGAGCAGGGCACTGACTCACTCATTTTTGCCATTCAAAGTATCAACCTCAAGGTAGTGAAAAAAGCACGATGCTTTTATGGGGGTAGAAATGATGGAAGAAAGAACAGGTTTCTTTTAGTAGGTGAAACAGTACAGCCAATTAATTTTTCTGGGGTGTACCATCAAACTAGTGGTTTTCTTTTTGGCACCTGCAAGCCAGTGTCCTATGTACACACACACATGCACATAACACACGTTCCAGTTGCTTATCTGTCATCTGTTATCCTTGCATCAGTACTTTATGTACATATGTAGTTCAAAACATTGATATAAACAGTCCCCATAGAACCCTTGGACATTTAAAAAATTCAGCTCCTTAAGGTTTAATTAGGATACAAAGTGTGCAAATGACATTGATGATGGTTAAAACAACTCATATAACAAAACAATATGCAAGATATTCTTTTTTTTTGTTTTGTGGTGAGTGAAATACCGTAGTTAACAAAATTAAGCCTGTATTGGTTGTAACAAAAAGAATTCATAACTCATTACCAGCAAGCGTTTCTACCAAGTAGACACCCAAGGATCTTTTCCTACACTTTTCCTACCTCTTAAGAGATTAGCATTTTAAAACTGAGCAAGGTTGCAAAGAAATTTCTGTACATGTTTTACGTATGCCCATACTACACATTTTAATGTGTGTACTTTATCACCCAGCACATTATTCAGTAGACGTTATTCACTCAAAAACTATGTGGGTAAATGAATAAAAAGGTAGTGTTAGCATATAATGCCTATTTTCAGATGGTTAATTTAATTATGGGTCAAAGAAACCTCCGTGCCGCCATCTGTATTCCCCACATTAGCTCGCCCCTACAGCAATAAAACCCATGTAGGGACACTGAAACCAAATTAGTCCCTCTGTCTGTTGTGCAAAATCATCGTTGGGGGAGGAAAGTGGGAAAATTAGAAGTAAAGGCTATAAAAATTAGGATGAGTGTCATTGTTTGAACACCAATGAACTTTGCTGTACAGACAAAAATGTAACTGGCTCTAACATCACATCAAAAGGTAACTTCTGAGAGATCTTCACACGTGGTCCCGTTTGGTCTGCCATCAGGTCCGGGAAGTAGATGCCTTCGAAGGCAGCATTTCACTTTCTCAGTATCGGTTAACCTTTCTCCGCGAGTCTGTGGGCATTTAGGTTCCATAACTTCTACTCTCCTTTATCTTAAAGCTCTGGTTTTATTGCTCTTACTGACCAAATGCCAAAATGTAAATTTATCCCTATTAGAATGTGTGCCAAGAACACATACATAACTTTTACAAGGTCAAAAATATTTTTTTTCTATTTAACTAATCAAGCAGAGAGCCGGCCACCATTCTTCCATCCTTGAGCCTCTTTCACACACAGCTTTTTAGCAAACTTTCCCATCCCGATGTCTCCTTGGCAGAGACTGTAAATCATACCCTTGTGTCCCTCGCAGCTAGACAGACTCACTGACTACATGGATGGTTTATGGCTTTAGAATTTGAGCAGGATCTGCAAAATAGCCCTTAACAAACTTATCACTAGGAACTGCTGGCCACAGAAGCCAGGGCACCACCAAACTGGGAATCTGTCTGTTTTTCTTTCTCTGGGGCATTTCGAGTTATTAGGCAATACAGCCTATTTCCTTCCTTCCACCCAAGAGGTATTGTGAGCAGACAATGAAAATCCAGCTCTCTATTCATGTTTGAATTTTGCCATTGTGTGTCCTTCTGTATATTTGTCTGCCTGGCACCACCGAAGTGCAAGATCTAGTGTGTTTCTGGACACAGTCCAGCACTGGTTACCTGATGACATATGAACACCGCGGGTGGAGACGCCATCCGTTGGTAAGTCTATTGAAAGACATTTTGCTCAGCGTATTTTAGTAATTGTTCTTTATGTAGCAAAGCAAATCTCTCTCCAGGCACACACTTAATTGTTCACTCAGAAAATATTCTGGCTCTCTCTTAGCCTCAGGTTGCGTCTTCAGCTCTGTGCTCCCAGCATCTTACAAGCCCAGCCTGCACAGCTAATGCATGACGTCCTTCCCTGCAGAAAAGTCCATCAGGGAAAAAAATATATGTATTTATTGTAACTTTTAGACATACAGAAAGGAGTTCAATAAATGGATTTAATGCTTACTCAAAATTTAAGAATCCATTAGGAAGTTCAGTTTTACTATGTCAGTGCGATACATTTCAGACCGTAATCATACCCTTTCCAAACCCCATTTAAAGTAAACCATTTATTTTTTCTACTTTTCCCACAAGTGCCTTAATGTAGAATTTGGATACCTTTCAGAAGAGACCTGTGAGGTAATGCATTTGAGAGACATAACAATATTTATAAAGTTTGAAAAATCTTTTACTTAAATGAACGGGGGAAGTAATCTTCGGCTTTGGCAGAATGGATAATAATATTGATACTGAATTTGGGTGTTTTCCTATGACTTTAATAACAGTTGGGGGGAATGAGTTCTCATTATTATCCTTCAGTGGTTTATAAGGAAAGGCTGGAATTTTAAGGGTTCAGGCCACATAATTATAGAGCTAAAAACAGTTATATTGTTCTCATTTTTCTAATGTTGCCTTGTCCCTTTGCTAATATTATAGCATCACTTTTCACTAAATAGGCAAATGAAAAATGTCTAACATTTGTCCTTGTTTTACATATAACTTTCACACTCCTGGCAGGGGAAAAAAAAGAGCTTGAATGGACTTTCACATTCACATTCTCTGCTTATCTATTGAAAGGTTTAAGGCAGGAACCGAAAGCCCTTGTGTCAAAAAGAGGCATCCAATCTCAAATGAGAGAGAGGACAGTCTAGGTCTCTGACTCGTTCAGGCCCTAGGCTGCTGTCACTGAAGGTGGAAATCGCAATATGAACACCTGTCCATGAGGAGCTAGACTCGAGATAACCAGCTCATCTCACACAGACCATTGTCCAGCCATCAGATGGTGATTACTTTTGGTCCTCATCAGCCTCGCCTGGATTCCAGCCAATGGGTTGTGGGTGGAAGGATCTGGATCACATTTCCATTCATCTGAGCCATCCAGTCTCTTTCTTGCTTGTTTTCAATTACACTGACATGGTGGCTTTGGCACATAGTAAGTAAATAGCAACGTATTCAGAAAGAAAGCTCTGAAAACCAATATCTGAAAGATACTCTTGAGGTTTCAGTGAGTACAATGCAACTGGCACCGAAATTCTGGCATTCCAGCCCAAAGTCATAGCATACAATTAATTAAGTTAATTGTGGTGAATTTGCAAAATATTTCATGAAAGCCAAACGCAGCAGATGAAAGTCTAGAAAGCAGTGGAAATGTTCCCGGATTTCTTATGAAATAATTGGTAAAATAACTAAAACATTGATTAGATCAGAAAAAGATGACATTGGAAATATTGTGAGAAGGTGTAATTCCGTTTTCAGTTTTTTATACTACCTAGAAAGAAGAAAATCCCTGGATAGTCTTGACATTCTAAAACCTTCCAGAGTTAGCTGTAAGGTGATTTCTCTTAGTGTCCTTCTCTTCCTCGTCCCCCCCTTGGACACACATCCTCTCACTCTTCCCAGTTCACACTCTGGTATTTCCCACGCTGAGACTAACACAGGTAGCTTTGCATCCTCTTGTTATACAGTAGAAATGACCACAGTCAAAATAAAGTAACGACTTTTTTATCACATGACCTTTGTGTCACATCCATTGTTACTGCCTGACCAGATCTTCCTGTCCTCGCTGGTAGCTGTCTCTTAACCTACCCTTGACTTCAGCCCTTATGTGCTTTTCATCCCCTGCTGGTTAACCTGCATCCAGCTCCCATCTCTTTTCAACCTTCTCCTCTTTCAACGCATCACAACGGTCCAGGTAATAAATGATGAGCATCTGAAATAAAGCCACCACAATGGAGTTGAAAAGTGCTGGAGAGGAGAGGCAGAAAAAGAGATCGAATTTGGGACTTGGACACCGATTTGATGTCATCAAATAAAAATCATCCGTAAAAAATAAATTAAGTGATGTTTTTACTATTTTACTCATATAAAACGGAAGTGGAAATCCCACTGAGGGTGAGAGTCAGCATTGCCCCACGAGGGGAATGAAGACCGTGGGAGTCAAAGAGCTGGAGTGGGAATCCTGGCTCCTCCGCTTTCTAGCATGGGGCAGTAATGAGATGCATTTTACAAAATCACCTGGCATACCATAGATGTCCCCTAAATATTCAGACTAAAAAAAACATCATTTAAAAGAGATCCCGAGGACACCACCCCATTACCGCAAGCCTTATGGCTGAGCCATAGAACGCTAGGAAATAGTAGAAGCAACTGCTTGATCAAGTTAAGAAGTAGTAATTGAAGGTGAGTGGCTATTTAGAGCTCATGCCTCATGCAGTCCATAAGATAAATGCCACAGTCTCTATGCACTTTGGCTGTTGACCACAAACCAAAGGGAAGTCCTCACATGGGCATACGGTGAAGGCAACAGCCGGGCGCCACACAGACTGCTCCGTCTCGCCTGCGTAAAATCCTCGCACCCAATGGTGGCTCCACACATGGGCACTGCGGTCAGGGAGGACACCATGGGTACAGCATGGCAATGACTAATCTAATCAACTTTGGATGCTGCTTAGTGACATTTTTACTTTAAAAATAAAGGTCCTACTTAATCCGGAGTCATCACTGTACATTCACTGGGTATAATCACAAGAGAGTGATTTAGAGAAGATATTGCTTGCACACTTTCACTTGCATATTTATACATTAACAGCTTCGTGATATATATCAGTTAAAGAAAAGTAGATTGATTACCTGTTAAAGTGAAGATACAAAAGCATTAGCACTTATTTATCTACTTCTTAGGAATCAATTAAATGGTGACTCTTTGTAAGACTACAGCTTGTTCTCCAGTCTAGACAATTAATCAACAAATATGTATTGAATTCACTGTGAGCAAAATGCTGTGTCACTGAGGATACAATGTGTGAGATGTAATTACAGCCCACATGGAGCTTTTGATATAAAATCTAAGACAGCCACCCAGGAAGTGATGACTGTTTGAGGCAAAGGTAGTATATGCCAAGTACCAAATGATGATGTCAGCAAACGTGCTACAGAATTCAAGAAATTCAACCCAAATCCTGTAGGTCAGGATGATCAGAAAGTTTTGTCAAGTGTTTAACATGCACCATAAACAAGGATGAATCTTTTATATATTTGAGGACAAGAAAGAAAAAATAATACTAACGCGGCATCTTCTATAATCCTATAATCCCACTCTATTGTACCAACTATTTATAACAAAAAACAAAAAACCTTCAGATAAGAAAGTAGAAATGTTAAGAGAACATCATGGAAAGATGGACTTCTTTCTTCATCAAAAATAATAGTTAATATTTCTGAATGCTTACCATGTGCTAGTCACTGTGCAATATGCTTTATCTGAATTGCTTTACTTAATGCTCATGACAGTTTATGAGGTAGGTAGTGTTATCATCTCTTTCAGGGATGAGGGAAACTGAGGTTCAGAGTTATACTGCTAGGAAGTAGTGAGACCAGGTAGAATTTACGGTCACTTAACTACCATCTAGAGCTAGCCGTATGAATTTATAGAGCTTGTTCGAGACACACGTGAACAACAAAGTAGTCAGTCATTCAGCAATTTATTGATACCTCTAATATAACACACATGCCAGGTACAGGAGGTACAAAGACATATAAACATGTCATTGTGTTTCACAGTCTAATGGTGAAGATAGAAAACTATATTCTCCTGATAGAGTGAAAAGTCACCAAAACCCTGTGGAGGGGTTATTCTTTTAGAGTAGAGAAAAGGGTTAGAGAAACCTTTCAAGAAGTGACCCACAAGATTAATTTTAAAAAGGAAAAAGGGCTCACCAGGTATAAGCATGAGACGACATCCCAGGAGCAAGAAACAACATGTACAAAGGAACTGCACTAAGAGAGCTGAATTGTCTGAACGAAGAAATACACCATCAGTCAAATGACTGAGGTTATTTAAGACACTCTAACTCAGCACCAGAAGACTGATCACGCAAGCCACTATTTATCTGCTCCTAACTTCACAGCAAAGTTCTATAATCAATATGAAAAATTATTAATGAGATATATAACATTACTTTTTGCACCAAATCTTCAAAATCTGGTGGGATTTTGTATTTACAGCACTTCCCAGTTTGGATTAGCCAGTTTGAGGCGCTCAGGAACCACAGGTGGCTGCTGTATAATTCTCCACACATACAGAAAAAAAGGAGAAAGTGTTTCATAAAAGCCAATATCAGTCATAATTTTAAACTCTTAGAAAAAAAAGAGAGAAACTTTCTCATTCGGATAAAATATTTCTACAAAAAAATTAACACATAGAGAAAGAAAAGGGAAAAATAAAATCACACAAGACAGAAGTGCCCATTCTAACTACTTTCATTATATCTTGTTCTGGATGTTTTGACCAATGCAATAAGGTAAGGAAAATAAATAGAAAACATTAAGATCGTCATTACTTACAGACAATAAGATTTGGTGGGTAGAAAATAGAAAACAATCTGCAGATAAATTATTAGAATTATTACTTTGGCAAGATTACTAGATACAAGGTCAACATAAAAAAATCAGTGTATTTCTTTATGCTAAAACAAACCATTAAGAAATTACATTTTTTAAGATCATCTGTAATAGCACAAAAATGTAAAACAGAGAAATAAGTCATGTATATAGGATTTCTATATTTTATACATATATAAAAATATGCCATATATATACACAAGACCATCATAGAAAAAACTTTTAAAGATGTAAAACAATGGATGAATATAATGCATTCAAAAATTGGAAGACTCAGTATTATAACACTGTCATTTCTCCTCAGATTAATGAATCCATGTATTCTAAATAATAGCAATTTTTAAAAATTCCTACAGGATGTCTTGTAACCTTGATAACTTGATTTTAAAATTTATATAAAAATGCTGAAAACTTGCGAAGGTTTTGCCTTCCTTGTTTCCATTCTGTTCATTCCTTTCCATTTATTTTGGAAACTTCTCTAGAGTTCTACAGATAAAAGAGGCTCTGCTTGATATGAAAGAATCATCCAAACTAATATCCTAAGGTTAATTTTGGATAACCCAAGAGAAAATTAAACTCCAAGAAATTGACCTCTGACCTCTGATTTCCAAATTAGAGGAGAGGAGCCTCTAAGGGGAGAGGAAGTCCCCCCGTGGAGACTCCCAGACGTACTTCCTGCTGCACTGAGGATGTGATTTAGAACCTACAAAACCCACTACCCTCCAAAAAGCAGTCTCCCCTGCTCTACCTGCATCTGAAATCTTCTCATTCTGGAGATGTCAAGGCAGAGCCAGGCTGATTCAGATGCTGTAACAGGCATTATGGTGGCAACACTCCCACCCCGAAGACAAAAGAATGCCCAAAGGGCAAGCAGGGGCCATCTACAAAACAAAATGAGACCTGACCTGCTGGAGATGCTAGCCACAGTCTGTTCCTGCACCCCCATGCAGGAGAGAGAGAGCTGGACTGCCTCCTCCATGCTGTCCCAGTGGTTTCTCATAGCCATGGATGCGCTGTACCTGAGCAAATCCAAACCCCACGAGAGAGACGGCTTTCTCCTTGGCTATTCATATCACAACATTGTCATGCCTAGACATGGCATGTCTAATGATTGTTTCTGGCTTGTTTATCTTTCAGTCAATTAATAGTTTTGTCACCCTTATTCCACAGAACAACAGGGACAAAAGAGTTGACCCCAAACCCTGTCTGTTTTCACCTGTCCCCACATTGGCACTTGTGCACTAACTCCGGTCAGCTGGTAAGAACCTGGGAGAAAGCTTTCTTCAAAAAGGTGTATGTGTGGAGAGGAATTTGGGTTAACTTTTCACAGCGACGTGTGAGTGGGTGTGGGGACTCCTCCCTCGCTGCCCTTAGATGCCTTTTGCCTCTGGCTGACCATGTAAGAACAACAGGAGGGGCTATAGATTCCCGGTAAAGCTCCCGGGTGGGACTGACAGTTATCCGCAGGGGCAGCAGATATTTGGGGAAGTTCTAATTCAGATCAGTATTATTTTGAATCTGTAAATCTTTCATATATTGCCAAACTGAGCAATGCCTAAGCCATCGCAAAGAGCAATGCTTTGTTCCAACTCTATGAAACCAGCATCTTAAGAGTGTATAATTTAAAGCATACACTATTCATATAGCTCTTTGAAGAAGTCACATGGTACAATTTGAAAGACTCCATAATAGTCATTCAAACATTTCCCTAGTGACAATAAAAGGATTTCAAAGTTAAGTAAACTGTCTACTCCATAATTATGTCTAAGAAAGAGAGCTTTTTTCCTTCATTTACAACTATACAGATGAATTCAGCATTCTGAATATTGATTGTACTCATATTATTAGTTGTCCCAAAACTGAAAACACTTCCTTTAAAAGAATATTATATGGCCCTGCCTCCTGTAACCTGAAGAGAAAATATGTTGCAATATTCCCTCTAATACACACAGACACCAAAAAGTTTCTCTTTGCATCCTAATTGTTAATGGTTTTATAATCTCCATTGATTAGTTTATGTGGTTAATTACCAAACTCTACTTCGATTTGGGCAATGTCGACTCATTTTTACTGTTAATAAGGGAAGAATGGAATACAGACTACTTAAAACAAAAAACTGTTTGAGGCTTGAGTGGTCAGCAACCACAGTTCATGGCCTTTCTTGATCTATACTGGTTCACGGTGGATGATCTCTGACAAAAGAAGGCAATAGAGAATACGTTTTCATACAATAATATGGTATTTATCCAGTAGGTTTGTTGTCAAGATCCTCCAACCAATCACTTCTTTCCAAAAAAAATGCCAGACACAAACACATTTGCAAGATGTAAGAAAACTGCCCACTTTTCTTCTTAAAGAAGTAGGACTGAGTTTCAGTGCTGTGTAACTGCGGAGTTGGGTGGAGAAGCATGTAATGAAATTTTGTAATATATATAAAGAGAAGTCAAGATGGAATCCTGAGCTGGGAGACCAAAACAGATCCCAAGCCAACTGGGGCCAGACATGGAAAACCAAAGCAGAGAAGGCTGTGGTTTTCAAGAAGTGTTCTGAAAGTCTCCTAAATCGCATGAAACTCCATTTTTTCTGCCTCAGAAGATTAAGTGTTGTGTCAGTTCCTATCAGAAAGTAGAATCTCTGCTTCCAAGAAGTCAGGTTAATTTCAAGCCTGCTGCCATCGTCTTGTCATTTGTCTAACCCTGAAAGCAAACTTTTCTCCAAGAATTATCTAGGAGAGGCTCTTGTACTCGTCCAATTCTTTGCAGACTATTTCATTATTTTATTTAAGTCCTTACTCCACTGACTACCCTTATAAAGCTCGAACAGCACCGTGAGGAAACTGCTAGACTCTGTACACCACTCAAGATAATGTAGTACAGTTCCTCCTTAAGACTGAGTTATTGTCCCAATAAGAAGTTCAAGTCCCTTCTTTGCTCATGTTACATAAAATATCCTAAATAAAATTAACTAATTATTCAAGGGCTATTTGTCAGTTACCTGACTTCTGAAGGGGGGGGGGGGAGTTGTTTCATGTTGTTTACTTTTTTAAAAACATCTCTTGCACTGATTATTTTATAAATCCTTTAAAAAAATTGGCAAAAACTCTCACTTGGATGTATTTGACTTATTCAGAAGAGCTAATTCAGGAGTATCCTAAAAAAGCAATACCTATAAATCAGGCATTAATATGATTACACAAAAATGGCCAAGTTCCATGGTGCTTCTCAGAGAAACTCTACCCTATTATATCAACAGACTGATACAGCTCAGCTCCATCAAGCCAAGAACCATGAAGGTCCCATTCAGGACTGTAGCCTCAACACCTCCCTTAGCTCAGTACTTGACACATAGCAAGGCCTTACGTTAAAGTGACCATAGACAAATTATAGCGCATTTCTAATAATAATAAGAAGCAGGGACATCACAGGCATAGAGCATATTAGTCAATTCAAAACCAAAGTTCTCCTCTGAAATGCTTTGGTAGTATGATAAGAATAATTCCATCATTAGGAACAATAGGAGCACGTTTTTCTTTGTATTTGAGTGTGTGTGCGTGCGCATGCGCCCTTTCTCCTTGCAGGAGTTTGGAACTCTCTTCTTTCTGTTTTACCAGCAGATCAGCCTGTTTCTCACTTGAGATAAAAACAAATGATGTTGTTACACTGTTTGATAAACAAAGCATAGCACCACCATGTACATCCAAAGAACAGAGTCAAACACAGTGGTGTTCCTCCGACACTCAGCTGGGGTTTGCTCTGCGGCGGAATATCAGGCATTTAAGCCAGCCAAGGGGCTGCTGGGCTGCTCTGCCCGGATGACATCATCAGCTGACTTTCCAAACACACCTCTTTGGCTCTGCTCTTTTGGCATCTTTCCATGTAAACACGGCTTGATTAATGCTGCAGTGGTCTGTGAACCACATAGTCCGCTCTAGTATGGGAAGTCAGAATGTCAATTTTTCCTCATTTTGAGCCCAGAGCCTAGGGATATTTTATGTGGCTTTCCTGGCAGCAACAGAAAAAGTGCCATGGTGCCTAGCTGCCAGTTTCTCCACGCACTTTATGTAGGAGCAGCTGATGCCTCGCCGGCTGGAAGGCCTTCACTTCCCTGGAAGCTGCATTCATGGGTCTGAGCATTTTGGCCAGATCACCAGCACTTTACAAGGCTGCCCTTTGATGCCGAGACAAGGGGAATCAAGAGAAGTTCTTGCTGTGCCTAAAGGGAACACGTGGGATTTGCCCATGCAGTCACGGATGCTCAGGACCCATCAGTGCCAGGGCGAGGCTGTGTATTCCTGGGGTTACCTCCTATCACCACTGCCTCCAACTGGCAATCCCATTGAATGTATCTGACCTTTAAATCAAGTAAATACAGGAAAACTGAAAGCAAAATCTCCCAGCAGAAAGAATAATGCCATAGATATTGATCTTTATAACCCTTTAACCAAAATAGTTTAACTGTTGTAAACAGTCAAGAAATTCTTCAAGAAGAATTGATGGCTGTTAGCTATGAAGAGCCGCGCAGGGCTATGCTGGGCCTAATTGCAGCAGATAAAAAGCTTTACTCCACCAGCCTTAAATGGTTAACTGGAGGGTGTGGGTCAGTTATGTAGACTCCGTTGCTGGGTAACAAATACTCCTGATACATGTCCTCTGTGATGTCTCACAGGTCAGCCTCCAAACGTAGACCATGACAAGTGTTAAGATAATATACTGCAGCAAATTGATGTGTGGTTACTATAGTTCCCTCCCTGCTTTGCAAAATTAGGAAACTATAAAACATTAAGAAGAGCCTTTTTCATTCCTCTTGTATTACATCCAAAAAAATATTCGAACACTGTAGGTATGCACCACGTTTCATGAAATTTTTTCAGAAAACCATATTGTTTTCCATTTTGATAAACTAGGAAAGGAAGTAGGGTTTTACCTTGACACTTAAGGTCAATTAAACTAAAACGACTCAAATCAGTCCAAGGAAGGAAGTGAATTTCCATGTCAGTTCCAGGGTTAATGTCTTTCTAATGACATCTACAAAAAGCCAAAGCTTGTATGTGTCATACTAAACCATTTGTAACAAGTAAATGTTCAGAAGTTAGCAAATCATTTCAGCTCGTTTAAAGGGCCTCAAGATTGTATAGTTCTCATCAAGCAGTACACACACCATGAAGAGTCCAGGAATAGGTCATTCAGAGGAAGGACTTAATTGATCTGGTCAGACATCAACTTCGAGTTCACAGGCTTCTAAATAATTCATAAAAACACCAATCTAGGGAGAAAAAAAATTGCTTAGAAGTTCATGTATAAAGCAAGCAGAAATGGAAGCCATTTCTTGAGAAGGGTCCATGATCCTTTTAGGAATCTACCTCATACTCTTGGGATGACTCGTGCTCCTTCGGTTTCTTTTTCAGAAGTGCTCTTTGCCCCAGGCTGTGCCTTACAGATCGAGAGGCTGCAAGATTCCCTCGTCTTGCACAAGACCACAGAAAATATTGATCCCCCCCCCATTGCAAAACACCCACTGTCATCGCCAGAGTGGAGTACAATCAAGGCGATTTCACGGCTGCGGCCAAGGGATTTTCCCACATCACGTTCCAATAGTAGAGGCGAAATGCAGTATTGCTTTGAAGACTTGATGTTGATGAGCAGAATTTCTAAGGCTCAGAAGCTAAGAGTTGGTGAGGATCCTTTATCTCCACTGGCAGTTTTTAAGGAACTGCTAATATGAAGAAGCAAAATGCGAAACCAGAAATAATTGACATATGGATTTGGTTAGAACATAAACATTTTAACGTCACTCTCACTGGTTGTTATTTAGATATAGATGTCAGCTGTGTGTTGCTATGCTACTACAGCAATATTATTCATAAATAACAGGGAAATGACGATACCCTCCTTCACTCAATATTTAGAGTCTCAGTCTTACCTGAAACTCCCCAAAACGACCTAAGGACCAGAGCATAATTTGTGTTTTCTCTAAAACACACTTTCTTTGGGACATAAAATTAAATCACAAAAGAATGCTTTCCACATTTTACTTGAAGCCTCTTGTCTTCTGTTTATTCACTGAAATCATTACTAAATTTGGTTGGTGTTTTTCAGGAATTCAGAAATCTTGGTACTTACCTTCCCCATCTATAAAATGGTTCATTAATGAACTCTCTGATAGCTTCTAATTCTGTGTCACTCATTCTATAGTCATACAGTATATCATTATCACTTAGATGTGGTTAGGCTACATTATCAATTTAATTAATATATAGCAGTGAATTCAACAAGACACAACTTTACTTTCTCTCACCTAAAAATAAGTCTGGAAGTAGGCAGACCAAGACTGGTATTGTGCCTTTACAGTCAACAGTGTCCCAAGCTCCTATCTTACTACTCTACCAATCTTTAGCATGTTGCCAAACAGTCTGAGATGGCTGCCAAACACCAGCCTTTACATCTGGATTCTAATGAGGAAAAAAAGGAGGAAGGAGGAGAAAGGTCTCTGACACTTCTTGTCAGGGCTCATTAGCTAGAACTTAGACATATGGCCACACAACGTTGCAAGGGAAGCTAGAAAACAGTCTAAGTTTTGTTTTTTCTCACCTGTAAAATGGAATAATAACAATGTCTAGTTTGTGGGTTTGCTTCACTGTCTGAAATAAGAACACAATACTTGTTGGCCATGTGTATTATCATTGTTATTGATGCTATCATTACTAAGGCCATTAATCTAGAAAGATCATGAAGGAAAGACTTGAAATTACAGTGTAGCCAAAGGAAAAACATGTTTTTGCTAAAAATAAGAACATCCCTCTAGCTGTGAGTCTTTGATGATGCAGGGCTGAGCCCCCAAAAGCATGGAGGTCCTGGTGCTGCCAAGGTGGAGCTCCTGCATCAGCCAAAGCAGGGCATTAAGGGAAAGCAACAAATAGTTTGAAAATCCTTATTAGATAAAGGTGTCATGTCCGTTTTGTACCGGGGGAAAAGGGGAGGTGGAGATTGCTGTGAGCTGCCCTTGTTCCACATCCAGACCTCAAGACCACTTGAATCTCTCAATTTCTAAATATAACTTAGAGAAAACGAATCACACATTTTCGATACAAACGGATAACTTAATTTCCGTATTAATCACATTGAGCTAGTTAACATTTAATCGCACATCTTGACTGCAAACAGTACTGAAAGCAATGCCTTGGAAAACAATTTTACTCTGTGATGGAGAATTTCTGCCCAATGGCAAGGGCTAGGAAAGGTCTATATTTATTACAAGCCTATTCAATAACTTGATTTTTCAGACTGGTGTTCCTTCTTATAAGGAAGTCAGTTGCTGCCCTCACAGTGGCTCAGATGGAATGGTTTTTTGTAATGTTAAAAGTATGAGTCAGTATTGTACCCACAATGGCCACATTTCAAAACTGGCACGCAGCTTTTAAGGAGCCACCAGAAATTCAACAATCCAGCACCCAAACTTTCTAGACAGACCACCTTCCTAAGTTTACAGCTAACCCATCTCAGGAACTTGAACTATGCATTTAAATATTTGTGGAATTAAGAGACTTTGGAAATGTTTGCTGCTGGGGAACTCAGCCCCACCCACCCTCTCACTCCCACCAGCCTCCTAAACCCTGGCAAATTTCTACTCATCAATACTCACAGAAAACTGAATTTGACAGGGATGCTTGAAATGGTGGGTTGCTGAGTCATTGCCAACATCACAAGTGAAACTGCTGGCCCCTTGAGCTTCAGGATGTAATGTGTAGGTGTGTGTGTGTTTTATGTGTGTAAGGACGCACCTCAACATGCTTGCAGTGGGCAGTGACTCAGAGAAGCTACGAATGAAAACAGCAGCTTGCCAGCTTGTTCTAAAAACCTCTGAGTATTCTGCAAGATTAGCCCGCAAACCGTCACCACCATTATCAGTGAGTGAAGACATCCCCCAGTTTTGATCCCATCTCTAAGGATGCCCGTTGTCCTTATCTTTACTCCTCCATTCATTACCAAGCAACCCCATGAAGTCAGGCGCTCGGCCAGGGGAATGGAGATGCTCCTTCAAAAGCCATTCCACCCT
This sequence comes from Smutsia gigantea, assembly GCA_032199065.1. Classification (NCBI taxonomy): domain Eukaryota; kingdom Metazoa; phylum Chordata; class Mammalia; order Pholidota; family Manidae; genus Smutsia; species Smutsia gigantea. The sequence continues at coordinate 178,593 of JAVSCE010020477.1, forward strand.
CCAGATCCTTGTATCCCAGTGGGTGAGGTGGATATTAACCAAATTATCAGACGAGTAAATATTACACTGCAATTAGGACAGAACAAAGCAGAGGAGATGTTACTGTGGAAACCTAAAAAGAAGGCTTTGACTAAAGGTTAAGGATGGTTCCTCTGAGGATTTGATGCTTCCTGGAAGGACGAGTAGAAGGTAAATGAGGGACAGGGGGGTGATTTCAAGCAGAAGACCACAGGTCCACTACTGTGATTGGAGCGAGATATGAGAGCAAGGCACAGAGGAACGGGGGAAGTGATAAGATGAAATTATAGAAACAGAGGCAGGGGGCCACATGGGCTTGTCCTTTATATCAGAGCAATGGAAAACCACTGAAAGTTTTCAGCAAAAAGGTAGCCAGATCAGAGTTAGCTTGGACAAGATTGTTCGGGTTTCAATATGGACAAGGATAAGAAGGAGGGAGTGGAAGGAAGAATGGATGTAATAAATTAATCTTTGGCGGCATCCGTGAATCCTTGGTGCTTGTATGCCCTTGATTCATTTATGCATGCTATAGATTTTTTATTGAGCACTTACTATGTGCCAGACATTGTACTAGTCCTGTGAATGGAAGTACAAGCTCATCCTGGTGGAGTTTATCTTTAAAGAATGTTCCATTTACCCCAATTTTACATACACAAAATTATTGGGGCAAAAAAGGGAAGAGTCAGGTGGATTTCTCAGGTCCAAGATCCCTTTATGAAGGCTATGCTTGTAGGCATAGGGCGAGCTTTTTGTGAATTAAAGAGGGAAAGCAGAAGTGAGATTCCTAGCAAGTACCCTAACTATGCCACTGATGTGTTATGTTGTCCTCCAAGAGACCAACTGGGATCATGAAATTGAGGACAACGGTCCTCAAACTTCTGGATTCTGCAAGACATTCATTATGAAGAATCCAGGGACCAGACATGCAAATCTGGCCTGGGGCCACACACCTGCAGAGGGGCAGTGTTAGGACCAGAACTCTGCTCAGAGTTCTTTCTTTGAGGCATTCGTTGTTTTGATGGCCTCTTTCTATGCCAACAATTTAAAAATAGCAATAGCATGACATTTTGGTAACGATGAATGAATGCAACTCAGATGTGTCATCAAAGAATCAAGGCTAAACCTGAATGATTTGGCCTTGCACAACTCTCCCTGTGGATTCACAGTGACCAAAACCAAAGGGTCATTTTCCTAGGCAATTATCCTTCCACCGAACAGATTTCAAAAATGCATCAGGCTTTATTGAAATAGTATATACACAGACTTTGAGAGTTAAATAGGTCCACAAACCCTAGAGAAATAATCATCATTTTTAGCCCTAATCTTTCAGTGGCCAAGTGCTATCGCGTGGAGCCAGCCATCTAGAATTCTGCGATTCTTTCACTGTTATTTCTAGTATTTACCTTCATGTTCATACATGATACATCGTCATCTCTTGATTTTTCTTTTTTAGTCATCATCATTGTGATTTCCTTTCTGTAAGGATTTTCCCTCCCAAGTTCACCCCACTTCCCCTCCCTCATCCTTCCAAAGAAGTCCCGTAATAATTTTGGTTAAATTGGAATTCAGTGCTTGCCTTATTCTGAGGCAAAAATTTTCAAAGCTGAACCACAGGATGATCACACTGGGATTTCCTGTCTTACCCTAGTCATCCCTTCTTCTAGAGTTCATGGTCTCATTGCCTGTCAATTGCTCCATTTGCTATGAAATTATCATTTCTTTAAACCGGGACTGCCCTAGAGAATCCCAACACTTCTCTCATCATCTCTGAACTCGTTTGAATTTCATTTTCTGGGAAACACGGGCCCTCCGTCTTCCTGAGGACTTCCAGGCTATTCTCCTGGCAACTCCCAGCGGACCTCTGGCAAGTCCCCTCTCCTGGAGGGTCGTCCTCTTTCCTGGTTCCCAGGCCTCTCCTCTCTGTGGTGTCCTCAGTTTGCTTGTGGGGCACCTCCTCCAGGAGTTCCATGGGAAGCTTATCTGATAATTATCTCTGTGATGTTCGTACATGACAACTGACAATGTACAAAGCTGCCTCACGTGCATCACCTCATGTCATCCTCAGTGGAGCTTCGTAAAGACTTGTCACCTAATCTTTCCCACTGAGAGAGGTACAGTGACCAGCCCCGGGCCCAGGGCTGGTCATGGACAGGTGGGCACACAGGGCAGTTCAGAGAGCTGGACTCAGCCCACCCGGGCCAGTGGTCTGGGTGATTGCATACATTGGCTAAGCAGGCACCTGCTAACAAGCACACCACATATTTCTTTATAAGCCCACCGGCATGGGGGGGTCTTTGACTCGGGACTGGATCTCATTAGCTTACAAATGTTTGTGGTCCAACAGTATTGGGACAAAACTGTTCCAGAAAAGGGAGTTTTGTGAGCAAATTCTGGGACTATCTGTGACACTGACTACCCCCCCCCACAACAGGACACCCCCACTTCTGTCCCACTGTCTTTGACTTTTCATCTCTGAATCAAGGCTCTGGTTTAAAATGACTTGAAAGCAGATGTCCTGAGCAAAGGGACCAGGGGAAAGAAATGTCACAGAGCAGCTGGACAAAAGCACATCTCTGAAAGGATGAACAGATGGCACCGAGTGTCCCTTAACTCCATGGTGATGGTGAGGACGCTTGGCAGCAACAGGCACGCTGACAGAACGGGAGCTGGTGTCGCTGCCCCCTCTCTTGAGGACAACAGAACCAGCATCTCCATTGTGTATTCATTTATGCCTTGGTGACAGGAATTTCAACAATTGTCTCCTGTGAAAAGTGTAAAGTACCGTCCCAATTAGCTACCCGAACTCCCATCCAGCTTGTCTGTAGGAGGCAGACATGGAAAACCTCATTGTAGCTGGCAGTAGCAGCCTTCTTTCCCCCCCTTTAGACAACAGTCACAGAGCCGTGCTCTGTCAGCGCCCGAGAGAACCTTACCCTTCACCTGCACACACGAGGAAGCCAGGGACCAGACATGCAAGTCTGGCCTGGGGCCACACACCTGCAGAGGGGCAGTGTTAGGACCAGAACTCTGCTCAGAGTTCTTTCTTTGAGGCATTCATTGTTTTAATGGCCTCTTTCTATGCCAACAATTTAAAAATAGCAATAGCATAACATTTTGGTAACGATGAATGAATGCAACTCAGATGTGTCATCAGACAATCAAGGCTAAACCTGAATAATTTGGTGATTGCATATTCTCTTGATGCAGGCAGCACTTTCCCTTCTGATTTCCTCTGTCCCTTTGAGCTTGGTATATGGGCATGAACTTGAAGAGTGAAAGGTGGATGGGCACTTCACACAGTCAGCCTACACAGCTGAGGGTCAGCCTCTCCTGCAGAACGTCTCTGGTGCTTCCTCTACAATACTCGCAGAACAACAACAAAAAAACTATTGGCTGTTTGAATTCCCTCTTTGCAAAGTTCTTTGCATTTCCCAAATCACCACTCTCTGCTCTTCCTTTGTCTCACCTGCACTGACTTGCCCCTCTCTGCTTTTCTGGAGACTGTGATGGTCACTTTTCTGGTGCCACACCAACTCAGCCACCACTCCAAAAGCAATTTTGGTTTACACAGAGGAAGGTCCCGATGTCTGTGGATGAGATGTCAGGAGCATGCGGCAAGCACCTGCTAAAGCAAGCTTCAGAAAGGATTTAATTCCAAGGTAAGCAGAGTTTTGCAGCAGACTCAGACATGGGACAAGAAGAGGCATGTGGCACAGAGCGATTTCACAACATCCCAAGTCTGATAACAGATCTCCGGTTCTCTGCTCCTCTAGACACCGTGGCCAGGACCCCTTAAGGGATGTTGCCATGACTACAATTTTTGCAAATACCAAATACATGATGATTGAAGTATATGTCAAGCTCTGTCACCAAAACAAAACTGTTTGTGTGTGTTTTGCCATGAGCAGCCTTGTTACTACAGTTTTTTGTCTATTCGAATGTTTTGCAATGAGTTTACTTAAATGTGATTTATTTAACTTTTGCTTCAAAAGAAACTATAACTTGGGAAGACAAAAATGATGCCTACCAGGATTACTCTCCTTAGGCTGGTTTGTTTCTTTGTAAATCACAAAAGCACAGAGGACCCAGAGTCTCTGATAATGAACGTAATATATGATTGCCATAAAAAGTTCACTGTCCTTTCAATTTCAATTTAGCCCACTATAAATCAGTGATCTACTTAATCAAATATTCTTCCACTTTAATTGTTTTATCTTGCTTTTATGTTAAATCTCACTGAGTTACTGCTGGCACCAGTCTTCACATTATGGAAAAAAATGTCAGTGGTTGGCCCATAATTAGTCTAAAGCTCAAACATTGGTTCTGAACATTAGCCAGACTGGAGGAAACCCTCACAATCTCACTGGACCAGGGAGACAAATCCAAGTCATAAAGTAAACCAGGATTAGTTGAGCTAGCCATCCATCTGCCGTCAAAATATGGAGTGTGGGCCCTGGCTTTCAAACTAACTAGAATTTCTTTTTCATAAATGTCTTTCATTATTATCTGACAGGGCATTAAAACTCTATTTGATTGTCTCTTAAGTTCTCTAGACTGAAACTGTCCATTTAAGAACTGTAGATGCGATACTTGCCTGAACTAGTCTAATAGTTCCCATGGGAAAAAATATATCAGCACAATGTATCGTGTAAGGCCACCATCGGACTTCAGTGTTTGTGATGAAGGGCACTTCCTGCGCATTATACAAGACAAGAACTGTCCCTCGTGGGTGATCCGGCTCTGTAAACAAGGAAGAAAAAAATGACTTCCATGTTATTGATTGGTAAAGCCCTTTCTGACAAGGTGTACAGGGGACACACTGATAGAAGTACTTTTGAGCTCAACACTGAGAGCAAGGGACCAGGTCACATGCAGTTGGGACACATGTCCCTTGAATGTCAGCCTTGGCCTTCAAACAAGTACTTAATAATAAGCTTTTAAGTTAAGAATTCTAAAAATCTTCTTAAATAAACGGAGAATGAGGATATATCAAAATTAGCTGATCTGCTTTACCCAATAAATATAAATCTTTCCAAAGCCAAGGAGCTTCCTCTGGAGCCCTTTGTACTAGTGTTAAATTTCAGAGGTGAGCAGTAGATAGGAGAAGTTACTGGGGGAGCTAATGAAACCACAAACTATTTGCAAAGCTTTCTTGCTTAGAAAATTTTTATTTTAATTTTAAATAAATATTAGCTTTTCTGTTTGCTTATATCTCTTGACTTGTTTTATAGAAGACTTGAGCAAATCTAAAAATTAAAAATTTTTTTCATTTTAACTAACTGAGAAGCTATTTTATGTATTAACAAAAAGCTAAAAATTTTTCTTAAAATCTGAAAATGAAAAATAACTTTAAATCGCCCAGGAAATATTAACGGTATTTCAGGCCCAGCTACAAGGATTCATCAGTGTGTGTCAAAATGTATTTTTTAAGGCATTTTTACAAAGGTTAAAAAAATCTATTGTTTAAAGGGTATCTGAGTTCTAAGATACCAAGAATGTTCAGAAAGAACTTGAAGAATCATGAAACACTTGTTTACCAGTAGATTTCACTTTGCAACTGTTTGGGAAGTACTGTGATATGTGATTATGGTACTTATTTTTATTTTCAAACTTACCACATCAGACAGGTGGGGTGAAATAATAGATGTTAAATATATAGATATTATTTTCACAACAGAGTGAATCTAGGAAAACAAAACGTGAAAAACATCCTATTAAAGCAAAAGCCTTTATATGGGACATTATTCACATTTCTGCAAATGGAATATTCTGAATAACTGCCATATATTATATTATTTGAATAACTTTAGGAGAGATTAATTCACAGGCTCTGTCCTCAGCAATATTTTTTCTGGGCTGAAATTGGGCTTTAAAACAAAACGTCAGCAGTGCAAGCCAACTATTCAAGTTCCAGGTTCAGAAACTTCGAGTGTGCCGGCAGTTAAAAGTGATTTAAGAAATGCAAAATCATTCTTTCACAAATGTGTATGTTAAACTTGTAAATCGATATATCAAAACCCACAACCGGAATACAGCAATCTGTCTCTCTTTGCCTGCTGTGGTGTATTCCACAGCTGCCTGCCAGATAATATACTGATTGTAACTTTCCTAATTTACAGAGCCTTTAAGTCTAATCTCCCCGGCCAGCCTAAAGGGCTTCTTCATCCACTGAAATGCCAGAATAATTGAAATTGTCTTCAGCAGACAGTCAGGCAGTCATGAATATTTTCTCTGCTGATTGCATGCCAACGTTACACGCAGTCCTGCAAACAGACGTGATCCCAAGCCAAGCCTCCCGCGGGAGGGGCAACTAACCCGTGGCAGAGGCACAATACCTATGGCTTCGCCTCCTCCTTCACTCCTGCCGTCAACGACGCCCACCACGCTTCTCTACCCCGAAGGCCAGCGCAGTTGCCAAAGGAACAAAGCCCCCATTGGCTTCCCTGATTCTCCAGGGACAGATTAAAGGCTGGGAAAGGTGGTGGGTATGGAGTTTCCGATGGGACAGCAGAGGAGATGAGCTGAGGAAACTGCTGTTGAAATTAAGAGAAAACACAAGCAGTTAATCAGAAGAAACCTAGCATGTTGATGGTGCATGAGAGCACGTTGGCTTCTCAGCCCTGAAGTCTTTCTCATGCCTCTGAAAGGTTTTTATGAATCCCTAAGGGTCGTTCCCTGATTTAGTGTCAAGTCCTGCTTCTGTGGAGTCTTAAACGATGCTCTGATTGAAATTAAAGAATTCAGCAGCTAAGTGCATCAGTAATATCTTTGAAAAATCTAAAGGTAGGTTTCACCTTTGGCTTCTGGAAAGGTTAACGTTTTAAATGCCAAGAAGTCTGAAACATATCTTTCATTTCAGCATCTAAGCTTGCATTATTGGTACTCCCATGCCTGGCTTTATAGGAGGAAATTTAGGGATGAGGAAGGAACTTACCTTGAAACCGTATATTTAAGCCACACAGGAAAAGGTAGATATTTTTTTAAAGGCATCACAAGTTGCGTGAGGGAAAAGTATGAATCCTGTGGTCCACCTAACACTTGAGTTGCAATATCTGAATTACTAAGTAATTGTGTGCCAAATCCACACAAGGCGTATTAGTTCTCTGCTGCGGCTTGCCAAATTATCCCAAAATTTATCAGCTTAAAGCCGTCAGGAACACTTCTTCTTGTCCGCAGTGTCTGTGGGTCAGGAATTTAGATCACCTTACATGGGTGCCGTCAAGCTGTCAGTTGTGGCTGCATCAGCTGTAGGCCGGTCTGAGCAGGAAGGTCCACTTCCAAGGTGCCTCCCTCACACCCTGGCCAGTTAGCTCTGGTTATTAGCAGGAGATCTCAGCTTCTTGCCAACACGGGTCTCTTTACAGGGCTGTTTGAATGACAATGGCGTTATGACGTGGCAGCTGGCTTGCCCCAGAGTGAGGGATCCAAGAGAGTGCCAGGCAGCAGAAGCCAGAATATCTTTCATGCCTAGCTTCCCATGTCACACACTGACACTTCCCCAATATCTTCCAGCCTACAGAGTCAACCCTGTTTAATACGGTCGTGAATACCAGGAATCACCACAGGTATATTATACAATCACATGGACCTACTAGCCTCTTTGGCTCAGATCCCAAAGATAGGATAAGGAAGGACACCCCTCGCCCGTATTTAAAATATTGTGAACATAATAGAGAATTGGTTACACAAATGATAGAATTGCTGCAAGATGTTCAGATAACTGCTCTCATCCTTAGGTTAGTAAAACAAGACAGCGGGCAGTGTGGCCAGAGGGAGTGGCCATGGTCACCCAGCAGAAGCTGGAATCACAGCGGGTGTGTCCATGGGTACGAGCAGATGCTGCTGCAAGAGCTAGAGGGACAAGGGGAGAGTTATGCCCCGGCCTTGCCCTTCCTCCCTCTCCGCCATCTCCAGCGAGGCCTGCATCCATGGCATCCGACTGGAAAGGAGCCAACAGTGGAACCCACTGGGGTGAGTACCTTGAGCCACTCAGAGAAGAGCAGGGAACAAACCAGAGCAAACAGACCACTCCGCTGGCCTAGGATAGAGCACTATGCTGAACTGTGTTATTTCACGGAACATTCACATAAACATTGGTGTGTCCTACATGGCTGCTATGGTCATTATTTTAATTTGCTACGCATCACCCCATTGTGCATACAGACTCTGCTGGATTCAGTCACTTCCACAGAGTCGTACGTTTAGATCATTTCCCTTTCTTTGTATTAATTTCAAATGATGATTCAATGAATATCTTCATTGGTTAGGGTTTTTTTTTTCTTTTCAGATATGTTCTTAGGGTAAATTCCCAGAAGTGATAGCTCTCGGATTAAAGACTGTCAACATTTTTAGGTCAACTGGTGCATATTTTGGGGCGTCTGCTCTGGACCCTATTGACTCCAGCTCATCCTCCTGCTAATGAAGCAGAGTGAACGCAGAAAGGCCCAGATGAAGGGACAAGGACGCAAGTCTACATTTCTAAAAACAAAGAAGAGACATTCCCGCGCTTTTATAAAATCTGTTTTGCTGCTGCAACGACAGCAGGGGCAAAATCTCTCCTGAGAGCTTAGACGCCGCAGGAAGGCTGTGATTAACTGCAAAGGATGGCTGACTTCTCCCCAATTGGACTAGAATTAGTACTTAGTCTAGTGTTTTTCTTGAAGGAAAATGAAACCTCATCCCTGTTTTTTTGGAGACAATCAGGAGCCTGAAGCAGATTTTAGATGAAGGGCCCCTTTCTAGCAGTCCCTGTCCCAGTGTTGGCTGTCATGTGACCTACATGTCTAGGAGGAACCAAATCAGAAAAAAAGTGTGTATAATAATGAGGTCCCTGTCACTCTCTTATAAGACAGTTGCAAAACAACCACTAAGGGCCCTTGCCTATTATCTAAAGGGACGCTGAGAGGCCGTCTGGTCGTGCTTCTCAGGGTGCCACCATCTGGGAAGCAGGCAAACGTTCAGTGACAAGTGTACAGAAGTGAAGTGCAAGCACTGAGAGACTTCTACAGCGTCGAGACGTGGCAGCGACGCTCCCGCTGTGTTTGCAGTTGATTGAGGGGGAACCCATATCCTTCATCAGGGACAGCGGGAGAAGTACTGCGTCTCTAAAAGCTCACACTGGGCGAGGGCCTGGCATTTGCCTAGGCCATTGGCTGGACCTATTTTACCTCTGTCAAGATTTCAAAAAAGGAGGTAGGTAACAATGAACTACAAGTGCCCTACCATCATAGTTTGCAACATTTAATACTTCACAGGCAGTGAAGTCCTTCTTTCTGAGATTATTTTATACTCCAAGACTATCATAATTATATATATTGAATGATTCACCTTAGTTAACTAGGAAAAGTTGTGCTCTTTCACTGACATATGTATGTTGAGATATTGGATGATATAAAAGGGACTAAAATCCCATTTAATTCTTCTTAGTGGGCTTTTTTGACTTGCTTGCTGTTTCATGTGCCCTTGATTCACCTGTTCATTCATACTAAGTATTAAACGAGTCTCCTGTTTCCGTGACAGGGTACCAAAGCTGTCCAATGGGGTGGATTTCACTGCTCAGAGATGAGAGATGTCAAGTGGAGTGCAGAGGGACCGGTTGTCTATGGAGCCCACAGTCAGAGCTTTGAACTCATAAGGGTTCTTTTGAGTCAAGACATTACACAGCAGGTCAACAGCAAACACAAGTCACTCCAAATGGTGCTCTAACCTTTGTTTTAAATGATTTTTGTTTTATATCTCACTGGATTGGGAAATGGCAATTCAGACATAACTGTGGGCTGTGAAGGCTTTTTTTCTCATGTCGCGTGGGAACCAGTCCTCACAAGCTCTTTCTAAACCGAAGTTGTTTGCATCTCACATCTGGTACAATGCAGAGATTCTGGGCTTTCTGCCCTACCCGCCTAGGTTTAAATTCCAACAGTGCCAGTAATACTACTGGATCACCTTTGATTCTATGTGCTTCAGTGTCCTTATCATAAGATGGGGCTAATAACAGTACCGATGACACCAGTGGTAGGATTGGTAGGAAGATCAAATAGCACACTGCCTAGCTCACTAACATTAAAGTGTTTTGATATTTACTCTCATCCTTCCACGCAGCCTTGGTACACTCCTCATCAGGTAAGGGTTGTCTGTTTCCCACCAGGACTTTCGCACATTCTCTAAGAATATATGGGGGAATCACCAGGAAATTAGGAGACCTAATCCTACTTTTCAGGAATTTATAATATAATCAGGGAGTGAAATCATTATAAATTGTAAATAGGACATAATAACGCATAGCATAGTAGGTTGATAGAGTTCAAAGCATGAGAAACAAATTTAAGCATCTACTAATGAAAAATTACAGCCTGATGTAGACATTGAAGATAAAAAAGGTGAGCTCAGACAAGGACACAGAAGAGGTCATGGAAAAGCAAAACAGTTTGCTACATGGGAGCACCAGGATTGTGGAGTCAATGCCTTAAAGTTTCCAAGACTGTCATTCTTATAGGAAAGCTAGCTCAGTGCATTGGAAACAGTAAGGACTCAATGAGTTTGAATCCCATCTCCTTAGCTCAGCAGTTGTATGATCTTGGACATGCTTTCTAGACTTTCAGGGCCTACCTGAAAAATCCCTACCTGTTAAATGGGAATAATAATAATTTATGATAACCTTATTTGGCTGTTGGAAGAATTCAATGAATTAATGAAAGCAAAACAGTATTCAAAGTATTCAACAAATATTACCTACTATTATATGTGTATAAAATTTAAAACAGCAAAAGGAAAAATGCTAATAAATAAGGCATTAAAAATCTCAACCTGTGGGGAAGGTCAATACATGAATATGTGGGGGAAAATTGAAGGAAAATTATTTCACTGTTTTTAAAGCAAATGAGCCTCTTTGGAATTACTTTTGTTTATCGTTAGTGAATATCATCTAGGTAATAATGCTCCCAAAACTATAGAAAGTCCTTCAGAGCCAATCATATCCACTCAATCAACACCAAGTGGTAAAATCTCAAACACTCAAAAAATAAAGGGCTGTTTGTTTGAGGGTGTAGTGACCCTAGAGTAATAATTCTGTTTTTTTTATTCCCCGGGAGTTGCTCTCAATCTGAAGATTCGTTGCAAGGCTAAATCCCTGCAAACACGTGCCTGCTGCCTCTGGGGTGCTCACTCCAGTCTGAGAGTGTCTGTTCCCCTTCCCAGATGCCCTTTCTCAGGAATGGCAGGTGCCCTGGCCAGAAACTTGGGGATCCATCTCATCTCCCCATTTTCTTCATCTCAGTAACAACAACACTGTACTGATTCCACCATCTTAATGCCAGGCTTTTCTTTGTCCCCACTGCTTTCACCCTAGTCCAGGCCCCTGACATCTCTCATATGCATTATCAGAACAAGCCTGGAATTTGTCTATCTCCAATCTGCCTCTTTCAAACTTGTTTTTACCCAGCTATCAGAATGATCTTTCTAAAACATGTGCCGCCATATCTGATCTACCACACTCTCTTGCTCCATGGCTCCCCCTTGCCCTTAGGGTACTTAGCCTGCCAGCAGAAACCCCCAGGTATCTGGCCCCGGCTCACCTCTCTGGCCTTTTCTCACGTGCCTCACAACCCCACACCTTCCTCTCCACCTTTGGCTCCCAGGGCTTGAACCTCCCTTAGCCCTTGTGTTTTCTTTTGGGCCAGCCATTTCTGCCTCTTCAGAATTTTGAGCCTTCCCCGACTCCCAAAAAAGAAGGCATTTCTAAATGCTCAGAGCCACAAGTGTTTACTTCATTGCCTCCCCAAAGAATTAGTATGCCTTATATCCAGGGATCACCCGAACCTAGCACTATGACACATAGGTGGCCCTTAGTATTTATTTATTGGATGGGTGGATGGGGGGAATGGATGAGAAAGGCAGTCACAACTCTTTTCAGTGGCTTGGTTTGCCATAAAGTCCCTGCAAGAGAAAGGACTGTGGACTCCCAGGCAAATGACATCGTAGAGTGTTAGTTACCAGACCTTTTTTTTCTCCAACCAGTCAAGGAAAACATCACATTTTTCATTCAGGTTTTAGTGCAGTGATTTCACATTAATGCTACTAACATTTTTGCATCAAAGATCCAATTTTTAATTATTTTTTACAATAAATTCTGAATGTCTGACAAGTAAGTGGCAAAGGAAAACACCACACAGATCTTCCAGATCTGGAAACAGGGCAAGCTCTCTAGGGCAGCTTAACCCTGTAGAAGGGCTTCTGCTTTGCATTTTTTCCCAACTGGTGTAGGCATCTTTGTTCAGAAAGTTTCTAGATTAAAAGCTAATTTGCTTTAGACCAGGCTGATGTCGATCCTGTCTCTTGCTCGGGTTTTGTTGTTCACTGAGGCAAAGTGTAATTTTCTGACTCTTCCCAACTCCTTAGCTTGAGACAATAATCCACTCTGTCTCCTCTTAATTAAAGCAAATAGCCTCAGCTCACAATAGTAGTTCAGAAGGCCCTGGTCTTCTGTTCCGGGCACCCCCCCCCCACCCCCTCCCAGTGCAAGGAGCTAATTGATTTCCAAATGATAATGGTGTTTACATTAGAAAGCCAAACCCCTTGTATTTAGCCCTTAGCTCATCTTAAACCTTCCCAGTCTCATGAATATCAAATGGCCAAAAGACCTCCATTGTGGTCAGCACCTCTTAAGGAGTCAAACCTCAGTCCCAAAATATTTAACAAGCTAATTGGGTGACTTCTGATTTGCATGCTGGGCTGCTACATTCCTGTTTCAGCCGAAAGAGGAGTCTTCCTAGGAATTTCCAGGGAATTGTACTCACCATCTTATAACCCATTGTCTTACCATAAGGTCTCCAAGGCAAGGCTGGAGCTGAAGGTGGGTCTGAATTTACAAGATGATTTTAGAAGGCCATCCATAAGATAATTTATGGGAGGAATCTGTGAAGAAGGAAAGAGTACATAGAGCACAAGACATGTGAGCAACTAATCACGGCACGGAAGTTAAGAGGGTGTCCATTACCACACGTTTGAGATAATTGGCCTGTATGGTACATACATACTTCTAAAAGGCTGATTTTTCTGTCCTTGTTTGACAGTCATGGGAACAATGCTTCATAATAAGCATTCTCTATTTCTATGATGGCTAACAAAGTTTTCTAGCATCTTGGGTTTCAATTAAGTCAGATGTCTTAAATGTCCTTGCTTAGAAATTCAAACAATAGCTGCAACAAATCATGGTTATTATTGATCATATATCTGGCCTTCCACAGAGCCTTACACAAATACTGAGATTCGGTTTTCATCACAACATTTACAGTGAGGTTCAGGCAAGACTCTTACAGATGGAAATGGGTGTTTGTCATGCAAGAGAGGGACAGGAATTTTGTTTTCTTGAAATCGAGTTTTGTTTTTGAAAAAACTGCTCTCTGTAAATATGTCCTTGATCACAGTAAATTGCTCAAGCGACCCAAAAGGGGAGGAGGGGTGTTCGGGCAAACGCTCCAATATAATCACTTTCTGAGTAATTAAAACAGTAACTAATTTCTCTCATAATTAAAAAGTTTGTTCATTAGCACACACATCCATCCTAATGCCATATTTGGCAAACACTTTCATTTTTTTTAAATATCACCTCTAATGCACCAGGCTCTCTTCAATGAAGAAAGGCATTGCTGCAGTTTAGAGAACACTTTCTTTCCTGTGACTCTTAGCTCAGCCTTCCAGTCTCTCTTTGAGTCATTGCTTTTCAGTCAATCCTAAAACACTTGTTTCATTCATTCTGCTTTTGTAGCTACAAGGTTATTGCACAAACCCCAAACAGGTCACCTTGATAAATTATACATATATATACACAGATAGCTTGGGAAACCAGTGCAATGACTAGCACAATATATCTATTCACTAGCTCTCTAGGTATGATATCACATAGGCTGAGGAGAATTAAATTTTACCAAGATTAAATGACTTAGCCAAGATCTCTCAAGTGTTAATGGCAAAGCAAGGATCTACTCCATACCCTGTTCTTTCAAAGACTTCAATAAAAAATCAACTTCATTCCTCCTCTTATACCCAGTTAGTATCATGGTGAGCCTTAAAAACCCAACAAATGTTTTCTGTTTTAGCATTCTTGATAATAGCTTCCTACCTTTAGGGACAGGAGCATATAGAACAGGATGCGCTAGGTGAGATCCCAGACAAAGAACTCTGAAGGTTTCTACATTCCTTGGTGAGAGAATTCTGCATTGTCAAATACTGTTTTAATAAATGAGTCATTGGCTGGGGGTTGAATTTTTTTAATTAAAAAGATTGTTCCCTTTAATTATAATCTTTAACAGGATTTGTCATGTGGGTATTAAAATAATAGCACACGTCCCAGTGTGCCCAAGGCTGAAAACAATATGTCAGAGACATGGTCTTGGCCCCCACACAGTGTATATAGGAAAGAGTTTTGCATAGAATCCTAGAAATCAAAAAGTAGCTAGCCTCTGGTGAGTGAAACTGACAGTCACCTTACAGGACAAAAGTCTGCTCCTGACCATAAGGGACTGACATTCAGTGCCTACTTGAATGGAGAGGCAAAATTGTCAAGAGCCCTTAGTGATCTACCTGAAACCCTTCAATGGAGAGCAGGAAGGAGACAGAGGAGAGGTGAGGGTAAATGACAACGTGCTGCCGAGGGTAAATGACACGGCAAGTCTCCTCGGCCAGGAGATACATTCAGAGGAAGTAAACACCAGGATCGATGCTTTCCGAGTCTGGGAAACTAAAAAGCAATTTTCATAACCTCTCAAATAGAGCTTTAAATAATAAAAAGCTTAAACTGTCTCTTACACAGGAAGTGCGCCTTTGAAAGAATTCCAGAAAACCCTGAAATGCTGTTGATAAGGCTGTGCCAGTTTGTAAAGCTTGCCACAATCTCCAGCTTACGATTCTCCCTCTCTCTTTTCCTCTTTTCTTTCAAAATAAAAAAAAAAACTTTTTTCCCTCTGAGCTGTGTTAGTCCGAGAGCCTACGACGACAGCACCACCCCCAAAGTGTTTTCACAAGCTGAAACCTCTTTTCCCCCACAACAAGGGGGCCGGATGCTCGAGGCATTTGATTTATTCCATGGATGTAATATTAAAATAGCATTTGCAAAGCCAGAGAAAAGATTTTTGACGGAAAGCTCTGGAAGGGACCTGTCAGCTAAGTCACAAAGTTTCTCGCCCTTATCAGCCATTGTATTCAGGATTAATTATAGGTCTGCTCGAATCTCACACTTCACTAGAATGTTTACCCACCGAGACAGATTAGGCTGATTGGCTTTTTCAACTAAAGGAAACTTTTAACCAGTGGGCTCTTAACTCCTCCAGTTTTGCTTCCTAGCTGTTTTAGGCATTATTTTCCTTCTCCATGCTGACCCATTATCTTCAATTATGATTGCATTATATAGTTTAAAGACCCAATTAATAGCTTTAAGGCAACAATGTTAAGTAGTTATTTAGTGGAAATTTTATATTTAGCTGTCAAGAAATAATCACGGCTTACATTTATGAAGCACCTGTCATCCTCGGGGATACCAGATTGCTATGACAAATTTCATACCCTCCGCTACTAATTATAGGTCAGAACCGCTCACCCCAGCATGCCAACATCCTGTTGGAGGTGAAAAATAATAGACTGACGTGGTGGCATTTAGGAAAGAATTTTAGAGTCTCTTATTTAATGGAAATGGGCAAGGCAGTTAGCCAACAGAAGGCAGTTGTTGTGAGGGACCCTGGCAGACAGTCCCCCCAACTCCACCCCCCCAGAAGAGAGGTACAGCAAGTTGCATAAAGGATTTACATGTGAACCCCACACCCCCTTTGCAGGGACGAACAAGGGTGATCCTGTGATACCATGGCAACACTGAAGACTTTCTCTCCAACAACTAAAGCAAATTCATCACAGCAAATCAGTGTTGCCAGCCTCTGATGGGCCATCCATCACGAGGGAGGCACTCACTCCATCCTCACTCAGGAACGGCCGACTGGCTTCAGCATTACCTGAGATGCCAACTGTGTGTACTGGGAGGTGAAATCTTGAGTGTTAATTGACAGACCTTAAGACGTGCCTACACTGGGGAGGTGGGAGTGAGAATGTGGGAACACACCCAGCTTCCCAGTAGCCGCTTCTAGCAGAGCAAAAGACTGAAATGTAAATGTGGGTCTGACATATGCTAATATTCCTACTGAGAAAAATGAACATGACCCCCCCGGGTGGCCCAAGAGGTCTGGAAATCTGGTTTCAGAGACAAGTTATTCATGTATCTATTCCACACTTAAGTACCTAGTTTGTGCCAGGTACTGATTTCAGGCCTTGGGCATAGAGGAAGAAACAAAACATGCCAAAATCATCGCTTCAGATGTAATCAGGTAAACTGAGTCAAGGAAGGACAGAATGAAAAAACATGTTCTTCTGTTCAAAAGTTCAAAGTGGAGCGCTTTGTCTGGACTGCCTCACAGTGGGATGGAGAAACGCCACCGCAGACCCAAAGGAAAGCCGGTGCTTTTTTTCACAGGCCAGTTTGGAGCACACGGTGGTCACATGTTCCCACAGGCTCCCGTCTCATTCAAACTGACTAAATGCAATGAAGGCAAAGTTCCCATTGCCTCTATCAGAGATGATTTGAGATTTGATAGAGGCTGTGGAATGCAGCGCTCACCAAAGGCAAGTCGGTTAGGAAAGAGTGCAGAGCACCTTAAGGAGAATGTTTTCAAGCAAGGAGAGCCTGCAGAGGGAAGATCTGATAAAGAGGCGTTGGGCAAGACCCGGGGAAGAAGGGAATAGTGATTCTTGGCTCCGGTGACTGCTTCAATCAGCGATGGCCAGGTCGGGAGGGAGCGGGAGGGCTGATAAACAAGGAATGACTTGAAATGCCAGGACCAGGTGAGAGGAGGCCAGCCGCCAGCTTCCCACTGGGGAACTACTTTTGGCCTGGCACACTGACAAGTTCCAGGGCCTCGAACAGCTGGCTGAGTCTGCTGGGATGAAGAGACATCAGACGGGAGCAAAAGGGTGGTCTTAAGGGAAGGCTCTTTTTAAAAAAAAAAAAGTGTCAGGTCTTGGGGGAAGAGAGGAAAAAAAAATCGGATTCTTTCCAGAAAGCATCCAAGTGCCTCCTATTTGAGGCGGAATGTTAAGAAATGAGCACATTTCATCTGTGACATAGAGAATAGAGAGCAAGCCCAGGCAGAAAGCCAGCCAACACTCCATGAAGCCCTACAGTGTTTTTCAACATCTGTGTCATAACACACACTATCCCAGGCATCCATCCACCAGATAACTTATTCTCCAGTAGAGGTACTGGCTGGCTGGTCAGTAGATGCCAGAAAGCACCATGAAGCACACTGCTTGAAGTTAAGTGGAAATCTCAAGCCTAGAAATTCTATCTACTCTTCATCTTTGGTGATAACTGACTTACTCCAATTAGTAATAGCATTGTCTTCCCTACTAGCTTTTTACTTTTCTTACTGTGCATTAATATAAACTTAGTAAAGATTACTCTATAAGCTGAAAACACACTTTCTTGCTCCCATTAATTTTACCTTGAATGTCATCACCAAGCCCCGATGTTCCTGGGCAGGCAGACAAAGCCACACCAGTCATGGAGCAACATGCGCAAGAGGACCCCTTGGCCCATTTTTGCCCCTTTTCTGATTATGATACTAGTGGAAAGGACCCTCTTCTTCACATAAAAGTGGTTCAAACCCTAAAATATCAAAGATGTTTGACTCTCAAGTTGACTGCCTCATACCTTCCAAAGGTTCAGAGTCTGATAAATATGATATTGGTATTCTCACAGACTCTCTGCCAAGTGGAGAAGAAGTGGGTATTATGTTTCCATTTTAGAGATAGAAAAAATAGGTTCAAAGATATCAAATACTCAGCCCAGGTGGATCTAGGGATTAAACACCCTCATACTGAGAGCCCAAGTCTCTGACATAATGTGATGATATATTAATAATGTAGCACTGGGCTCAAGGCTTTATCTTCAGTATCTTATTTAACCATCACCATGTCCACAGGAAGGCAACACCATCACTAGTGTCCTTGGCTGAAGCTGACGGGGTTGAGGCTGGAAAATATGGAAGTCAGGGTTTGAATCCAAGCTGCGTGGTCCAGCAACCAATCTTTGCACACATATATTAGACCACCATTTATCATAAAATACAATGCACTGACACAATTTAGTTTGGGTGATGGGTTTGGTAAAAAAAAAAAACTATTCATTCAGATTCTCATTCTCTGGAGAAAAATGACCCCAACAAATTTGGCAACTGTGAGAGGCATGATAACCAGGACAGCTATGGAAGGGAAGAGGCAGATGTAGTTTGGTTTTAATCCAGGGGCAGAGTGAAGGACAGGAAATAAGGAGAAAATGGAAGGGAAGTTTGGTGGCAAAATCACCCCCATAACAGAGTTACAGGCAGGAATTGAGAGGCAGGCCACAGTCATCCCCAAGATGGTAACAGATCAAGGGAAGCAGATGTGCAGGTTGTGAGTGTAGATGCTGGAAGACAGCAAAATCCATCATGCACCTGAAAGTCCCTTGAGTTTAGCTCACTATCTTCTCAATGCTTCTGCCACGGGTTCCTCCATCTGAACCAATCCACCTTCTTAGCATCTTGCCCTGCTTCCCATGTTCTCTACCTGCCAAAATCTCACATGCCACAATTTTAGGCTCCATCTCTGAATTTAGAGTTGGCTTATTAAAGCACCTAGACACCCCTCATTTTGAACTTTGAATGCTCAAATCTCCCCACGCTAGCCCCCACACTCCCTTCCGACAACCATTTCCCCAGGCCCCACCCTACCTATGCCCTCCTTCCCTCTTTCTTTCTTTTTCATCTCAAAATTCATACTTCCTGGGTAAGTCACGACCTAAAATAGTCTTATAATTCCAGTCTCTGAACAGATTAGTCACCCAGCAAATGCTTATTGTGTAACCCCGAGCATTGTGCTCTGGGGAGTCTAAGAAAGGCTTAAGGCCAGGTGGGTGCCCCGCAGGAATTTAGGTGGGGAGCTTAAACACAAAAGTCACTCTGGAATTTTAGGAGAAAAGTACCTCTGAGCTTCCTGGCTCCTCAAGAGCTGCATTCATGTTCTAAACGCCTCTACTTACTCCTTTGGACAAAACGCCCAAGAAGTATTCTAACATCCTCCACTTGCCCTAACTGCCGCCCCGACCCCTACTCCCCCTACCCATCAATCATCAGAGGTACTGCCTGACTCTCTCCAATGCTCCCCTTTCTGCACTGACATACCTGAAATATAAGCAGACTTCATTTGGGTAACACATCCAGCTTGGAAACCTTCCTCCTCACAGAAAAATCTGCAAATTAATTAGGTAATGTTGTAAAGCAATTCAAAACCCTTATATTAGATAGTCCTCTGTTACTTTTTTAAAATCTCCTTAAATTGCACTAATGTTACGTTTCTCCTTAGCACATTGTATTGCCCAGAACTTGTCATTATAAGTTTTACACGTAAACAGCCACTTAAAACTGACAATGGGCTCCCACTGGAGTGAGTGCTTGGAGACTTTTGTTTCCCACCCTAAAATAAGTCCCTAGAGAATGTTCCTTCCTACCCTCCCCGGGGTCCTAGTGACAGCCAGCATGAGTGACAAGCTGCCACACCGGCTCTCCAAAAAGTTTGTTTTGGGTGTTTTCCAATACTTGAACTGAAGACTTTGAAGAGCAGCATTAGCAAATCTCCGCGCACAGATCGTAGAGAACATTATTTCATCCTAATGATTGTATCGGAGAGCCTCTCTTCCTTTTTTGTCTATGGCTTATCGCAGCTCAGGTGCACAAGGGAACAGAGACACAGGGGAAAGAACAGCAACTATTTGGGATCACAGACCAGAAGATTTCTCGATGAGCTTCCACTGAGAATCAGAGTAGGCATCATGCAACCCTAAGTGTGGGGCTATCACAATCGGCATTCAAAGATTGTTCCAAGGAGCCTAACAAATGCTAGACTAAGGAGTCAGAGGAGGGGCTGGTTCCGCTATCAAGGGCTAAGCAAGCCAAGGCACGTCCTTTGTGTCTGTGGGCTTTACTTTTCTTACAGCTAGCAGTGTTAGAGTACTTGATTGCTGAGACCTTTTTTGGCTCTAAAAGAGTTTGTGATGAATAAAATTTCTAGAGAACAAGATTCATAAACGGGGCATGAGTAATTCATTGCAGGGAGATTTCAGTTCCCTCCAGGCAAAGTCTGAGCTGCCCTGCAGCTCCAGACACCAGAGACAAACAACTGCCTGGAAGCAGCCCTAGCGAACGCTAACGTGGGCTCCAGCAGGTGAATGAGATGACGATGCCCAGCACCCTCCCAATTCTCGCCTGTGTGATGAGTTTTTAGAGAAAGACTTTGCTTTGTTTTCTATGCAGCAAATATATGCCAAGTGCTCGATCTTTGTTTATACCAGCTGTTGCAAAGGATTGGGTCTGTTTGTATGTTCTCAAGTGAAAATTAGTGATTTGACAGTGATGCTAAAATAATTTTGATGCTTCCTTAATTTCTGAGGTTGTTTTATTCTTGGTTCTTTGTTCCTTTGAGTATCCCTTTATCTCACATTAAGAAATGTTTTGAAAGGTTTGAGTGTCTTGGTAGAAATAGTTGAAAAACAAAGAGTATGCTCAAAAAGCGGTTATGCATTTCTCATAATAGTTAAAAATAAAATACAGTGCTGAGTGATACAAAGTCAAAAAAATGTTTGAGCTGCAACATCAAACAATTCCGAAATGAATATTTTTTAAGTCAAAGTACCAGATCATGCCCTGGGACAAGGGTCTTCGTAAAAAAAAAAAATCAAAACTAGGCTGAGGAGTCGGGTTTGGTGAGTTTTATGTGGATCAAAATAATTTGTAATATAATGTTAATAAATACAACTTTGGAGTGAAAATTTGGAGAGCTCCAAATGCAGAACCCAACCAGGCCCTCAGAATCGTACCCCACAGATCAAAGCCATAACGTTCAAGGTAAATGTTCTCTCCTTCCTTCCTCTTTCTTTCTCTCTCTTATTTTTTGCTCTTTTCCCCTTCCCTACCCACCCTTTTTTTTTTCTGCTTTAACTTGGGTGTATTTGAGCTCAGAAGCTCATGTAAGCAAAGAATCGGAAATAAATATTGTCTAGAACCAACAGGGGAGTTTCACTGTCTGTGGTCCTCTTCAATATGGAAGCCCCTAGCCACATGTGAGCATTTACATTTACTTTTAGACTAATTAAATTTAAATTAAAATGTTAAAATCCAGTTCCTCTGTTGTACTTAGCCACAATTTGCGTGCTCTTATTCAAATGCCACCACCGACTACTGGCTGACATATTGGGCAGTGACGTGCAGAACACATTCACCACTGCAAAGACTTCTGTTGAAATCTCGAGATGGCTGCTGGTTAGAAGCTTTAAGAAACTTCTCTCAGAAGTTTTTCTTTGAGACGGGCTCTAAGGTCAGGCTGCCTGCATTCAGTCCCAACACCGCCACCTGCTAGCTTGCAGGGCCTTGGGGTTAGGCATTTAAGTGTTTTAAGCCCATTTCCTCCTAAGTAAAATGGAAATGAGAATCATATATGGCTTATGCTGTCATTCTGGGGATTAAGAAAGAAAACACTCCCTGTAAAGCTCAGTGCCTGGGATCTAGTAAGTGCCCAGTAGCTGCGCGAGATTGTTTTTAATATTGAAACTTTGAGGGAAAAGCAGAGGTGAAAAACATGGTCCTTGTCCTTTCAGTGCTGATGGGAAGGAAGCCGTGTTCAAAACCCTGGACTGTTTCCATGCACAGGCTGTCTGCGAGTATTTTTCTATCAAGACAAGTCTTCCTTAGTACTTATCCTTCACCAGACCCTCCTACCTTCAGACTGACTCCTTAAGCAGAATCCTTAACAATTCTTAAACATTAAAATCATTTTTAATTTAAAGAGATGGGACTCAGGGCACATATTCATGTCTTAATCATCTACACATGGACTGGACACTTAGGGCTGACTGTTCTCTCAGAACTTGCCTCAAAAGCATTATATGACACGTCACAGGAATATATTTTAAAATTGGAGGACAATCCATTTGAGGAATCTTCTCAGAAATACCCACTCCCCTGGAATAAATTCAAGGCGATGGGAAATATTTCCCAGGGTTCCGAGTATGCAGTCCATCACCAGATCCATCTATAAACTGCTCTGCCTCTACACCCCCACTGAGACCATGAAATTAAATGGTATCTATGCTGAATGACCACCAACGTCTCTGTCACACTGTCCCCCTGTCAAGCAGGAGACCTGGCCTCTCAGAGAAGGGACACCAGGGACACTCGGGGCCAAGCAGGACCCCTGCTCCCGGCTTCCTTTTACCTGAACAGCCCCATCTGAGCACATGTGCCCCCAAACTGCTCTCTGTCAAGGTGGCACCGGTGACACTGGGAGAGCCCACAGCGGTGTGAGCCTGGAGCAGCTGTGGGCGGAGGTCAGGCCTAGCACAGCTGCCTACCCCGTGATCGTGAGCCTCCTGTGTTTTCCTCTGTAAAGTGAGGGAGTTAAACTAAATGACCTCCCAAATCCCTTTGAGAATCTCTCATTTCAATGGCAAGATTTAGGTCAAATGGAAACTCAGATTGGTGCCTTTTTGGGGGGGAGAATTTTTGGTGACCAGAGAAACAAGTCAAAGCACCCAATACAGCTTTTAAACACCAAAGGGCATCAGAGTCCAGCAAGGAGGCTCCAGTCTTCTGTTCGGTGCTGCACGTCCGGGCTCTGTGACACGTCTCCTCCCGTGGTGGGGCAGTGGGCCCCACGAGCACGCCTCAGAATCCTCAGTTCGATCCTTTATCATGCCTTAAGAAGTAACATAGTAAAATGTAAAAGCCTTGTTTTTATTTTTTTGCATTTAAATAAGAACCAAAACAAATTCTTATGCTGCAGCAACTATAAATACCATCCTTTGTAGTTAGGAGGGAGAGTTCAAGGTGTTCAGTGCCTTTGCCCAAAGTCTCACCCAAAGCAGAAATTCTCCTCTGTCTAGTATGGTTTTCTCTTTCTTTTACCTTCACAGTTAAATCGCAGAGGAAATCATTGATGCTTTTTCATTTCGATGCTTTCTTTTTCATGAAAATTTTCTTCTTTTCATTGTTCATGTTACGAGGCAGTTTCTTCGCACATTCCCGTGAATGCAATGTAATCGTGTTGGAGAAGCCACACACTGGCGGAGGGTGGACCCGAAGGCTGGGCTCACGAACTAACTGTCATCTACGCCAGGGTAAAGCATTTCTTTGATGGCAAGTCTTAAGTTTCAAGTGTTTTCACCATCCACCCACTCAACACAGAACAAAAACAAGAAAAGGAATGATTAAAAGAAACTAAAAAATATCTGCCAAACAGTTCATTGACCATTGCATACTGAAGTAAATGGTTTTTTGCCTTGGCATTTGCCAGAAGCTGGAGGCCTCCGACTGGCCTACGAAAAAGAGAAGCAACTGCCAGAAACAACAAGTCCCAGCATGCAATAGTCCACAGGGATCAAAGACATAATGCTAGGCAATGATATCTTCACTTTAATTAAAAGAATTCTCTTATCTTCAAAGAGCTTTTCAAATGCTCCCGGCACTTTTGTAAGGCCCGTACCATGATAAATCCAGTTTAAAATGGATGAGAAGGGGGCAAGAGGGGCGATGTGGTCACACTTGACATAAAAGTTGTCCATTGTAAGAAGCCTCTGGACAACTGTTCACTAGGTTCATGTTCTCCTAAGATTTTAGATGCCAGATGAAACCCAAGAACTCTTTCCACATTGCTTTACCGTGTAATCAACTACTTTCTGGGAAAAACAATCTAGGTGGTAAGAAACCCTGATCTTCACATCTGACGCTTCAGATCCCAGGGTCTAAACATCTCCCTGTAAGAGTGATAGTTCTGCTACTTTCTAGCTTATTTCTACAAGCAAAAAGCTTTCAAGGCTAAGATGTGGTGAAGGAGCCCGGCACCTGGACTATGGGAACGATCTAGAAAGCTATAAAATAGAGAGATGAATTGCTGATCCCCGGAGAGCACAACATGACTACCTGAAGTTAGCCATCAAAACTTGCTCCTCACCACTCTTTATTAGAACAAGGCATCTCTGATACAAACTATTTTCTCTGGAAAGTGCAATAGAAAATGCCATATTTGTCCTTCTGTAGGTAATTCAGTTTTTCATAACGATATGAGGTTAATGACAGATGGCCACGCGGAAGAGACAGGACACTCAGAAACAGGGTGCCACATCACACCCCACTTACTACTTAACAAATCCATGCATGGTGGGCATGCAGTCCTTAGTTACCACGCACATTTTCTCATGTTTTCTTTGTATTTTGTTCTGATTCAGTTATCACTAAAATACACATTTTAATTGAATGAATTATGTGAGAAACAAACTTGCATGACTTTGAACATTTCAGTAAACGCTTCTACATACTTACTTACAGCAATGTGATAAATCCTTGCAGAAAATTGAAGGCAATCCTGACAGCTTCTCAGCAAGGATTTTTTCACTGCAAGCCACTCAGCAGAAGTTCAGTATTGTGCTGATTTTTGCTCCTCTGTGTCAACATGTTACACCATTTTCTTTCCCTTGGTCTTCTCCTTCAAGCTTGCAGACCATACTTGGGTCCAGGAGCCAGCCTATCGTCCTGACCTTGCTGTGGGGCTTGTCCTTCAAAAGGTCAGGCCATCGAGATAACTTTGCTTCCTTCCCTCCTGCTGCCAAATGGACTACCCCTTTGCCTATTTTGGCTTCCGCTGTAGCTCCCTAAAGGTTGTTCACACGTATCTGATCTTAACTCCAAAGCTTTGGTCTCTCCTCGAATTTTGGTCAAGGCCATCCCTGTTTCTCTTCAAGAAAGATGGCAATCCCTCTCTCGCTTTCCCTTACATTCCACTGCTAACAAGCAAGCTCCCACGATCATCCTCTCCAATGCATCCATTTTTTTCCTTAAGGGTCCCTTCCAAACTTCATTCACCATGAGATAAGAACAATATAAAATATTTTGTAAGATGAGTGGTTCGACTTGTTGACATTTGACATCTGATTTTGACTCTACAACTTCTACAAGTGACTAAGAACCATCACCGGTGGCAGAACTGATTCACACAATGTCGGCTCTTCTTTACCTCTGAATGAGGAAGCGAATCTTATGGAAGCCAGGTACGGCCCAGAACAAAAGTCAAATCCCCTGCCCTTCTGGGAAGCAGAACAGAGAACAGTGTTGAGGCATAAAGGAAGAGTCTGGAGGAAGCAGACACTGAGAGCCGCTGAGGTCCACACTCCAACACGGGCCGGGCACAGGTGCTGAGAGCCCATTCACACGAGAGAAAAGGAAACCCCTGAGAGGCAGGTACACAACCCAATGGCACAGGTGCAAATAAAGAAATTGGCTGGTCTAACCCTCAGGTCAATATAAACAGTGTGATGTTTATGTGACGCAGTATCTATATAGGTGTATAACAATATATATAATACAAAATAAGACCCAGAGAAATAAGGTGGTTTGCCCAATATCTCATGGCTATTTGGAAAGAGGGTACCTAATTCCAACCCCAGGGGGATTTCCACTGTGCCATGTGGCTTAGTTTTTCACACTAATACAAAAATTGCTACAAAAACTGTATTTCACCCTAATACAACAATTCCAAGGAGCCAGGAGTCCCAGGGAACCGGGATGATGATGATTTGTTTTGATTTAAAACACTTCCCTTCTTCATTTGCTGCTGGCATTGGAGGGAAAAGCAGCATGTGAGGGAAAGACTACATCAAGGTGGGGGCAAACAGAGGATAACATTGACCAGGCTTTCGAAATAGACTTTCACCCAGCAAATCTTTGATGAGGCTGGCTCAGAACTGCCTTCATTACCACAATTAGTGGAACCCTGCTATGTGAAGAGGGTTAGATCATAAAGCATGTGATAAGCTGTATGATTTTCTCAAAGTCCAATTTTATTTAAAGTAATAAATATTTTTCTTTTGGAAGCCACTCAGTGAAAAGATGATGGATACCTATAGTGGCCATTTTCTCTAGATTACCATCTATTCATATTTGGTTCAAAAAAAATTTCTCTTTACATAGACTCACCAGTAACTAGAAACTGATAGGAAAAACTGAAGAATAAATTCAATGAAATTTTCACAGGTTTGAAAGCCAATGGGTATGCTTCAATAAATAAGGAAGTCAATGGTTTTCTGGCTTAAGACCACCTTGGAGAATTGAACAGGGAAACAGTCTGCCTGATAGACAGACAAAAATCAGTGATTTTTAAGCTTCCAAATCTCCACCTGCTATCCCAGGAACAAGGGTTTCAGCTCTGATGATGAGGATGGAGAAGGCACAAAGGAAAGATGTGAAATGGTCTAGAACAGGAGGGTGTATTAGGGACCATCATAAACATCATAAGCATAAAGAGTTATTTTTGCCGTTGAGCTTAGCTGTTTCATTTGGTGGTGGTGGTTTATTTTGAATTTTGGTTGTTCATGCAATTAAGAAAGACAGAGAAAGAAAGAAATCAATCCAGACTTTCTATGTGTCTTTTAATACATATTTGTTGGTGACAAGGATATGTCTCCACTGGATTATTAAACTTTGCTTCTGTGGGTCACAAAGCAAATCATAAGACTATTGTTATTTATGCATTCATTTGTTAAATAGTTTTAGAACACCCGCTGTATACCAAGTATTATCCCAGCCTTTGGGAGTGGGAGACAGACTAGGCCACATACTATTCATTTAGTTGGCTGAGCTCAGATTCATATTCAAACAGCATATGCTAAGATTTAAGTTGCTCCAAAATTTCCCCAATATATAGAAAACATAATAAGGGCCCCCAAAACACTACTCTGCGCTGGCTACCTGCCTCACATTTTTAAACTAAGGTACTGGGCCACTAATCATTGACTAAATATCTGCTAATAACACAAGAATACCAAGGAAACCACCAATATGCACACGTGGAATCTGATTTCTAGAAAACCCATTTCTGAGGCCATTCCTGAAATTTGAAATTTGGGCAAAGGCAAACTCTTAGAGCTTTAAGTAAACAAAACACTGGGCACTGAGGCCTGCCAAATGGCATGGGACTAAGGGTGGGATTCTTTCATTTCGTCTAGGTCATGGATAATTAGATTTCATTCTCAATCTTTAAAGCTTACAGTAATATAGCAAAGCCTTCTGAAGAGAAATTAATCAGCACATTATCACTTAAAGATGTATTTCAATGCACATTTCACCTTCTTCAATCTTTAAAGACCTCTGCTTGGGCATTTCATTTGTGCAGTGAATATAAGAACACTGTGACCCATTATAAAGAGAAAGATTTGGGGATGTTTTAGATAAAATAATTGGCAACAGAGAATAGGATTTTATATCTACTTGTATTGACATCTAAGTATGCTTTTGAATTTGCAGGTATTTGGGTCACAAATAAATTTTTATATTTGTGAAGTCCTCCTCTCATCATCCAAAAAACTAGTTGCCAAAAAAAATGAGCTTTTCCCCCCTTTTTGGTCTCCTTAGTAAACTGTAACCCAGGATTCTGGGTCCTAGGGGGGGAAAAAAAAGGATTCTAAGAGAAAACCACATTTTACAATTACTCAAGTAGTCAAATTTAGGAGGGAAAAATGTCCCCTAGGGCAGACATTTAGGGGACAAGGGAGAAAATTAGGAAATAATAACTGAAAGGGAAATTTTTGTTTTAATTAATTTGTTGTAAAATGTTCTTCATTCTGTGTGATTTGAAGTGGGTTTTACAATCAATCACACTGAGTAAGACACTAAATAAGCATACCCTGTACTCTGAACCACACTACCTGAGCTCCACACATATATTTTATTACATGGATGGTAAGCCTAAACAAATAATTTTATAATGATTTGTAGACAATTCCCATGCAATAACTACATTATTAAATCTAAGGCATCATTAAAGGTTAATTATACTTTAAATCATTGAGATTTAACATTGATGTAATATATGGAGAAGATACCTATCTCCTCCTGTTTGTACTATAATTATGAACCTCAGTGAACTTCTCTCTTTAATTCTGCCATTCTCTTTGCTAAATAGCCCCTCTGATGGAATCCTACGCCTACAACCCAAGATGACTCTTTCTGCTTTAGACCTTTAATGTCTGCCTTATCCACTGCCCTTCTTCTCCAACTTTGCCTGAGATCTTGTCAATATCTTCAAAGGGAAATTTGTCGCTTTGTAGCAAGAGTTCTCACTCCTTGCTTACTGTTCACTTGCCATATCCTTCTCTTCAAGGTCTCTTATCGGTCCCAAAGTTCTAAACATCTAACGCCCTGACTGCATCACTCTGTCCCCACAAGGCTGTTCAGGATTGACCCTGTTATTCCTCCTTTGCTCATCTGCATCTCCTGGTTCTCTGCTTCCATTCCCAGATTTCAGCAGTGCTCTCAACAATGCTAAATCACACTTCTCTTACTCCAGTCTGTGCTTGCAAACATTTCACCTATTTCTTTCAGCCCCACAGACAAACTCCCACAAATATACTGTGCCTTCATTACTTTTGTTCTTCTTCCTTAAAATGGGATCTAGCACCCACCTTCTGAGGCTGACATTAGTATTTCGTAATCAGGTCCTTGATGCACGCGTCCTCTTCTCGTCTTGCCACGTGGTATTCATCGTCTAACTACAAATGTTCACAGAGACCTTCGCGAATCTCTCCCACAGCTTCCTTGTCTGGTACCTTCCCTTCTTTCAAAGGCAGCCATTTTTACTGATCGCCCACTGTGTGTCAGTCACTGTTCTAGACTCAGAGGCTGGAGGGAAGACCACCACCAAGATCCCCACTCTCATGGGGCTTGCAAGCAGGGAGACAGACAATATGTGTAAGTAAAGTAATGATAATCAGTAAAGAATGTTACCCATGCCAAGAAGGAAATCAAACGGATAATGGCATGGATAATGACCAAAGAATAGGATAGGTGCTTTAGACAGTGAGAGCAGGGGTGACATAGCTGACGAAGTGACATTTAGGTCGAGACCTAAATAAATGGAAAGGAGTCAACCATGCACACGGAAGGACCCAGAGGAAAAACATTCCAGAGAGTAGGAATGGCAATTCCAAATCCCATGGCTGGTGCAAGCTTCATTTATTCAAGGAACAAAAGGCAGAACAGGACTGGGGAGCAGAGTGAGCCCTTGGGGAAGGTAGGGACGACCGCCAAAAAGCGGCCAGCAGGAGCCCACACGCCACCTGCAGACCCAGACTGAGTCACAACCAAGGTGCTGTGTTTACTGAGTTCAGCCCTCCCAGCACTAAACCTGGAGTATTATAAATTTCAAAGCTGAGTATCTAAGCTGCTATACACATCCCACATTTTACACAATTCCAGAAACCAAAGAACAAGGCATGTCCTTTTCCCGGTCGTCGACCAACCACTACAGGAAAACATCAGTGTCTTCTCCTCCTGCCATCATCCACTTTAACATCAACACCAAAAGAACTGAAGGAATATACCAAGATTTTATAATACCTAACTTTCACTACTGGGTTTATAAGCAACATTTGTTTTCTTTCTTTATGCTTTCCAACATTTTCCAAATTTTCTATTATGCACACTACTTATGTAATAATAAATCAAATGCACAGTTTAAAGAGACACAGAAGATACAAAACCATGTGTGTGCATCCTTGCATCCATTTGGTACTTCTCATCAGCTGATTCATATGTTTTGGCTATTAATATAATCAGGTGCTCTTTCTCCGAAGCCTTCTGTTTTCCATGTGATTATTCTGGAACTCCAAGGTGACCTTCTTCCCTGAGAAGAGAGCACCGAGGTGGCTACATGAGTGCACAGGTAGGACAGCATCTGGGGGATTGACTCAGGGCCCATAGTTACCTGCAGAGGATGCTGCCGACAGACCTGAAGCCTCCCATCCTTGGTGTTCAAGACGCTGTCTTAATTTAAACGGTATCAGGGTAAACAGGATGCTACATGTAAAATGAAATTTCTCAAGCCCTTACCTGAAGAGATAAGGCTGAGATCATAAACGTCACACACAGTTTAAAAATGAAATCTCTGTTCAGCTCCAGGGCCCTGGGTCTGGGTCCACCGCAGCCTCCAAGCCTTTCCAAGAGGCAAGAATGAGCAAAGCAGACCACTGATGATTAGAAATTATCTTCCACCCGCTTCTTCTGGGGGCCCACGAATTAAAAATTCCACATTGATCTAGTAAGATAGAATGAATAAGAAAAGGAGAGAGAGAGAAAGATAGAAGCTCCTGCCAAAAGTCAAGGGTCTCCATTAAAAAAAAAAAAAATTCCTAAACTCCACCAGTTCAGTCACACCACATCTGGGAATTGTTTGAAGGATAATGACAGTAATAATTATGATTACTTACACTTAATTCTCCCTTACAGGGGCGCTGTGAAGATTAATGAGTTAATGCTTATAATGTGTTTTGGGTTCCTCCATGAACGCTCCCCATAAAAACCCAGATTATTATTATGGTTACTGCTGTTTATATTAGACCATCCCGTGGAGGGCTTCTCCTGGCCGCCCACCCACTTCACCCCCACTGTAAAGTACTACCACCGCTCTAATTCACAGCGCCGCCTCCAGGACGTCACTGCACCTGGGAACGCCCTGCCTCAGGAAACCAATCACAAGGGGGTCAGCTCAGCAGACCTGCTGTTCCCCCTGCTGACCCGTAAGGACACAGCATCAAGGCCCAGGTGGGAAATGCATCGACAGTGTGAACAGCTCCCAAAATAGAGAGCCTGAAGACAAGCCCACAGATTATTCACAAAATAGGTAGAGAATGCTTTAAATAAGGCTCATAGAAGAGCTTGTTCAAAATCAAAGCCGTGTAAAGATAACAGAGCAATGGATTGCTATTAAACATTAATTTAGTCTTTCTTTTTTTAAAGCAAAGTATTGCAAACCTGCTTCTCCCCTATACACAGGCCTATGCCAAGCAACGTGTGTTGACCAGGACCAGGCCCACAGCGTCGGGAAGACGGTTCCTGAAGGACAGCGCGTTAACCGTGTTAGTCCTGCACACGGTCGGGTTGGGAGCGCAGGACGCTGTTAGCCACGCAGCTGTACCTCTGGGAGGGCGGGGGTGACACGTGCCCTGTGGGAGTCTCTGGTCCCATCTTTAACTGCAGTGAGGGCGACTCATTTGTTCACTCACGAAAATGTTTTCTTAGGGCTCGAAGAGGAATGAACCACCATCCAGGTCTTTTTTGTGTGGCACTTGTACAAGGGACAAAGAGAGGCGTGGGTCTGGTTCTTCCCCAGACACCCAGTAGTACACGGCTCCATGCTGTTGGCACAGAAGAGAAGAACCAGAAAAAAGGAAGCAAAGCCTTCCTTCTTCATGCTATTCTAGTACCTGATTTCTCAACGTACAACTGCCATTCCTTAGCTCTTGTGGAGGGTCTTGGAATCATTAGAGAAGGAAGCACCTTAGGAGAAAATCACAACCCCTTTCTTGCCTCTGCTTGGCAGACGCTCCCAGGGCTATTCATGAGCTATTCTCCCACCTTCCATAGAAACAGAATCTTAATTGTAGATTCATCTTAATTTGTCACAAGGGAAAACAGGCCATGTTTGCCAGTGTCCCTTGAAGGTATTTGCGGCCATATGGCTGAGTTCTGGCTGAGGAGGGCTTGGCAGGGACGGCGTGTGGGCGCTGGCTTGTCTGGCAAGCCCACTCTCTCGTCCTTCCGCACTTCCTCTCACCTGCTGCCTGGAAACAGGGCAGTAGAAGTTGTAGTAGCTACTTAGGACGATGAGCTGGCCTTGCACATGGAAGGCAGAATAATGTCCTCTCCCAAAGATGTTCACGCCCAAATCCCTACAACCTGTGATTAACTTATATTACGTATCAAAAGGAATAAAGGTGGCTGATGGAATAAACGTTACTAAGGCTGATCTCAAAATAGGGAGATTATCCTGAATTACCCAGGCAGGCCCAAAACAATCACAAGAGCCCTCACAAAGGGAAGAGGAAGATATGAGTAAACTAGATAGATGGCCACATGTGAAGGACTCAGCCTAACGTCACTGGCTTTGAAGACAGAAGAGGGGACCATGAGCTGAGGAATGAGGGTGGTCTCTAGAAGCTGCAAAGGTTAAGGAAACAGTTTGTCCCTTATGGCTTCCAGAAGGAAAACAGCCCTTCCAAGCCCTTGACTGTAGTCCAGTGAGACCCATTTTGGAATCCTGGCCTCCAGAACTCTAAGATAGATAAGTGTGTGTTGTTTCAAGCTACTGAGCTGTGGTCCAATTTGTTACAGCCGCCAGAGAAAATTGACACTCTAGTGCTGAAGATGGTGGAGCAAACCCAGAGAAGGGGCCTGAGACCCTGATGACTTTGTGAGGCCACCATACCATCCCAGCATGACCTAACTCAAGACTCCTTGCCTATGAAAGCAATGCCTTTGGTGTCTACCCACTGTTATTTGGGGTTTTCTTTTATAGGCAGCAAAACACACCTCCTAGCTGATGCAATACATTTTAGAGATAAGAGGCTCTTGAAGGTTATGACATGTTATTTAATGACATCCAATCATTTTTTCGGAATCAGAAGTAGAACCAAACTGTCCCAACCCCCAGGTTTATGATCTGCCCAACAGTGTACAGCAGTGATCCTCAAACTTCAGCTTACTTTGGAAAAATTGGGAGGATTTGAAAAACAGATTCCTGGACGCCGCATTGAGGTGTCTGCATCAGCGGGTCTGCAGACACCATGCTTGGAGGACACTAGTCTACACGATCGCTGGACCAACCTCTGATGGCTACCCCTTCTCTTCCGTTGCCAGACGCATACCCAGCCTTCTGACCACACACCTGGCGTCACTTCTTATCGGCCGCCTCCCTCCCGGCCCTGACTTCCAGACTCCCCTCCCCACCCTCCCACCTAACTAGTTTGGCTTTCACCATGTCCTGTTTCTGCTTCGAAACCACGACAGCCTCCAGTCGTTCATGAGAGCAACTCCGAATCCCCTGACAGGACTTTCAGCTTTCCATATTTGCCTGCCCTTTCCCCACTGCCTTGAGCCACCACTCCTCCAGCCTCTATGCACAGAGTTAGAGGGAACAAAAATTGCCTTACTTTATAACCAACAGGCCTGAGGGCGCCCAGAGAGAGCTGGCCAGGTCCAAGCCTTTGGCAGACGCAAACCGGGAACAAACAACCATCCCCATGCTGCATGCGCTCCCCAGGACAGCCCTGCACCCACCCTTGGGGACCCTGGAACCAGGGCCCTGCAAGCAGCCGCTGCAGGTTCTGCTTGATGAAAGCAACAATAACTCCACAGAAAGTAGGGGGGTGATGTGAGAACATAATGTGCCTTTCAGCTAATTACTCCAGAAAGGGAACACCGCCAGGAGGACCTGAGATTGTTTGTGTGCTGTTATTCTGAATTTTGAAAGGGAGGGCAAATTTAGAGGAAATTGGCAGCAGCTTCATCCAGCTCCAGCCAAAATGGTATTCTGTCCCTCCCCGAAGCGGCTGCGCGGTTGTGTGGCTGCAGGCGGCAGCGCTTGCCTTCTTTGTGTGCAGAGAAGGCCTGGAGGTGTGCAGCTCCAGAGAGGCTGCCTGCGGGGACCCAGCTCCAGACCCCCAGGAGGAAGGACGGTTCAGCCTGAGCAAAGGAAGCACCCGATGACCCACCACTTCTAAGCCTGATATATTTTAGGGTCTTTCCTGGGTCCTCTTCTCAAACGCAGGCTTCATATAAATACTAGTGGTGCTCTAGTACCTGTATCACTGAGGAGGGATCTTCTTTAGGAAGGAAAGCAAGCTTCTTGTCTCTTTATGGTATATTTTTCTCTTGCTCCATTAAAAAAGAATTCTTTTGTGTCTTGGTTCTCAGACTGATCTGCTTTCTTGCATTTTTCCTTCCCACTATGTATTCACGCAAATCTTTCCTCACCCCAAAAACAATTTGCTAGAGCCTGCTGTTCAACCTTCCCGCCATGGTCCCAGCTGTGCTGTCTTTGGACATCCCAGAGCTGTGCATCTGACGCTCGCTAGGCCCCACCTGCAAAAAACCACACTGCTGCCTTCCCAGGGTTCCCCAAACCCAGGCTTGGAACAGTGGCTCTTCCAACGAAAACTGACAGAGTTCCCTATCTTTCATAAAGACACCTTCCTACTCTCCCGAGCTCAGCATTCTGGTTTGGCCACATGCATCCTGGTTTGCTTGCTCAGCTTCTGGTTAAGGGTCAAAAAGCCCCTCCCTTCCGGAAGGAGCTGTATGGGGTGGCCAGGCTGATGCACAGAGATTTCCTTCCCTGCCACAGTGGTTTGCAGAGAGGAGACCTCACTGAAAACTCTAATAGAAATTCAAGAACACAGACCATGTCTTTGTTCCTGAGTCTCTTCCGTCATGCTCACTAAAGTCTCTTACTTCTAAACCCTCCATGTCTTCCTTTCCTTCACCCAGAGACCTACCATTTTTACCTTTTCAGAGTGATTAATCTCTACACAATTTAAGTGGGAGGAAGGGAAACCCTTACCTTGAGTAATCTTAGTGAGCTTTATACGCTCCTGCCTGGATTTGATCGTGGGAAGGTAACTGGAAGCTCACAATCCCCAAACCAAGAATGTGGAGAGAAGGAAACAGCAGTTCTGAACTAGACGTCCCCTCACACAAGAACTGAGTACCCCTCACAGCCGTTCCCAGAGAGTGCCTGAGCCCTGTAAGCTGCAGGGCAACACCCCCTGAGGGGGGCAGCCACTCCATGGTTCTGTAAGTTTTCTTTGTGTGGGGTATGGAGGAAAGAGGGAAGAGGGTAGCTGACTTTTAAATGGAACAGGAACTGGAAATTCCAGGTGAATTTAAAGCACCTAGCAAACAGGCGTCTCTCCTCAGTGTGTCCTGGTGTGTGCCCCAGACCGGGAAGCCATCGCCTTCCTGGCTCTTTCATGAAATTTCTGTGTGGTCTTGGTCTTACTCAATTAACAGCTCCCTTTCTGCATTTCACAATGCATATGTGGGTATAGGATCAACTTCAAAGAGGTCCAGGGCCTAATTAATGTCTCTCCGGTGCCTGAAGATTCTTGGATGGAAAAAGTAAAACCACCACCTGTATGCAGAATCTGAGACTACATGACAGCAGGTGGAAATAATTACTATTAAATGTGACTCCATCTCAGAATATTTGGCAAACTCTCCTCTGGGGCATGAGAAATGTCAGGTTAGTGAGAACAAGTTTCCTCTGTGACCAGCACCTCTTCGTTCTCTTTTTCTCTGTCATAAGTATATATGAAATTTCAATTAATAATTGATTGACTAAAAGATGGGCAGAGGATCTGAACAGACACTTCTCCAAAGAAGAAATTCAGATGGCCAACAGGCACATGAAAAGATGCTCCACATTGCTAATCATCAGAGAAATGCAGATTAAAACCACAATGAGGTATCACCTCACACCAGTGAGGATAGCCAACATCCAAAAGACAAACAACAACAAATGCTGGTGAGGATGTGGAGAAAGGAGAAAGGAGAACCCTCCTACACTGCTGGTGGGAATGTATAAATTAGTTCAACCATTGTGGAAAGCAGTATGGAGGTTCCTCAAAAAACTCAAAATAGAAATACCATTAGGAATTTACCCTAAGAATGCAGCAGCCCAGCTTGAAAAAGACATATGCACCCCTATGTTTATCGCAGCACTATTTACAATAGCCAAGAAATGGAAGCAACCTAAATGTCCATCAGTAGATGAATGGATAAAGAAGATGTGGTATATATACACAATGGAATATTATTCTGCCATAAGAAGAAAACAAATCCTACCATTTGCAACAACATGGATGGAGCTAGAGGGTATTATGCTCAGTGAAATAAGCCAGGAGGAGAAAGACAAGTATCAAATGATTTCACTCATCTGTGGAGTAAAAGAACAAAGAAAAACTGAAGGAACAAAACAGCAGCAGACTCACAGAACCCAAGAATGAACTAACAGTTACCAAAGGGAAAGGGACTGGGGAGGGTGGACGGAAGGGAGGGAGAAGGGGAATAAGTGGCATTACAATTAGCACACATAATGTGTGGGGGCATACAGGGAATGCAGTGTAGCACAGAGAAGACAAGTAGTGATTCTATAGCATCTTACTACACTGATGGACAGTGACTGTAATGGGGTATGTGGTGGGGACTTGATAATGGGGGGAATCTAGGAACCACAATGTTGCTCATGTGATTGGGTGTTAATGATAGCAAAATAAAAAATAATAATTGATTGACTACAAAGAGTTGTCAGGGTTCTCCAGAGAAACAGAACCAATAGGATATATATCTCTAAAGATACAGTTTATGTATACATCTATTAAATATATTTTTACATATATATATATATATATATATATATATATATATATATATATATATATATATAAAAGAAGGAATAGGCCCACACTTTTATGGATGCTAGCAAGCCCAAATCTTCAGGGTGGGCCAGCAAGCTACAGACCCCGGCAAGCCAATGTTCCAGTTTCAAGTCCAAAGGCCATCTGCTGTAGACCCAGAAAGGGCGGATATTGTAGATGAAGTCTGAAGGCTGTCTGCTGGGCAATCTTATTCTGGAAAGGGCCAACTGATTAGATGAGGCCCACCCACACGGTGGAGGGCAATCTGCTTTACACAAAGTTCACAGATTTAAATGTTGCTCTCATCCAAAACACCCTGCCAGAAGCACCTGGAATAATGTTTGATCAAACATCCGGGCACCTTGTGGTGGCATAGCTAAATTGACACATAACATTAACCACCTCTGGTAAAAAGCCCTCTACCAACACAATTTATTCCTTATAGAATATTTCCCTGTAAGTGTAAATCCCTCTTCATTTCATCTCCCTTTCATAAAGTTATGAAGAAAATAACAGACACACGACTAGTGAACAACTTAAGTATTCTAAGATCAGCCTAAGTCTACCTGCTATCATACTTGATGCATTGTCATATCATTTAAATGTATTTTTAAATGCCAAAGAACTTAATTCCAAAACCATTTCCAAAATCTTTGGCAATACTTTAGGGCTGCCATTTAAAAAAAAAAAAAGCTAAGCCTTAAATACCTGAAAGGTAACAGATTCCCCCACATCCTACCCAGTCTCCTATTTTGAAATGGAGAAAACGACAGTGCCTCAAAGAGCCACGGACCTACTTCCTTACTTGGTGCTTCACGTAGGACCAGAGAAGGAAGCAGGCCATATTTGTGGACACTCCCTGCTTTCAGAAAAGCAAGCTGGCTTTGGGAAAAAGCGGCATACCACTGCAATAAAGTTGCATCACATACATTTAATCTGCAAGAGCCTTTGATCATTTTTAAGTGAGGGAGCAAATAATCATGACTTTTACTTACTTGACAGTTATTGATTCTGTGACATTAACTTCAGATAAAATTACACACCATGATCTTAACAGCAGTTACGGATTTTTAGCAATGTCATAAACCTAGAGGATATCAATAAATATTTGTTAAAAAGTTATACCTTGGTTTTCAACAGAGAGTTCAAAGTAAATAATTATTATACACAGATGTTGTTTGTTAATTCATATAACCAAGATATATGACTGAGTACTTACTATGTACTAAGCTCCAGTGGGAACTACAAATTGCAAAACTCCACTGAGAACTTAGCTAAAATGACTAAGCAATCATTCCTTGCCAAAGAAGTCCTGAGCCTAGTACCAGACACAAGCCAACATGAATTAAAGTAACAATGTGAGAGATGCCTTACTTAGATATCTACTAAGAGTTCTCAAAGCAAAGAGCAACAGCTTTCCCTAAACTGTCCTGTTTGTATGAGCATCCTATAGATCATGCCTAAAATATTTTCACAAAGGATTATCTACAGTTGTATTCCAAAGTCAATACCATGACAGATCAATCAATAGACCTAAGAGGTATGGAAAAGACACCAAGTACTGATGCTGAGCTAATCGTTGGTTACTTCTATGGGTGGTATCTAAAGCTGAATGCCAATAAATTATTTTTTCATCTCAACAACTTTGAACTAAGAATAATTGATATCAGAGTTGGCAATCGGATGCTGCTTCACTAGTACACTGCAACCTACTTAAGAGCTACATTACATCTCTGCCTAATTAATAACTTCATATTAATGACTTCAACAAGCAATTCCTCCCCTGACACATATTGTGATAACTCTCACACAATTCAAATTTCCAGTGGTGTAAGGCCCAGTAGAAAACTGTTCTCACATGGGACAAAAGGTAAATAACCAAAAATGTTTGGCTGAACTTTGTGGCAGGAGGCAGTACCTACACTCTATTCATATACCATCCAGTGGTATTCAATCCAGTACTGCGGATTTTTTTCCCCCAGCTATCAGGGGAATGATGAAGCCACCACTGTATTCTGGATTCCCTCACTCTCTCAGTTCCATCACCCTCTTAGGTGGACCGTTAGATAGGGATGCCAACATCCTGAAGACACACTTTAATAACCACCAGTGGAACTGCCTAAATACAGATTCAGTTTACAACTGGGCAGCTCCAATATCAATACATACCTTGCATATGAAAAACTGTGGTCCCCTGAAAGAAATTGAGGGTTTAGGGCTGATCTGTAGAGATCATGCAATGCTCAGACTGTAGGAAATATGCAAGAGCCCTGAGAAAAACATAACCCCCTAAAAAGCTGGAACTCTGTGAAGACAAAATTACATGTGATTCATTTTTATCCACAGTGTGTAGCAATGCCTGGTAACAGATGCTCAGGAAAGCCTTGTATGCCCAATGAGTGGCTCTGTGTAAATCTTTGAAACAATACTGAATAAGAGTAATAATCATATGAATGTGTCATAAATACAGAGCCAGCACCTCCCTGAAGGTTGCAGTATTTACAAAAACGCAGGGGAGTTGCTGGGCATTCACTCAGCTGAGTGAACCACACACCACACCTAATTGATTTACAAGTTGATGGCCTTATTAAGAAAGAAATAGAACATCTCAAACCAGGAGAAATTATTTCTTCCTTTCTTTTAGATCTGCCTTAAAATTCACACTTGCCTGCCACTGACATAACCATAATGTCTTTTCACGGGTTGGTGCATGCAACTTTTCACCTTGTAGCTTAAAATGAAATCTCTCCTTAAAAGACCGCTGGAGAAAGAGAGACAGCAAAAGACAGACAGACAGTGACAGAAAGAGAGAAAGCCTCGTTCACCAACTCTAATAAAACATTGAAGCTGATTTACATTTCCAGAAATAAAGTTCTTCTGATCAAAGAACTACGGGAACCCAGCCAAATTTGAAATAAAACAAATAGAAGTCAACCAACTCCGAGAACAGGCTACTCACCATACAGAGCACGTAACCATCCACGTCTTCAAGGGGGTCCTTGAAGCCAGTAAGGAAAAAATACACTGCCATTATCAATGACATTAAGATTCTGGATTATGCCTGACATTCTTTCATAAGATTTATTAGATATTTGGCACATGAGCTGAGTAAATGAAAGAGAAAAGTGACATTATGATTAAAAATCAGAATTCCAAAGACATTCAATGTCATGGAAAAGTCTTTGTAATACATTGACATGAAATAAGCCATATGATTCCAGTGATATAAAAACTTAAAAGTGTGTGTGCACCACGTTCCAGTTACCTAATGCTGTGTTGCAAACTTCTCCAAAACTTAGTAGCTTAACACAGCACCACATTTATTTTGCTCATGAACCTGTAATCCAGTTAGGGCCCTGTGGGAACAGCTCCTCCCTCCCCAACTTGATGTTGACATGCGCAACTAAAGGCCAGGCCCAGAATCATCTGAAAGTTCACTCAGTCACATGGCTGGTGGTCAGTGCTGGTCTTCTTGGTCATATGGTCCATTTGGCTTTTTGGGGCTAATTTTGGCTTCCTCACAGCCTGGTGAATGGGCTGAAAGGCAAGCATCCCAACAGAGAGAAAGCCAAGAAGTAGCTGAATGGCTTTCTCTGACTGACCTTTTAAATCACCCAGCATCACTCCCACCATAGGGCCCCCAATTCAAGAGGAGGGAGAAAAGATTTGGCAGTGGAAGAGTGTCAGTGTCACTTTGCAAAAGGAGCATGTAGGGTGATATATGTATTGATGCGGCTCTCGGATACACTCTGTCACACATTAAAAAAAAACACTGGCAATGAATACACCAATATGTTTATAGTGATTATCCTTGAATGCCATGATAATGGCTTATCTTTTTCTTCCATCTACTTCCCCAAACTTCAATGATTGGCGTGCTTCGCTCTCAGAATTCATGTGTTGAAGCCCTGACCCCCAGAACCTCAGAATGGAACTTCATTGGGAGACAGAGCCTTTAAAGAGATGATTAAGTTAAAATGAGGCCATTAGAGCCCTAATCCAATATGACTGTGGTGTCTTATAAGAGGAGGAAGAGACACTGGAGAGGCACATTCACAGAGGAAAGGCCATATGAGCACACACAGGGAAGGTGGCTGGCTGCCAGCCATGAGGAGAGGCTGCCTGGGGAACCAGCCCTGTGACTCCTTGGTCTTGGACCTCCAGCCTCCAACTTTCCATTGTTTAAGCCACCCAGTGTGTGGTATTTTGTGATAGCCGGCCCAGCAAACTAATTCAGATAATTAGCACACCTTCCCTTTTCATAGGTGGCCTAGTAAAACATATTACTCCAGTCAACTAGCTGGTTAGTGGTCTAGCGTTTGAACACACATGCGGCTGTTATTGTCAGCTAGTCTCTCTGGATGTCAGTCTCCCTATGTGTAAAATGAAGTCATAACCTGGACCGTGGGTGGCAGTCTGCATGGGCCAAGTTCCGCGTGCTGCCTGTCTGTGTAAGTAAAGTTTTATTGGAACACTTGCCATGCTCATTGTTTACTTATGTCTTTAACTGCTTTCTCATTACTATGGTGGAACTGAGTAGTTGCAAAAGAGACCATATGGCCCACAGAGCATATAGTATTTACTACATGGCTCTTAACAGAAAAAGTTTGCTTGCTAATCCGTGGAGTTAACAATCTCTAAGTATTACAGTTTCACGGCCTAGGACCCTAGAACCTAGAACTCCAGTATGACTGTCTTCGTGTTAGGCTAGTGAGTCTCAAAGAATGGTTCTTGGACCAGCTGTCTCAGCATCCCCTAGGAACTTGTTAGAAATGCACGTTATCCACCCTACCCCAGACCTCCTAACTCAGAAATCATGAGGGTGGGACCCAGAGGTCTACGTTTTAACAACATATACTGATGGGAGCCATAGTATCAGAATAGTCTCCAAACTCACCTTCCTACATTAAAAACTAGACAAGAATTGCTTTACTCTTAAAAAAAAAGCCAACCAAAATATTGCCTCCGAAAGAAAAAAAGAGCATCTTTAAGGCCATAACCCAGTGTCCCTTGATTAGAATGAGAAATGGAGGTGATATAAATGATAATAATAAAGATAGCATGATGGTTTGATTGCTAGCCTTTATCTCTCTTTGGGGAATTAGTAAAAAAACAGCTGTCAAAGCCTGTGTTTCCTCTAGCTGCCAGTTAGAACGGTCCTCTAGACTGAGCAGTGCTAACTGTCTCTGAGGAAAAAGCATTTTTGTGTCGTACACTTGACATGCTAAACAAATTCAGATTCAAACTGGTCTTTCCCAGACCCAGAAAACAAATCTGCATTTGAATTTAGGTATTGGAATTTACTACCACCACCGAATATTCAGGGCATTAAATATATTTTCTTAATGTAAGAGCTTAAAGGGGAAAAAGAGAAAGAAAAAAGAAACAGGAAATGGTGACACGCCCACACACTCAGAAGAGGAATCCCAGGACCAAAACCTCATTTCCTGCCCGGCAAGGTAGCAGAAACGTCTCTTCTTTATCTAAAATCTGGTTCCTGTGCCACTCAAAATCGAGAGCTAAGCCGAAACATTGGTTCGGGGTTGACAGAAGAATTCTGTTTTTCTGCTTCTTTTCCTTGCAAAATACAGAACGAGAGTGGAGTCCCCCACCCTCTCCACATGCATGAGCAAGAAGCGGGAACTTCCACCGATGCCCGTAAAGCCTTGTGGGCCCCCAGGCTGCCCTGCTTGGCCCTGCATGTCCCCTGCAGTGTCGACCGGGGGACTAGCAAGGGGTGAGTCCTTGTCTTGTATTCAGACCCAATTTTGCCACCTTCACTCAACCTTTCCGGACACTCAATTTTAGTCAAACAAAGCTGGAAGCAGTGGGACAGAACCGATGGCATCGTATCTTTGTGCTTTCAGGCCTACTGTGTACAATACAAAGACAAATCAAGGTTTTCTAATTATGTTTTCACTTGGGAATTTAAAGAGAGCCATATTGTATCATTTCAGAAAACACTCCCCTATTTTAGTTGCACTTTGCCTTTTTATTCCCCTGGTGTCAGTTCTAATGCTCTCTATGGAATGGGGGGTTTTAACCAATGTACAAACTAGGGCCCTCGTAATCCAATTAGGTCAACCTCAAAGTCTCAAATAAGGAAAAGAGTATCAAATAATAGGGTTTTTTCGAAATCTGCCTCTCCAGGAGACATTGTTCCCTCTAGAGAAGTTTTAGGAGTATTTGCTGGTTCCTGTGACCATTCCTTCTCTCAGAAATAGACACCAAAAGATGCATTCCTTCCTAAAGGAGAAACAGCAGGAAGTTGGCTGACCTAGTTGCCACAGGTGGACATCCAGGGGCTTCCAGAAGGGCGGGAGAGTGTGCCCCCACACCCAGTCTGCCCAGGGCCCTGGGTTACCCCTCAAGCACCAACAATTGTTAGGTGCTCTGATGTTCTCGCCTCCAGGGAAGATTAGGATGAGTTGCCTGGGTATAAGATGATACAATCACTTTGGGAAACAGCTGGGCAGTTTCTTACAAAATTAAACATGCATTTACCTTTTGATCCAACTCCTGGGTGTTAACCCAAACAGAATTCTTTACCCAAATGAGAGTGTATGTCCACACAAAGACTTGTACTTGAATGCTCACAGCAACTTCAGTCCTAATAGCCCAGAACTGGAAGCGACTCCAATGTCCATCAGCAAGTGACTAGACAAACAAGTGGTGGTACATCCATGCAATGGAAC
Source organism: Smutsia gigantea (assembly GCA_032199065.1). Taxonomy (NCBI): domain Eukaryota; kingdom Metazoa; phylum Chordata; class Mammalia; order Pholidota; family Manidae; genus Smutsia; species Smutsia gigantea. The sequence goes on from JAVSCE010020477.1 coordinate 221,670, forward strand.
ACGACTAGGCAATGAAAGGGATACACCCCGCCCCTCCATAAGGCTCCGAATCATCATGCCAAGGAAAAGAGTACAGCGCAGTAGGATTCCATTGACATAAAACTGCAGAAATTGCGAACTAATCTCTGGTGACAGGAAGTAGGTCGCCCGTGGCTGAGGTGGGGGATTGCAGAGGGATGTGAGGAAATGTGGGGGGTTTATGATTTTGATAGCGGTGATGGTTTCATGCGTGTCCACGTATTACTACATCATACACTTTAGACATGGACACCTTCTTGCCTGTTAGTTATCTCTGCATAAGACTGATGTGTTTTTATGGTGTGATTCCTTACTTCCATTGGAGAGACTACATACGATGCAAGCTGGGAGGTATGGTGAGACATCACTATAGTGCCATGAACCTCATGCTGAGAAACCTATCCTGCTCGCTCTGCGACCTCCACCCACACCCGGCCGGGCATCAGAACACAGCATCTGGGTTCCCAGAGGCCGAGCTGCCTGCCGCCTCTTCTCCCCGGCCCAGGAGAGCCGGCAAGAGCAGACCTTCCCTTCCTCTCTGTGAAGTCAAAGAGGACCAAGCCAAGGTCAGAGGCCAAGATGCAGAAGCACCCAACCCCCCTGCGCCCTCTGCAGAAACCAGCCTGGAGCAGGAATTTACTCCGAACTGAGCAGTGGAGGCTTCGGAGTGGGTTTACTCTAGATCCGATCTCAATAGCGGAGTGAGAGGAGGGAAAAACACCTGGGTAGAAACATTTCCCAGGGAGCCCCGTCCTGGGGGAGACGCTCGTCCTTCCCAACCTCAGAGGAAAGCCCCCTGCTTCTCAAAGCTGCCCCGCACCCGCAGACAGACATTCACCAGCAAAATGCCACTGGGGGCCCGAGCAGCAGGTGAGTGTCAGCGCGGAGTTCGCACTCCGTTGCCAGGGTTGCCAGCGAGCAGCACGGGGCCTCCTTCCAGCTGTAGAGCTGACTCTCCCATCTGAAAACAAAATAGTCCCAGCCACCCATCTGCCGTTACAGGGACTACCTGTCACCTTTCACCTCTGGCTGCTCCGGGGCTCCCACCCCCAGGTGACGCAGGTGCCACGCGAAAGGGATAAGGAGCAAAGTGCTTCTGCTCTTCCAGGACACTCAGCCTTCTGGGAACACAGGCTTCCCAGACCAGCCCCAGTGTTAGTGGCGTGAAGGGATGCCCACAGGGCAGATTCATGACGACACCATGTGAATCAAGGTCTCTAAAGTCAGGGAGCTGCTTTCCAACGGAGAGTCTGCCGCTGGGTGGTTCTTCAGTCCTAAAGCTAGTCACTGTAGACTCTACATACTTTTTTGTTTCAAATGTTCTCCCATCCGTCCTGTGTGTGCTTGGACATCTCACAGAGGAGGGAGCTCTCTGCTATACTGCTGCTGAAACTCGTGTACCATGTGTGGTCGCCCGCTACATTATAATGGCCAGGAGCTGTGTGTAACACAAAACGCTAACTGCACGTATTTCGTATTAAAGAGTAGTTTGCAATGGAACAATTTTGCCAACGTCTGTGGACGTTTTGGGTTGTCACAACCAGAGGCAGGTGGACCTCCTGGCATCGACTGGGCAGAGGCCAGAGATGCAGCTGAAGAGCCCTCAATGCACAGGATGGCCCCCCAGCCACCTCCGCACACGGCGAATTACCTGGCCCGGAATGTCGGTGGTATAGAGGTTGACAAACCCTGGTGTACAGTGAGAAGCTGCATCTTTCTGGGGACTTCCTGAATTTATAAGAAAGTAAGCCCCCTCCAATTTAAATTCGGTTTTCAAAACCTGCTGGTGGGCAGGGCATCTAATTTTTCTGCCTTGATTTCCCATGTCTGCAAAATGGGAACAATCCTGCGTCACTTACCGCCCTTCTCTCCGCCTTCCTCCCTGAGAGCTGCTAATGAATGTTTGTGGAGCCCTTCGCAGATGCTCATTACTGCTCTCCCCAGTCTATCAGTTCAAGATCGGGTCGCACCCGGGATCCCTGTGCACAGGAGATACCAGCAAACGGAGCCAGTCCTGTCACTGTGGTTACTATTTATCCTTTGAATTACTCAAATCAACTTTAGAATCTACTGAAGGGAACAAGGGTTCTCACGATTAAATCACAGCCTTTCCCAAAGTCTGGGACTTTGGCTGGGGGCTTGCAGTGCCAGCAAGCAAGATTCAGCACCCTTAGCACTGGGCGAGCATTCAACAGATCTCTGTTGGTTGCCTGTTTGATGTATAATTCAGGCAAAATATATAAGAAAATTGGGGATATTAATACCTCAATTTCAGAGTTGCCATGAGGATCACATTTTTTTTTAACCATTCCAGTCCTTCACCTATAGTAAGCACTGCCCTTTAAACATAGGTTCACAATGCAAAGTCTGCTGTGTGGCTATAAAGTCGTGTCCCTCCTTCACAAAGTTCTTGCCAAGCAGATGACACCCAGGTGCTCAGCACCCAGACATATGCGCCTGAAGAGAAGATGGTCCTCTGCAGCTCTTTTTACCTCTCGGACCTCAGCACCTCTCTGTTTAGAAGCAACAGCAGCCTTGTGTTCGTAGGCCTGCAGAATCAACCTGCAAATTTCCAGGGATTCTTTGTGCCTACATCAGCACATGAGAGCCGCGGTGAGGGGCTGAGAGCATGAAGGCCTGGTGTCGGTCATCAGGGGTCGTCCAGCTGAGCCAGAGGTCAAGGCTAGCATCACATCATGACACAGTCACCCACAGGGCATGTGGGAGTGGCATGTGAGCGGCACAGTCTGTAAGAGCTGGAGAAGTTCAGAGCAGGGGTCCCAGAGCAGGCTGGGCAGGCTTCCTGGATATGGTGGGACTATTTAATATGGCCTGGAAGCACAGGTTGGAGTTCTGAAAGGCAACGCTTAGCGAAAGCCTAAGCTTTCCTTTCAGTTCCCTACCAATGACAAAGCGATCACTCTGATTTTCCAGGCAAAATTTTACCTCCCAGTAAAGGCCTTGGGTGTTGGCCTGGGTTTTCCATTCCGTTGCTCAACATCACGACTGACGACTTCAGCCTGCCTGGGCGGCCCAAAGCGTGCTGCACGTCAGGAGGGGACCGAGGCAGACCTGTGGCTCCTGGACTCGAGCCTGCGCCAGAGTCCGCTGGAGGGCTTGGTGAGATGTGGGCTGCGGAGCCCACACTGAGAATTTCTGATCCGGGGCTGAGGCCGGAAAGTCTGCATTAGCGACCAGCTCCCCGGCGGTGCTGACACCGCCGGCCTGGGGCTTCCCTTAGAGAACGACTGGATGAGGCTGGGGCTACATGGGAGCAAACCCAGCACCGCTTTGGGGAAAATGTGCAAACTGCACACCCAGCTTTTGGGGAGTTCCTCATCACAGCCTGTGCATTTATGACATCATTTTACTGGATGTTCAACACAAGGAACTCAGGAAGTCTCAGAGCCCTGGCTCTGTGAAACAAATACTTCTCGACCCTCTGCCAGGACCCAGGGGCTTGACAGAGACATAGTCTCACTGACATTTTCGTCTCAGTTTGGGGGTCAGAGTTAAATGAAGCAGAGATGCTTCTTTGAGTCGACATGAAGGAAAGGAGCAGATAGACGGGGATCTAACAAGAGACTTTAAAGACCCACACACCACACACACACCAACACACCCCAAAGTGACCCACCACAGGAAGGGGTGGAGGCCAGAAACAGGGACCAGAAAGAAAAAAACAACCCAAGGCAGGCAACAGATAAGCTACTTTGTGGTTGGGTCCAAAGCATAGGAATCGAATCAATTCTGGAAAGTGGTAACCCCACACATCTGCCTCCTTCTCATCTTGCACATTTTTTATGAGCAGTCATGGCAACCTCCATTGCACTGATATTTCCAGAATCTCCTCCTGGGCTCCTCCTACAGACACTCTTCCAACACACGGCAGAGTGGCATTCATATCTGCGAACAGGACCAGAGCTATTTCTGCCAGTAGCTCTACTTTGTATTTCTTTTTAACGCGGGAACCTGAAAAATAAGTCCACGGGCTGAAACCGCCAGGGAAATGTAATTACTAGCTCAGTTGAAATGTATTATTATGAGCAGAGCTGAGCTGTGTTGCAGCATTTTCTGGCTTCAAAGACATTCACAAGCATCAACTAATTAGTCCTTACCTCACATGATGAAGTGATTAAGGATTATGATCCCATTTTACAGAGGGGGAAACCGAGGCACCCAGCGGGGACACGCCTTGCCCAAGGCCACAGAAAGGGTAGGATACGCTTTCAGTCACGGGCCTTCTCTGACTTTTGTTGTACCCTGGGAAGTTCTCAACCCTGCGAAACAAAACACAGCTTCTCTAAGGAACCACACCTCCAAAAAACTGATTGAGGGGGAAAGCCTGGGGGCCCTGCTTTCCGGGCACCTAGCTACAAATAACCAGAATTTTGTTTCTCTTTGGTGTTTTCCTTCCTCATTAACTTTATGGAAGCATGCTGACTTGGGGGAAATGCCGAAGCATTTTAATGATGTGTGAAAATTTTTTTTAAAGACACCTTCTGCCCACACAGAGAGCACAGAAGCCTGGTATTTGGACCTGGGCTTTTCTTTTTCCCTCTCATATTTGTAGCCGCTCCGTTTCTGTGCCATGTAGCTCAGGTGCAACCAGGAACATTTTTTAAGGGAAAGAAAATGAACATCGAAACTTTTCAGGCTCAGCCGAGAGCAGACCTTGGTCTTCTGGCCCATTTACAGATCCTGTTCTCACTTCCATTTCCCTGGACCTTCCTCAGAGCTGCCAGCCCACCACAAAAGCTCCTCTGGCTTTTTCTTGTATTTTGTCTTATTTTCTCTCCTTCTCCCCTCCGTTTTCAAATCTTTTCTTCAGCAGGGAAGATGACCAGTTGGTACAAGTCCTGGTGCTAAATCTCCTTCACCCCAGTCTACAGGCCCATGGTTGTTCACTGAAGGTCTGAGAGGGGCAGAAAGCACCCCAGCGCCATAATGTGAGGTCCCCAGCTCGCTTGTGAGCCCCTGGCAAAGGCTGTCATGCCCTCGCAGGGCCTCTTCCTGCGCCTGGCCTTGCCGTGGCCAGCTGAGGCCTTTTCTCTTCTTTCCATTGCCTACTGCCAGCAGATGGGGGGGTGGCTGGGCGTGAAAAGAGCAGGCAGGTCCCCATGCCTCCTACCTGGGGGTAGGCCCCTCACTCTGGCCCCAGCTCCTCCCTTGATCTACGCTCCCAGCCCCACCACACCTTGCTGCAGGGACCACATCAGCACCATTGCCAAGTCTGCGCTTTAGTGTTGTTCTGTTCTCTGCAGGTTCCTGTGAAAGTCATTTCAGTGAGCTAGGAACCCCCCTACACAGTTTGAAACACATATATAAAAAATATTTACAACAGACAAAGTTAAACGTTAGTGATTTCGGGGCACCCATTTGGGTGATACAACTACAAAGAAAAGCACAGAAATGAGTATCCCACAAGACAGAATAATGGTTAGTTTTTTTAGGGACGTGTGGAGGGCTTCTGGGGCAACCAGCAGGGTTCTCGCTCCTAACCCAGTGTGGTTACAAGAGTGTTCACGATGTCATTCATTTATCACTAAGTCATGCATTTTATGTACTTTTCTTTTGTCTCTGTTACTGTTGGCAATTTCTTTAAGTTTTAAAAAATAAATGGGATTCTATGAACCTCATTCACTATGTATCTGGCATGGTAGTGCCCCATGAAAATTGATGGTTCTTATTCTCCTTTGGTTTTAATAAAATTATTCCTATTTCCTCTCATGAAATCTGAGAGCATTCCTTAGCATTCCCAAAGCAAAGGGAACGAGCTTTGAAGTTTTCTGGTGGGTGAATTATTCTTTGAAACATGCCAGGTAGCAGCTGAGAAGGGCAAAAACTTGTTTGGTTTCTTCTCCTACATCGAAGTTGTCTACTGGTCCTAGACTCTGGGACTGTAGGAGGTTAAAGGGAGCATAGCTCCCCAAAAGGAAGTGTCAAGGTAAGCCCTGAGTTATGATGATCGTGAACACAACGCCCCGGGTGAACCGGTCCTCAGCCTCCCCTCCTGTCACTCCCCACCGTCCTCACACTGCCTCTCCCACTGATAGACTGCTGTCTTCCCAGCTCCATCTTGGGTGGACTCTTCTTTGGGAAGCCTTTTCTTAACCATGAGCTCAGCCAAGCTTCTCCACACATGCCGTGCATAACTCTGTCTTACATGGAAAATGTCTGTCTGCATGTCTGTCTCAGTCTCTAGTCTAGGAGCTCCTCTCACGTAGAACTGGATCTTACTTATTTCTGCATCCCCACAGCTGGCCTTGCACCCGCACACAGTAAGTATTCGGTAAAGGTTTATTGAATCTAAGCATAACTCTACAGTTGACTGATCACACCCTGCCTTGTACTGAGGGGGCGCCATCGAGGCCCCCTGGCCCTGTCCCCATCTACCCTCTACCCCAAACGTTCCCAAACAGGGCATCAGGCCTGATCACAGACAATCTGATGAAATTTTAAAGTACAGAATCCTAGACCCTCGCTCAGAGATCTTAAAAGTCCTTCGACACATAGTTAGGGTATGTCAGCCAGGTTTAGAATCCTTGCTAAAGTTTGGTCAGAGAAATCAGGCATGACGTGAAACTGATACTTCAGGAGAAATTCGGTAACATTCATATGAAATGCTGGACAGGCCATGGCCAGAGGGGAGGGGAAAGAGAAAAAAACATCTTGTCATGAGTGCTGGAATTTTAACTTTTTAGTGCAAACAACCACTAGCAAAATAAATTCAGTCGAAGACTTAGTGCAAAAATCCAGAGCACCTGTCAAATCAATGGCTTCTTTTCTTTCAAGAAAGCAAAATGGGAAAAAAAGGAGCAGGTCTCTTTAGCTAAGGCTACAAACTCCAGTCTTTGGTAAATGCCAAAATATCTTCGATGACACATTTACACACCTATAAAAACAAAAAGTTTGGTCAGAAATGCCAATAAATGATTCTGAGCCATACAGCTGCAAAAACATAAAATACAACTTGAAATTTTAGAGGAAGCACTTCAGGAAAAGAGCCAGTGCGGGAATCTAAATAAAATGACTTTTTGAATTTTAACAGTAAAAATGAGATCGTCTTCAACTTGCTATTGGATATATTTCATTTAAGCGTGCAAAATTGACTAAAGACAGATGAATATGGCACATTTCCCATTGAATGGGAGACTGTGTCTGATTAGGGGTGGGGACCAGAAAGGATGTGGGTTGAGAGTAAGAACTTTTTCCAGCCTGACACCAGGAAGGTGTCTCTGCTAATTTTGTCATTAGCAGAGATGAAAATAAGGGAGAAATTTAAAAAGAAACGGGACTGTTCCAAAGCCATTTGGAAGAAGAATGTTCCGGGCCATTGGGACAAACCAAACCAGGCCAGTGATAAGCAGAGGGTTAGGCGGTAAAAGGAACGACCTACCCTGTGCCTCCCCATCCCCTGGCCTCCCTTGCCTTCAGCTGTCCCAGGTGTCCTTGCTCCCTAATTGTGATCCAGCTGGAGTGCCTGTTTGCAGCTTTCCCCCCCTGGGCACAGCGAGGAGTTGCTCTGTTGAAATTCCAGTTCCAGCGAGCTTGGTACATCTTTAACAGTTCTCGCGTTGTTATTAACTTAGTGACTAACTGAGACGTGTTTGGCTTTTGAAACAGTGCCACAAAAGCTCCTCTCTCATCTCTGGGTGATGTCAGCCCCATAAACCACTGGGCTGGAGGAAACAATAGCAATTGCAGTGGTAAAATTTAATGAGGGGGACCCTTGTTTTCCCTAAATCTAAAATTACCTCCATTTTCTGCCCCACACAGTTAAAAAGGATCTTTAAGAGGATTTAGGATATGGATTTAGATTAAGAGTAATTTCGGTGCTTTGACTTTGAAATTTCCTGGGAAAAAAAAAACAATCATGGAGTCTCTTTGGACATTCTCCATTAGTGGAGATTTCAAGCGACTCGGATGGAATTTATGAAAAGAAATTGCTGATTTCCTAATGTAGTTGGCACAGATGACCCAAACAAACCTTAAAACAGCCCTCATAGGTACGAGACAGTGAATTTAGCACCAGAAACTAAAGAACATGAGCCTTGGAGAACCTCGATAAGATGCCCAGAAAGTCAACAGCTTAAAGAGAAGCAAAACTTCGAATACGACCTAGATTCTTCCCAAGTTAGAGAAACATCCTAGACATCAATATAACCTAGAGGGCTATAGGTCCCCAAAGGAAAGACACATAGTCACAATCTCCATTAGGTACACCATTTTAAATCCATAGTTTAACTTTACAGAGAAGTCATGAAATTGAGCATCCATGTTGACCGGCTGACAGCTAACACGTGATAGTAATTAATGGTTGACAGGACCCTTGCCAACACCCACACTGAACACGCAATGCTTATGCTGACACAGCACAATTTCTCCAACGAGTACAATTAACTTCTCACTTGTTTTTTATGGTGTCCCCCAACCAGTGCATCGGAGAGGCATTTACATCTGCAACTGGCAGCTATCCTGTCTCTCTGTGGCCTTTAGATGCGGTGAAAAAAACAAGCTACGTGATGCTAAGTGTTGCAATATTTGGCTCTGAACAGTCAGAGCCCAGAAGCTCGGCCAAAGGGGTCCTGGGATTCTAAATTCCGAGTCTCTGTTGCTGTTGCTGTGTTGTTGGTTTCAGCTTCCTTTGCTGAAACCACTTTCTCCCATGGCAACTAGGCTCCTGAAAGAGTTTGTCTTGCTTGAAGATCAGTCCCACATAATCAAGGTAAATGGTTAAGCGTCTCAAGAGAGACTTCTTCATTGTTACGTCTGTGAGGCCTTCTTTGCCACCACTGACCTAATGCTTCCATGGCTAGCCGCACTGGAACACTCCCCATGGAATGCATGACCTCCTTACTCAAGATCACACCACAGACTGAGACTTGATATCACTTTATATCAGGAAGAGGCAAGCACCAGAGACTGCTTGGAAAGCGCACTCTTCCTGCCTTCATTTTTTTTCCTTAGCACACTCTGCTTTTCCATTTGTTTTCCTCCCAGTTTGTATTTTAGGAGTGAGGACTCCATAAGAACAGTCAGCCACTTTCCAAATAGCAATCTGGGCCATGAATTTTGGCGTCAGCCAGGATTTTAAACCTCCAGCATTCTATATCTGCACATCAAAAAACAGGACCCATATGACAGAAGAATGAGCAGAACCTTGCATTTATTAAATCTTTTGCTAAATAATTGCCTATCTATCATTGAAAAATAGCCGACCCCCAGATAAAAATCTCTCCACTTTCATGCACAGATAACATGGCCCTAGAAGCCCCGGTAATATTGAACGTGGAAGAAAATTTTGAACATAGGAAGAAAATGTCTTGTAGCCATATCTGAAACATGTCTCTATAGATAATTCAGTCCACAGAGTTTATCTCCAGAAACAGAGTTGGTGCCAGGGCCCTGGCTGGAATATGAGCATGCATTTTTTTAAATAATGAGAATCTACAAAAGCTACAGACCATTCTGTTATTCTTTCTTTCCTGGCCTGCTTCCTTGTGAGCTGTGGGGAATGGCTATTGATAGATAAATTGTGGCCACAAAAATGCCATGGACGTGCTTGTTTTTTTCTCTTAAATTTTCCACCTGCCAGCTCAAGATCCTACAAACTGGAAAGCAGTCCAACCACCGCTACTAACATAGTAAGGACCTCAGACAAAGCAAGCCCAGAGTTTAACACCTTTCACTTTCTCCTGGGCCACTGGATCATACCTGTGTGATACTCAAAGATAAGTCTTGTAAACTATGTCCTAAGGCAGGCTAGTTTAATGGATTTGAGAAATTAGGCAGAAAGATGTGAAATGATTCATTCAGCAGAGGCAAGACTAAAGAACTGCCAGCTCCTTCTTTCTCCATCCATTGCTGAATAAATCTCTCTAATTTTCTCCATCTGATAAACTACTGATAAAATCAAAGAGAACGTGTATCTCAGTGTTCTTGTCTCCTAAAGAAGGCCTAAAATCTGTGTTTGTTTGCATATGCATTTCCAAAATGAGTAATTTCAAATTATCTTGCTTATGTCATATGATACTGTCTCTGCCTTCAGGCATGAAGAACACAGGCATATTAGTGACAAATGCTCTTCATGTCACCTGCCCCAATCAAACCTCTAAAGAAAAGCCAGAGGAAATGTTGGTGGAGAATTTGGAAATGTTGGCATGAAACAGGACCTCCAAATTCTTTCCTGCGCTGTTTATTCAAGATGTATGGTGAGCATGTCCCTGAACAAGCCTGGGGTCCAATGGAAATCACAGCCTCTGTACACAGCAGAAATCCTTAGAAAAGGGGAAGGCAGGAGAGACAACGCTCAGGACAGCTCTTCCTAAGTGGAGAAAGACGGGATCACCCGATCCTGTGATACAATTGGCTTCAAGCAGTAGAGCAACGTCAACAGATACTAATATTACAGCACAGTAGTTAGCTATTACTACCAAAGTAACTGACAGTGACTGAGCATTTACTAAGTACCAGACACCGTGCTGTTAATATGGGTGGTCTGCTTTCATCCACCCCCTCAAAACTTTGCAAGTCAAGTAATAAAAGAATCAGAATCAGATAAATGGAGAGTCCAGATAAGGCCCTTTCACTTAGCAGGTATGTGACGTCAGGCAATTAACCTCTGGAAGCCTCAGCCCCACATCTAAAAAGTGAGATAATGGTGCACCCCTCAAAGAGATCTTATACGGAATTAAGTGAGCTGGTACGTAGAACGAATTAGGCATGTAAGTGCTATTTACTTTTCATTGTATTTATTACATTATTTTTGGTTGTTTTCAACTTACGCTTACAAAGGAAATTAACACTGATAGCACAGTATCTTTCAAAAAATATCCTGTGATCTTTTTACAAGAAAAAAAGTGAAACCTAAAGAATATAAGCACCATCTTATTGATTACCAGAGAGAATTCAGTTTCTCTGACACGTTGCAAAGGTGTGGTCTTCCTTGTGGCCCCATGTATGGCCATCAAAAAGGTTTGCAATTGGCCCTAGGACCTTTCCAAGTGAACAGAATCATACTTCCATCAAATACATACAAGCCCCTCTGCTTTCCAGAAAAGTACAAGAAACTCTAAGTAATGACTTGTCTCCCCAAGCCTAAGTTCAGCTTGGGGGCATCTTGCAGCTGCGCCTTCTGCCCCCTGGGCGCCCAGGGCTCACACCGTTGTATGCCATCACCACCTCTTCAGGCCAACAGCTCCAAACTCAGCCAGTGGCTGGGCTACTTTATCCTACAGCCTTACAGCAGAGAGAAGGGGCAGGAATTCCTGTCCTACCTTCATGACATAATTATTTTGTGTTACTATCTCATTTCCATCATGGCCACCTCATTATTCCAAAGTCCCAAGATCTGGCCTTCCATGATGCATTCCCACACGGTTGCCAGGGGGCTGGCACAGCTTTGGTGGAGAATTTGGAAATGTTGGCATGAAACAGGACCTCCAAATTCTTTCCTGCGCTGTTTATTCAAGATGTATGGTGAGCATGTCCCTGAACAAGCCTGGGGTCCAATGGCCATTTTCTATTTCACTTTAACTCTTACCAGGTCTCTAAATCCAATCAAAGGCTCTTCCCTCCCCAGTGAGAAAGCAGCCTACAAGGGCTGCTTTTTCTATTCCTAAATATTGAAATGAAAGGTGGGTCCTTAAGTTTCTGCCAGTGGAAACTCAGCCTTGGGCCATGACCCCTGATTCCTTCTAAGATTGAGGGTGTCACACCTTCCAGGGAACAGATGAGGCTAACATACCAAACAAGTCTTGAATATTCATGCTCATTACTTGACTCTCTCTAGAATTCTGCTAAATCCATTTCCTAGAAGCAAGGGAAACTGACTATTGGCCTATGAAATAGTTACTCATCTATTGCATAATTCTACTACTTGGTACCCACACATGAGGAATAAGCATAGAAAAATGTAACTTCTGCGAAAGTTAATTCTTGGTCTTTGTTGGTCATTCAAAGCCAAGGGGAGGATTAAATGCTTTCTGGATATGTTGTGTTTTTAAAGAGAATCAACTAGTACACTCCATGGCTCCTATGTTGGGGGTGTATGAGTGGAACTTAACATCAAGAGAAATGGATATTCCTTAATTCCTCTGGGCTAAGAGTAGGATGATGGGTAGGACTGTGATTATTTTTGCATTTTGGGAACCCTATGATGGTGATTGATCTGTAGGGTGTTGAAATCTAAAGGCACATGCTCTCAAAAGTCAAGGAAGTAAACTTTGACTGGGTTCTTTTCTTTGCTAGTGTTATATGCATTTTTTAACTCTCCCGTGGCCCACAAGCTTCTGACAGGGAGATAACGGGAGTCAGAAGGCCAGCGTTTCAGTCTGTGGTCCCTTTGGTGGCCACTTATTTAGGACGCCCTTGAGCACGGATTATGGGCTACCTCTCTGCGTTTCACCACCCCCACCTACGACAGACATGAAGCAGTACATACTCTGCCTTCCCCCAGGGAGGTAGTCACCCAACACAATTAATTTAAAACATTGAGGTCCTTGTGCAAAATGAAGTATTACTAAAAATCCCCCCTAGATGGAAGAAAGAAGGTAGGATTTCATTACTACAGTCGTCTACTACTCCTGAGTAAAGATGCAGCATAGCTATTAATGGCTGTAGGAGAGACAGGGGCAGGACCGGCGCCAGGGACGCTCAGTTCAACCCACCTTCTGTGGTGGTTTGCCGGAAGCCCTCAGGCAGTGTACTTAAGCATCCTATAGTTCAGCTCGTACATCTGTAAAATGGGCATAATCGTGCTCTCCACCTCACTCGTGAAGCATGGAGTAGTTAATTAACAACGTGTAAAGCTTTTGAAAATATAAAGTGCAATGTATATGCTAATTATTGTAAATCCAAAAAAAGCATCAGGGTTCAATTTTTAATTACCTGTATATTTTATTGAAAATACATAAAGCATATAATAAAATTAACCTCTGTGTCAAAAATTACTGCTAGCCTGTGCTGTCTTGTCGATCCCTCTGTCAGAGCTACAGCAGCAATTTCCTAAACTAAAGTATTCATTTTATTCAGTGGTAGAAGTTTAACCAATATAAATAACCAGGCCTAACCGGTGATTTACTATGTCATAAAATAGCATCGCCCATTCTAGCCTCAATTTCCCTTAGTTATTATAACTCAATTGCTGTAACACCAGGATCCATTACCAAAATGTTATAATAAGATAACAGAGTTTTATGCCAGCTTTTATGGTAAAGGCTTGACACACTGAAGTATGACTTTTTATTTAAGTCTTTGAAGAATAATCTGAAATATTCCATAAAAAGCGAAAAAAAAGATATTTAAAAGGGGGATTTTAAAGTCTGGTTTAGAATGAGAAAATCTCAAGGGGAAGGAGGAGAAACCTGCAGGTGCTGCCCCTGGCTTCTCGTTCTCAACCGCTGGAAAGAGCATGAAATGCAATGTTCTTGTCCAGGTCTCTGGCTCTCCCACGACAGAACAAATTCCTTGCTCGATGAAAACAATGAACATTTCTCTTCTCCAGTAAACTGGGCTCATCCTTGTTTAATAATTAACGGTCTGTGGACATTCAGAATTTCAAAAGAAGGACAAGCGACGCAAAAGGAAATGTTGGCTGTCATCAGCCTTATAAAATGAGAGTCAGTTAAAACCAGTCACGTTCTTTGCCCCTGATGGAACAAAATTAATAGGATCAAGCCATGGAAACCCAAACCTGTGGTCCCTGCTTCACGTTAATTATCAAGTTGTAGGAAGACAAGACCAAAAATGTTATGAACCAGCTTGAGACTATTCTGAGAGCCATCTGCAAGAAAGATGTGGAGCTGAATGAATGAAAGGATGGGAAAGGCGGTGGACTAGGTGCATGTCACCAATAGGGAATTTAGAGCAAGGAAAAGCTCTCTTTGCAGAATTGTGGGAGGGTGTGAGTCGTCGGCAAGGCCATAAGCAAAAGACGGCAAAAAGGCAGAAAAGCGTAAAGCTGGGCCAGTGTCTGGGTGGTCCAGATGGGGTCTAGGGACAAAGGGAAGGCAGGATGCTGTCATTTCCTAGAAGCAGGTGACGCAAACCAGGGACACTCTTCTGCACCCTCTGATTGGATTTTAAGCTTCAGACAAGTGTCCAAATATTATGGAGCCTCCTCTTCCAAGTGCCACGTTCAAAGGGGCCGTTCTTAATGGTATTCCCTCTTTTGCCCATGAGTATTCTCTCCTGCAGAACTTAGCACTGGGGACAGTGAGTGAAATTCATTTCTTTGCTTTTAGCAACAAACATGCTCGGTCCTGCTTGTGAAAGTTGGCCCTCTCCACAGTTTGTTCTGTCCCAAACTCCTGGTCCTGCCTATTCTCTTGTTGCTCACTACCTTCAGCAGACACAAGAAACACAATGTGTGGAATTGGACTGGCCCCAGGAAAATGCTTGCTGCAACTGCATTATTGCTGTGGCTTAAAATCACACCACACATCCACTTGGCACACGCCCATGGGTTTTGGAAAAAAGAATAGGTGATTATATGGGATGGGGGTACATGTACCGTTAGACGAAGGATCCAGTTTTCCAAGAGAAAGTGTCTCCTCTACTTCAAATATGGGAAAGTTGAGAAAAGGAGAGATTTAGTTAGCTTTCTCCAGAGTTGTTGTCTTTTTTTTAAGAGCTTGATTATGATGCATATGAAACATTTTAAAGTTTGAGTGCTACCTATAAATCTGTTCCCTTTTTGCTAATTGCTCTCAATAAAACTAGATCAAGAACTGAGTCTCTCGGCCCAGGACTCGTTCTGGCATGCCTGTTGGGCACAAGTTCAGAGCCTGTAGGTCCTATCTGATAGGCCCTTTGGAAACAGGGAGATTGACTGATGGATAAATGATAAGTAGATACATCATATTAATAGGTAAATTATCTTGCAAGGAACTCAAGGTGATGGAAAATAGGATACAGTGAACAGTACATCACAGACATGTCATCAGAGAGAATCCTTTGAAGGGAATAAACACCTTGTTTTGGCCTCCGTGATTCATCAGCGCCAGCATGGACCCACACAAACCTGCAGACACCTTCATATGGCAGTGAGAGCAGGCAGGGGAGCAGAAGGGGGGCCCAGGGGACCGGCTCGTAGCACCTCCTGAGGGGCCAGCTGCCTGCAGTGAATCCCCTCCCCTCTATCTAGGATCTGTTCCCCAGATCAACCCCTGGCCACACCTGCCCTATTTCACTGAGGACTCCAGCCTGTGGTGACTCCCCTGGAAGGCCACCAGCTCTGACCTCCACCCCGCTAAAGGATATCTGCTTACACTTTGCTTTCTGCTCCTGCACCTTCAGCAGCTGCTCCCACACTCAAGCTAAGAGGGGACAGCCAAATACAAGGGCCACATGGGCCCAGGTGGCATCTTGCTGCTCTCCACCCTTGGAACTGCAGATGAGTCGGCCTCAAAGGTGTGTGCTGGGTCAGCGTGCCTTGACCACAGAATAAGGGACCCAGAGCCTTCTTCCCACCTCCTCACATGTCTAACAGGGACAATGCTGTGCACTTTGTCCAAAATTCTGCCTGCCAATAAGTCTGTGTCCTGCCTTTATATCTTAACTCTCCTTACAGAAATCCCTTTATGGACCCACACTTGGAATATCTGCTGACTCGTTTACAATCCTGCACAGTTTTCTATGTGAATGGCAATTAGTGTGGATGATAAAAAACCAATTCCTTTGGCTTAAGCCACCAAACACTTGTGAGATGGCATGATTTGTGGCCTAGATACCATTGATTCTATCCAGGCCATTCACACACTCTCACAAAAGTAGGGTCAAAGCTCTTACGAAGGCCTTTGAGGAATCTGGCCCTAAAACATTGATTTATTAAAGGCTCTCTGTGCAGTGTCTGGAAGGCTGGAAGAAAGGAGAGGAGCATGTGTACGTGTGTGTGTATGTGTGTGTGTGTGTGTGTGTGTGTGTGTGTGTGTAAGCTTTAGTGAAAGTGTCAGGCCCAACCTCTTTTTCCTGCGGGCAAATTCTCCACTAATAGCTTTAGAACAGAGGTAACTTTCCCAATGCTGGGTCTTCTGCCAGCATCCCTGATTTCACACACAGGAGGAATGGGGCAATGGTCCTATAAAACTGAGAGTAACCAATCACATGAATTGTAGGGTCAGGAGAGAAATGCAACTGATCATATCTCTCAGCAGTTCCATCAGAGTCTTGCAAACATTTAAGAGATGACCTCTGCACATCCTTGAAGACAAATACGGCAAGAATTATGGTACCAGGAAAGCTTTCTCCAGTCCTGGTTCCCAGGCTCCTGGGAGAGAGACGATCGTAGAAAGCCCGGGGACATCTCTCAAGTGTCTTACTGCTAAAGATTTAAAAAGCGTTCAAAAATCATTTCTCTGCTGTTCTTGTTAGAGAAGCAAGATGTATGCCAGCTTATAGAAAATAAGGATGATTGTCTTCATTTTACTACATGGGTTATATTTCTAGGTAGGCCACAACAAAACAAGCCAGGACTAGACTTCATCTATTTATTGGTAAAGCTCCTTGCTGATTTTTGTAGGATTCCTTTACCTAGCTTAAGTACTACTTCATTGGTTGAGAAAACATCTTAATTTCTCACTTTCACAAGTCAAATAGATTAAAACATTTTTTTTTTGTTTTGAGGAGGGACCATTTGGGGTTGCCAGCATTTATTGGGGCTGATGAAAAGCTGGAGATATTGGTTCTCCTCAAGGACAGAAGAACCTGGCCACAACCTCTTCCCAAGCAAAGCATGGGCTTGGTTCCTACAAGATATCATGACCTGGGTGATAACAGCCTCAATCAAATAAAATGTGATAGTGCCGAAGAGTACTAATATCCCCCAGCCAATTCTAATACAGGTATTGATTCCCGCTGGGTGCAGTGTGGAAAGTAGGTGAATCACCAGTACTAACTACACACAGTCAAAGGCGTCATGCATGCTTGACGACTACATGCACTTAAAAACCCTATCCAGAAAACAGTTGTAATAAAGCAATCCTTTGTAATGTTCTTCTGGATGGATTCAGTGCAACCCTAAAATGAACTCTTTCCCCTTCATTTATCTCAGCAGATTAATCTGTAGCATCAGGAATATGAAGGGAAGCATTTGCCTGTTTTATTAGGAGAGTCTCAGACTTATGCATTATTTTGTTGTACTATACACCCAAAGCCCAATGAGCAATGTAAGGAGATAAATACATTTTCAGAATAACAATTTAAGATCAATTGAACCTAAACTAACAGACTAGAAATAATATTTTCATAGCTATTCAAACTGATTCTGAATCCCACGGGAAGTTGGAGATAATTCCTATCACATATCATAACAATCTCAGCTTCTCAATGGTGGGAGGAAATTTATATTTATTTGGAATCTCCTATGTGCTAGACACTGGACAGGCATTTTTACTTGTATTCTTTAATCCCCACCACCAGAGCTGACATCCAGCTGGTCTGCTCCAGTACAACGTGCTGGCTGGCACCCAGTACGATTGGCCAGACATCACTTCCGATTGGTCTGTGCCCTGAATGGCCTTTCAAGAGTGCTCTTTTTATTACCTCAGTATCTGCAAATGAAGAAACTGGAGTTCCTGCCAATAAGCAACTTCCTGAGAGTCACACAGATATTAAGGAGAAACAAATATTCCTACACAAATGATCTCTTCTTATGCCTCACTTATTTCTATGTAATCTATTTCATGTTTTCACTTTGCTGAGAAAGTTGAGGTTGGGTTTTGGTGTAATTTTCCCCCAATATATGCTCTAGAATGCAAACAGTGTCGGTTGAATATCTCCATAAGTATTCATTGAGGATGCTGTTTACAGAGCAGTCGAGTATGGCATATTACATATATACAAGAAAGGGATTTTTTTAAGTATTTTCAACAGTATTGAGTAGTTATTGAAGACTCCTAGAACACACCAATTGGAGAGCATTTGCCTAGTGTATGAGGAACATTTATCTATCTATGCTGAGAAAGACAACAGTCAAGAAGCACTTGCTGTCTGGAATGAAAACCAAAACCAGAGTTAGAAGGAACATCACCCTCCTTCCAGCCCCATCACCCATCAGATGCTTCAATGTTTTATACACTATCCCAAACAAATGACTTTACCCCAGGTCTGAATCCTTGAAAAGCCAGATAACTCATCTCTGGACAGCTGTGTCTATGAGAAAGTTCTTTCTTATAGCTTTGTATCACTGGCCTTAATTTGGAATAATTGCAATACCTGTTCCACATGGTAACTCTTCCACTGTTTGCAAAGATATTTTATCTTATACTCCCATCAACCTTTGCCTTCTCCAGGATAGATGGCTCAAGTTCTACAGCCACTTCATATATGGAAATAATTTCAAGTTCTCTCATGATCCAATGCACTCCAATGTATATATTCTTCTCCATCAAAGTGTCCTGAACCAATTTAACACTCCCTACTCGGTCTGGCCACCACAAAACAGGGCATTTTCTTGCAAGGTCACCAGAAATACAGAACACATGGAGGTAAAAGTACTTTGAAATCACTGCAAAGTGATACATAATCAAATGCCAATCAATATGATAAAAGCTACAAATCTTGGACCAAATGGATACCAAAAGGTTCAAACCAGAGAAGTCTTCCCAGAGAAGAGGAACTATGATCAAATATACTCTATGGGATTCACAGAGAAGAGTGTGGAAAGCATTTGTGTGGGGGTACAGGGCGTATTATGTAATACCCAGAGGTCAGAACACTTATTTGCTCAACCAGGACAGAGGTCTCCATTGACAGTTCAGGAAGACTGCAAGATTGTGGAAGGGCAGGTTCTCGGGGATGAGATCAAGGCAACAACTAAAATATGGTCACCCTCTTCCACTTGACAAGTGGTTTACATACATTATTTCTCTTAATCTTCACACTTAACCTGTTGGGCATTCATATTCATATTTTAGATAAGAAAAAAAGACAAAGTTAGTAATAGATGGAGTTAGGAGACAAACAAAAATTCTGTTCTGGCTACAAAGCCTTGGACCTTTCCCCTACATCTCATGGAAAGAGGAACAGTTAGTGGGAGTCTTCAAATGTCTGGATAAACATAAAGAAGCTATGATCTTGCTTCTTTTTTATGATGATGGAATGTTATATTGCTGGCAGTGAAGGTGTTAAGTGGGGTTTTAATCTTATCAAATTCATGCATGTATAATGCTAATATAAGAAAAATTCCTAACCATTAAAAACTCTGGGTGAAAATCTGTACCCAAAGCTGTTTCCTTGAATCAGCATATGGGTCCTTCTCAGATCACAGTCCTAAAATATATAATAAAATATACAAATGCAAGTAGTCCCACAAGAGGTAATTTAGATAAATTGTACCTCTATTGTCTTCATTTTTCATTTGTGAATCACATTCATTTCATGAACCACATGTATCCTATCAAGTTTCCAATTTCTTCATGGCATAATCAGCAATGTAGAACCGTCCCATGTGAGAAATGGAAGTGGTCCTGGAGCTCGCTCAGTCTTGTGGGATCTGCAAATGAAGAACGTGGTTAGTGACTTCTCCAAGGTCACAAAGTCAGGAGTGAGGGGCACAACAGAAGCACAAAACCAGACTTTTGACTCAACAACTCTCTGCTACCTCTTAGGAAAAACATCATTTAGACCAAAGCTATCTTCAAAATGCCAGCACTTCTAACAGAGAGGTGGGGAAAACGCAGCCTCGCCTGTTCCCTTGATCTTCCTTCCACGGAACTGAGGTGGTGCCTGACGAAATCAGACCAGTGAGCATCTGAATTATGCAGATGAGACCTGGATGGGCACCCCCATCCCAAATCCCTGTTCATGTCTCTGTGAATACATCTTGATGTAGAAGGAACAGAAATAAGGAAGATTGATGTGCAGACCCACGTTGTCCAGAGAGGCTGAACTATATGTTTAGCTTCCCAAGGGATATAGGTCATTCCCTTTAGGATCATTAACCCAACTCTTACCAATGAATCCAAAAACCCATATTTTCATTGCTCAAAAATGACCATGAAATGAGATACCCTAGAAGCCCCAGTCTGCTCAGAGTGAAATTACAACCGTGCCCCAGGGGGTGTCTCTTCCTAATTTCAAAAATCAGCCTGAAGATGAGCAAGTTGACAGGCCAAATTGATGAACCCACCTTCAGAGTGTTGGTTCTTTGGATCTTCTGTTCAATTTAGTCTGTTTAGTGGAAATCAGACATAAGAAATTTTCTAATAGCCCAAACTCTCCTAAACCCTGTCGTCCCAGCTTATTCAGGCATACGTGACATGAATTACAAGGTGCTAACTGGGTTTCAGTTGTCTCCCTCTTTCTTCTTCATTTTCTTTTTCTTTTTTAAAGTGTTTTGCATCTAAAGCAAGTTTTTTTTTTCCCATGGGTGCTTAACAGGTTTTAATTTTATAAAACATTGTGCAACCAGATACCCTAGGGAACAGTAATTAACTGGGATTATGTTTTCATTTCAGTGAATTCTAAATGAGAAGCCTAAATAGTGATTTTTGTCTATCACCAAATGGGAAAACCCACAGCTGTACTCGCTTCTGAAGTCTATTCCTTTGCTTACTGTGAATAACTTCCTAAAGATAGTTACAATTTGCCCCTTGCTTAAACAGGCCTTCCCCAGGAAATGCAATGGATTATTTAAAATAATGAAAAAAGTTTACTTTTAATTTTTGATACTTGTTCCTGGCAGTCTCCAGTCCACATTCTTCCCACCAACAGCTGGCCAATACCCAACAAGGGGCAGAATAGTCATGTAACAAATATTTCTTGTTCATCTACCATAGGTCAGGCAAGGTACAGACCAGTGGCTGTTACTTACAATAAAGGAGCATCATTTTGAAGTTGAATCAAGGTCATTTCAAGAGGAGAATGAGAAGCTGACGAATTGGGGTCACCTCTAAGTTGTGTACTAAGTATGAGTCCAGGGGAACAAGGAACCTTACCAAGTGACGTGTCTGCATTGTGGTGGTCTTACAGTTCACCATAATTCAAATTCCAGTCCTACTGGATTTACATTTGGGACAGTGAATTTTTCTTCAAGCCTCTCTCCTCATCTAAAAAATGGGAATAATCATTCCTACCTTCCATGGCTCCTGTGACATGTAGTGAGATACTGATATTTGGAACATCCTTAATAAATGGCACCCTCTCATCTCCCTCTTCATCGCACCTACAAGGCAGCAAGTACATCATCCATCACACCGGAAGAGCCGTGAACCAGCAGCTGTTACTCTTCTGCCCACAAGGTGAGATGCTTATGTTGACATATCCTTTGTAGAATAGATCTGTACACATAGGTATGTCCAGACAGTCTCTTTATCTGGCCTGTACCTCTGGAAACTTGCATTTAAAAATTGCAATACAACCTTAAGTTAGATACTTTCTGTAGAATGTCAGGAAATATTCATTGATTTTGGATGTCTCGTGGATGATTTTTTTTTGAAGTACAGTTTTATTAATTTCAAGTTCACAAGGCAATCAAACTAAGCTGGGATGATTTCTGTTACAAGACCTTAAGGAACCGGATTTGATCAATACATGGGAGAGATTCGTGGTGGATGTCTCGACTGCATCTCTCTCTATGGGCCCACCTGCACAATACTTTAGGTGTTGGAAACAAGCTTGTCTCTTCCATTTACACTGTTGACCTGCATTATCTACAAAAAGTTTGCTATACAAAGACACAATCTTGATGCCTGTCTGAATTCTTAACACATCTTTCTTAATGAAGGTTTGGCATTGTCTCTGTACTAAGAAGAAGGCAAGCATTTTGTGACTTTAACCAATTAGAATAATCATCTCATGATGGCCTGAAATTTTCTTATTCATGGCCTCTCAAAAGGAAATACATCTGTTAGTCTTTGTTTGGGGAGACTTGCACTGAGGGAAGGAATAAAATAAATACCCTTTAGTTGAGTAGTCATTGACTCCTAATGGAGTTTGGTGGCTAGACTTTCAGGAAGTTCATAGGTTCAGACAATTCAAGTGAGTCTTTGAAAAATAGTCCAAATGACTGATGTCCAGTGTAGAATGGAAACAATGAATGTGCTAACAACAAATCACTCTTATCTACTCATTAGTGTGGGTCCCACAAGGTTTTCTAAAAGTCCATACCGCCAACTTAGGTTGGGTTACTGATTTGGTTGTTACGTGAACGTTATAAAAAGGCATTTATTCCAAAAGTCTCTTTTTCATGTAGTTTTAGATAAAAGAATGCATATACCTAAAAGCAAACCATCTCCCCCACACTATGAAATATTCCCATAAACCATATCCCCATACCCCAGATTTTTCTCCACACTATCACTATCAAAGGCTTAGGTAAAAAAAATAATCCCAGCTTCAAAACCTTTTTATTTTTCACCATATTTCTCCCATGAAATTTTGTCCTTCCTTAGAAGCAAAACCTCTCCATTTTTTAGTTTTCACCTTGCAACACAGGAGTAACCTCAGTGAGAAACAGAGTAAGAAAAATATTTTACCGTAACGCAGCATGATGAAGTTTACAAGTTATTTTACATAAGTCATTTCACTTGATACATTCATCACAAAGCACCTGCTGGACTCCTGCATTTCAAGGACTAGTGTGAGGCCCAGGAGATACCAAAAAGAAAGGTGTTATCTGTTCTCAAGGGGTTTTCGGTCCGCCCTTGTGGTAGGTAGGATAGTACTATCCTATCCATTTTATAAGTGAAAGAGGTTGAGAGACTTGCCTGAAGTCACACAGGCAGAAAGTGTCAGAGCTAGATTTAAAATGGAGGCGCTTCTTCACTAAGTATTATGTTCATTCTGTTCTAACACTCCCCCAGTGGAGGGACTTTCTCTGCCTGTCACTGGATGGAGACCTTTCCCATGTAGCCAGCACTAAGAATTCGATGGGAATTTCAAGATTCAGCAGAATGCAACCTTCTTCTACAAAAGACCTGTGTAGTGTTTACACCCTGACTTACCTCGGGCCCTCTGCAATATCATCTGTATGCTATGTGTAAAGTGCTTTGTGTTTCTTTCAAGTTTTTGTATGGCACAAGCTGGAGGAAAGTGTTTTAAAACCATGTTTTGGCCTTCACTGTGTGGCTTAGAATAGGTAGTGAGTATTATTCACCTTTCAAATATCTATTCTCTCACCTAACTTCAAATATTTATTCTTGCAAGAGTAAATATGACAGCCATTGTCATATGCTCAAAAATTATTTCATTCATTTTTAAAGTGGGGGAAGTGACTTGCTCTTTCATCTGCACAGAAAACGATTGTCCAAGGAAATATTTGTATCTAATCAAGGGGGTAAAGGGAACATCTTATTAATTGGAGGAAGACTAAGAGGAGTAACCTTAATTGTACTGCAAAGAAAATAAAGGTAGTGTTACAGGAACAGGAGAGAAACCGCCATGTCCTATGAGCCAGTCTGTCACTGGAGCACGTTAGGCAACAGGAACTTTGAAGGTACAATCATTATCTTCCCAAGTCAGGAACTCCCAAACAAGCTTGGACTTTCCTATGGCTTTAGTTGGAATTCCTTTTTGGAAAAATGCTTATCAATTGCAGAGTCACTTTAAAGCCATCCTTAACGCCTCTATTTTCTCTTATACTTGTTAATCTTGCAATATACTCTCCATGCCTTTGTGATCTTTTTGATTCTTGACATGGGGACTTTTTCAGCATCTCCAATTTTCACTGTAAGTTCTTTAATACAGAAAAACAAAAAACAGAATAAAGACAGGGTGGGAACATCTTGATGTGGTGTTAATACCTCTTCTGCCCTTGGTGCCAGGTCTAGATACACAGAGAGAAATCAGTGAACCAAAGCACTGTGCTTTTGAGGGGAGCTGCAGAGTTGAGATGGGCAAAGGGGAGCAGCTGGAGCCCAGCTGACAGTAGGATGGCAGCTGTCCTCGTGGAGAACAGGTGGACAGAGGACGTAATACATGGTCCCTAGGGCAGCCTTTAGCCACCTGCTTTGGAAGATTCAAACTATGGTTACTCCCAAATGAGATGTGCTATAACTGCTAATTAGACACAGGATTTAATATCAAAAAGAATAGGATGCAAATACCTATGAATAATTTTATATTGATTACATTACACGTTAAATTGGTATGTTGGTTAAGTTCTGTTCAGCAACATAAATGATTAAAATTAATTTCACCTGTTTAATTTTGCTTTTCTGATTCAACTGTTAGAACATTTAAGTTGCATGGTTTTATACATGTAATTTTTTGGCAAGTGATTCTTTACGTACATGGCTCACATAATTGTATGGGACATCACTGTTATAGTCTGTCTAACTTGCCTTATCCTTACCCATCCAGAAACAGTAATGAATCTGAGGATTAGAAATTAGACACTTTTCTCTGAAAAATTCCATCTTGACGGAGAGGCCCCAAAGTGCAAATGGCAGAAACAAAGGTGGAATTAAAGACCTTGACTTAGGCACTCACCCAGTCTTTGTCTTCCTTCCAAGCAGAAACAGCATCTTAAATGCTCTAAGGAAAGATGCCGTTAAAATGGTTTCCCTTATCCTGAATAAAGCCCCAAAGAATCTTGAGACAAACTCAACTCTTACAGAATTTCCAGCTTCCCTTTTCAGATTAGGGACATTCCATCAGGTCGCTGAACTTGACAGTGAAGAGTCCATCTAAAATTAACCATCAAAGATCAAAAATGCCATTTCAAGGTCCAGGAATCACTCTGCCTAGCCTTCTTTTCCATGTGGTCACTGCTGCTTAGCCCCTGGACCGTGTGGGAGAATGACAGGGTAACAGTCCTCAACCCTGTTGGGATAGTTGGGAAAGGAGCTTTTGAGAGTCATGTGGAGGGACAGCAATGCACTTTCATTAGTAATCACCCTGGAAAGTAGCTTTGGCTCTAATTACTGATATTTGAAATAGTCATCATAGTACTTTGTAGGTATCAGATTTCCATCAAAGAATAAGACAGTCTCAGAGCTCTAAAGATCGGAAGGGGAATCAGTTATGTATTCGCTTGATTACAGGCCACTGAAAAATCTGGCATGACTGCTCTGTATGACATTTCCGTGGTGGACACATGTCATCAGTCATTTGTCCAAACCCACAGAATGTACAACACCTCTCAACTGTGCACTCTGGGTGACGATGGCATGTCCATGGAGGTTCATTAGTTGTAACAAACTTACCACCTGGTGAGGATGTTGATAGCCGAGGAGGTCATGCATGTGTGGCAGCAGGCAGCATATGGGAAATTATTGTGAATGTAAAGCTGCCCTATAAAACAAAGCCTTAAATACAAAGCCTTAAAACATATAAATGTATACAAAATAAAAATATATAAATGTATATATATATACACAAAAAAGTTAATGTTTTTCCCCCATAATGGAAATCTGCAGGTGGGCTGTCCATAGCTGGTGCTCTGAGCAGACTGGGGGAGCTTCCTATGCTCAGTGACCTTTGGCTCGTAGAGCCTCACCCTCGCATTTATAACCTTGTGGTGCAGGAAGGCTGCTGCGCATTGGAGTCTTGCCCTGTTCCCACAGGAGGAGCATGAAGCCCCAGTTCCTGTTTCAGGAAAGCAGCAGTCTTCCCAGAACCCCTCTGTTTGTATCCCATTGGCCAGAACTGTGCCACCCACCACCCCAGATGCACAGGAGGATGAAGAAGGGAGTGCTTTTGGCTTGACTCATTTCCACTCTGGCAAAATCAGGATTCTTTTCCTAAGGAAAAGGGGAATGCACTCTGGGTGGGCGTGAGCAGTCCCTCCCACAGAGGGATCTGGAGAGTCTCTCTAATCACCTTACACATAATGAAACTCAAACAACTGATAACATTGACCTCTGACACATATGAAAAAGCTGAGGAAGAAAAGCATACAAACTTTCAAGAAGCCATCACGTTTATAAATCTGACTGGAGGCAAATAGGACTGAAGACTGTTTGTTGACCATTGAAAATCAGTGTTTGTTGATCAAAATGATGTTTTTGTGAACAATTAGTACAACTGTGCTTGAATGATAAGGAGCTGTTCTGATGATTATCAGAATAATATTGAGCAAGTAGCATTTGACTATAAAAGGTCACCTGTGAGTTCAATGGAGAGGAAAATAATTTGGAGAAGACTGAAGAGAAAGAAACTATTTGAATCTTAATCTTCAGGTATCTTGTCTTCCAAATGGCATCTCTAGCTAACTTAACCCTCTTTCCCCCAGAAATATATAAATAATTCCTTCCACTCTGTTGATTAGAAAGGAGTCAGTCACTGAGAGACCACAGATATCGTCGGCCTACCAAGAAGAAATTACACCACCCGGCCAGTCATTCATCTGGGGGTTTTAGGAGATGTGTCCCTAGAAATGAGATGGATTTAGAATAGGATAGAATAGGCATGCATCGTTTGCCACAAGACTGGTATTGTTCTAAGAAACTTCTGCTTTAGTTAAAGTCTGTGTGTGCCTGCTGGGCACAATGTAAAACGAATTTCTTTCTGTGGGTTGTGGTCAAAAAAGTTTGAAAAGCCACTATCTTAGCAGTTTCAGAACACCTAAGAGCATCCATTAGCATTAGTCACCAAAAAGAAAATACAGCCTTAAGAACAGCAGCCTTAAGAAAATACGACTTCAGAAAAGCAGCAAGACTGACTCTGACCAGCTATGTGTGAGAGGCGCCACCCTGAAGAGAAAGGATCAGAAGTTACTATGCTTGCAAAAGTCACATGTAATTAGTCATGTTTATATGCCTGAATTAACAGTTACAACCCTATGTTATTTATATCATTTGCAGGTAATTACTTGGGTTGTTTTCTAAAGTCACGGGTTAAAGAACAATGTCAGGAACTTCATGAAAATGCCCGGTAATGGTAGACTCGGTTTGTTTTCCAGAATTTACCGCAGTAATGACTGCCCAATAAACAAGGTCTGGTAGCCAGTAACAACTGACCAGCCCTGGTACTGATAATTTTACACATGGCATCCAAACGGGAAGTGGCCCTCGACCAGAAGAGTAATGATTTGCATAGGCCGTGGGAGTGTTCCAGAAAGGTTAATGATCTGGTGCCCCAAACCAATATTCTCTAAACATTTGTTTGGTATTTATTTAGGTGAGAAGGTGAGCGCTGTGCGGTCTTCTGCCCCCAAACTCACATCCTCACGCAGTGAATGCAGAGCCGAACGGTTAACCAGACCCACCCTCTGGAAGGCAGGTTAGCCACGGAAGACATGCCTGTGCTCCAGGCGGCTTCTAACTGATACACTATTCTCCCTGAGAAGAACTCTAGAAAATACAGTCATTTCCAGTGATTGTTAATGTGCTCTTTCAGTTGGGACCCGGCTGCCCGGCCCAGCCTCTCCTTGATCTCTCTCTGAACATCCCCGCCATTTGGGTAATGGCTTACCTTCTGGGTTTTGCGGGAGATCAGACAGTTACTGGTGAGGGGAGAAGAGATTCCAACATCTGATCCTCAAAGGGCCATAGCAGCCCTCTGGCCATGACCACCAAGGCAAACGAGGTAGTACCACTGTCCCTCGCCTTCACAGATTCTGCCCTGCTAGGATTTCTTTTCCTCGTGATGTTTGCTTGACCAAACTTAGCTGCATAAAAAAGTTTAAGAGTTGATCCATGATCTGGACAAGTCCTAAAGAAAGCCCTTCGCTATTACCTTCCTTGAGAAGCCTTTACTTCCTGAAATAAGATGAAACTTCTAAAGGATCTGGACAAGTATAAAACTATTTAGGTAAATGCCTAAATAAACTTTAGGAAAAATGAATCTAATGTTAGGAAAGATCCTTCTCTAACTCACGGCAACTGAGTCAAATTTGTCTCCTGTTTGGACAATTACTCTTCCTGTGCATTCAGCCACCTGGCTTCCTCCATCACCACATGTACTCAGCCATTTCTTCAGAAAACGGCTCCCTGCTCTAATGGAACTTCCGTCAAGCTGCTAAACAAATATTGTGCTAAACAAAAAGCCCCCACCACAGGAAGGGACCGGTGACAATAAGGGTCTATCACTGAGCTTGTTTGAACCGGAGCCTCTTGAGTCAAGAGGTAAATAGATGTGAACTGGAGACTGCTAGTGGCTGTCTTCTCTATTATGAGCAGAAAACCAATCTGAAGTAGAAAGACAATAAGGACAGCTCAGAATTACAAGCAGAGCCAAAAGGAGAAAGAAAGAGCCACCTGATGACCTTATATGAGTTTGAATAAAGTTGTTCTTGAAACCAGACTTCTGACCACAGGAGCCAGCACCTCCTCTTTTCGCCTGAACTAGGCGGTGCTGGGTTTCTGTCACTTATAACCAGATGAGTCCTGACTGACACTCCAAGTATATTCCTTCACTCCAAGCCCATGGCTTACTCTGATAGATGTATCCGTACTGCCTGCTAACTCATCTCATCCAAGATTCAGTGACCATGTTTCTTCCTCTAGAAAGCCTTCCAGACCATCCAGGAAGACAAGCACCTTCCCTTGTTTCCCAAAGGGCACTGTGCCCGCCTCTCTCCCAGTGCTGCCCTCAGTGGTGGTCTCTCCCAGGAGGCCATGGGCCTCTAGAGCCTAGAGGACAGGGGGCTCTGCCTCGTCTTTACATTGCTGGGTCCACAGCAGTGCCTGGACACAAGAGATATGACAGATATTCAGTAGAAGTCTCCTGAATAATGTTTGTTTAAAGAAAGCCAAAGAAACTTACATTACCAAATATTCACACAAAGAAATAACTCTCTATAGAATCACCATTAAATATATTCTGATTTAAACACAAACGTCTCCCTGGTGAACAATACAAGTTATGGACCAGTTTCAGGTCCACCTTTGTGGGCTCTGTAGAACACGGAAATCTCACTTTGTAGCTAATTAATTAATATGTTCATTTGTTCAATAAATATATACTGAGTACCTAAGATTAAGCTGCATAAACTCTAAAGGCAGATTGTCATTGTTTTTGTCAGCCATTCAACATTGAGCTTTGCTCATAATGCCATCGGATAAAGGAAATTGGGTTTAGAAAGTGTGATATATGCAGACCAACATTTATATTCTTTCTTTTATGCTTTTAGGTTTCCACATCCTTTTAGGATTTCCAGTACTGTGAAATGTGTACATATGCATTCTGTTGTAGAGTCTTTTGCATTATGGGAAGCTGAGAAGTATGCTAATTAAGGATGAAAATTTGCAGCAGCAAATGTTGACAAAATCATTATAGAATTTTTACCTTGTGCAATTCATGGTAAACCCTAAGATTTTTTAATCCACAAGCACAACTGATATTTTTTTGATGCTCCCACTTCAGGATGATAGCAGAAGTCTGAAAAGTATCTTCATAAAACTGTCTGTAGTTATCTCCAGGATTTCAGTCTGCTGGTCACTTGTAACCAGATTCATCTACTTATCAGTTCACTCATCATTATCTACCACTCTACCTAGGTGAAGAGTGAAACAAATCTGGAATATTTCATCAAGGCAATGGTGTCAGTCTTGGTGGGGAGGAAAACCCTAGGAGGCCAACATAGCTGTGTCATTTTTTAAAATGACCAACCAACAAACATTTTTGAAGATTGCAGAGTGATAATTAATACAATGTGAGTACAGCTAGTAATATCTTCTAAGGATCACCGGGTTGCTTTAGTGGGAGGACCATGTCAGCAAAATTAACCTAAGTTTTATGAAGGCAACTATAGGTAAAGAAAAACCTTCAGGAGCTATCCTGGAAAACTGTAATCATGCAATTGCAAAAATTCTATTTTCCTATGAAGGCGATAGCAATCCTGCAAACCAGTAGATCAAGTTTTGAATGATTTCTCAATAAAGTGTTCATACTTGTAATTCTGCTGTTATGTGCGACAGCAGTTCTCAGAGTGTGGTCTGAGGAACTCTGGAATCCCCAAGATCCTCTTGGGGAGATCAGAAGTTCTCCCTTTCCCCACTCTACATGTATATGAAGACACACAGAATGAACTCAGAAGCAGACATGAGAATCCAGCTGTTCCCTTAAAAGAGATGTGCAAAAATGTAAAATAAGACCATTCTAATTTTGCTTTGCTTTGGAATAGGTTTTTCATAAAACATGGTTTGTTAACCTGTAATGTATTTATATTGTGGATATTTTTTAAAGAGTTTAAAAATGTATATTTTAGTGTCCCATTTTTAATTTAGAATAAATATCACATATATAAACAAAAGCCCTTTGGGGTCCTTAGTAATTTTTGAGAGGGTCAAGCGTTCCTGACACCAAATTTTTGAGAACACAGTTCATTTTTCAGTATTTTTCCAGACACTCTAATGGTTCTTAAGCATCTTCTCTTTCTTCTTGATTACATATTTCATCAGCTCACTGAGTAGGGAAACCTATATAGGAATCTCAGTAATGAAGAAGATTAAGTCACAACAACTGAGCAACAATTGAGAGCCTACTATGTGCAAGGTGTCATACAGGTACACAAAGATGTCCTTCTGCCCATCCTTCCCTGCAGATATTTAGGCTATAGTGAATCTGCAATACAAAATGCATAAAATGCTTTTATGGGCTTGGATTACGAAGATGGAAGGGTTTGTCTTTGAATATATCCAAGAGAAATGCTAAACTTTTCTAGGACAATTTGCTATTGCATTCAAAATAGGAGCTGAATATTTCTTTCCAGGGTTTTGTAAAGTGTATGGCTGTTTGTTCTTGACTATGGTGTCTGCTGCTCCTCTTGACCCTAACAAGACAAGTTACAACACCGATTCCTAATTTCAAATATTAGTACATTTCACACAGACTTGGCCATTGCAAACGGCTTGTGACATAACAACTGAATGCACCTTATGCTGAAAGATAAGAGTAACCAGTTGTCTTACTTCAAGGTTATTAGGAACATCAGAAAGAAACTATGCATAAAACAAACAGGAAATACAAGGAATAACACTCTGGGAACAAAATTTCATCAGTGGGTCTTTAAACCGTGTTTTCAAAGGTCTATAGGATTACATCCCACTCAGATCTGGTTTAAGGGATTTCAAATAATCCAACTAAACTAACAGTATGCATTTGCTGATTCATTACTATGATAGCAAAAATACTGTATTTAGGTAACTACCTACAGAAAGCCATTGCATTAACATGCCCTAAAATTATCTTTAAATGTATAAAGAGATAGGCGAGCACCTTGGAGTAACAAAGGAGGGGGTAATTAGTAAGTTCTATCCAGTTGGTTGTCATTACCATTCTGTTTCACATTATTAGAGAAAGAATTCTGCATGCATTTTATGGATTTGTGTATTTCATTTCATTAAAGGAATGGTCTCTCAGTGGTTACTGGAGACTGCACAGTGCCCTAGGATAATTACACTGTTTGAAATCATTTCAGATACTTTGTTTCAGATAGAATTAAGGAAAAAGCAGTAGCCTTTTCTTTATGTAAAAATAAATTATTGTTCATTAAATGTAACTGTTCAATAAATATAATTCATTGGGTGATAAACACTTTCAGCCTATTAGGTGCAAGACTTGGCTTGGTGGTAAAAATTAATTGGTAACTACCTTGTTCATTATCTGAATTTTAATGCCACACCTATTAAGATGAAAAGAAATTCAGCCAGACAAAAAGCGCTGTTCTTATCTGGACAAGGACATGCTTGTTATTTAAGGTGGTTTTCCATGGAAACAGTGTTCAATCGTGGGAATATGGAAGGAAATTCAATTGAGTGACCTTCCTCCTCTTCTCTTCTTCACCTTCCTCTTCCTCTTCCTCTCCTCTTTCATCTCTTTCTCAGTGTCTTCTTCTCTCTATGTTCTCCATCCAATAATACTGAAGATCTGATGTTTGATTAGGCTTAATTTTGGCTAAAAATTGGCACATAAGCAAAAATTATTTATTATGTCCAACAAAATATTCCTTGCAACCCTCGGAAGTCAGTGCCACATCAGAAATATCTCACGTTGCTGATGGCTGATGCCATGAAAGGCTTATGGTAGATGGGTTTCGCCTCTCAAATCCTGCCAACAGATGCCTGGCCCTTCAGGGCACAAACATGCCCACTGTTTAGAGCTTTGCTTCTAGTCTCAAAATACTAAGATTTCCCTCTCATATTTCTAAAAGCTCACTGATGCACCTTCATGGGCAAAAATCAAGAGCTCTTTAAACTATCTGTCTGGGGACAATTGAAAACATGGGATTAAATCTGAAAAAAAAAATCATGTCAAAACCTAACCAAGGAAGTGAAAGACCTATACACTGAAAACTACAAGACACTCCTAAGAGAAATTAAAGAGGACACTAACAAATGGAAATTCATCCCATTCTCTTGGCTAGGAAGAATAAATATTGTCAAAATGGTGATACTACCTAAAGCAATCTACAGATTCAATGCAATCCCTATCAAAATACCAACAGCATTCTTCAATGAACTGGAACAAATAGTTCTACAATTCATATGGAACCACAAAAGACCCCAAATAGCCAAAGCCATCCTGAGAAGGAAGAATAAAACAGGGGGAATTACGCTCCCTGACTTCAAGCTCTACTACAAAGCCACAGTAATCAAGACAATTTAGTACTGGCACAAAAAGAAGATCCATAGACCAGTGGAATAGAATAGAGAGTCCAGATATTAACCCAAGCATATATGGTCAATTAATATACGATAAAGGAGCCATGGATATACAATGGGGAAATGACAGCCTCTTCAACAGCTGGTGTTGGCAAAACTGGACAGCTACATGTAAGAGAATGAAACTGGACTACTGTCTAACCCCATATACAAAAGTAAATTCAAAATGGATCAAAGACCTGAATGTAAGTCATGAAATCATAAAACTCTTAGAAAAAAACATAGGCAAAAATCTCTTGGACATAAACATGAGCGACTTCTTCATGAACATATCTCCCCGGGCAATGGAAACAAAAGCAAAAATGAGCAAGTGGGACTATATCAAGCTGAAAAGCTTCTGTACAGCAAAGGACACCATCAGTAGAACAAAAAGACTTCCTACAGTATGGGAGAATATATTCATAAATGACGTATCCAATAAGGGGTTGACATCCAAAATATATAAAGAACTCATGCACCTCAACAAACATAAAGCAAATAATCCAATTAAGAAATGGGCAGAGGACATGAATAGACACTTCTCCAAAGAAGAAATTCAGATGGCCAACAGGCACATGAAAAGATGCTCCACATCACTAATCATCAGAGAAATGCAGATTAAAACCACAATGAGATATCACCTCACACCAGTGAGGATGGCCAACATCCAAAACACAAACAACAACAAATGTTGGCGAGGATGTGGAGAAAGGGGAACCCTCCTACACTGCTGGTGGGAATGCAAATTAGTTCAACCATTGTGGAAAGCAGTATGGAGGTTCCTCAAAAAACTCAAAATAGAGATACCATTTGACCCAGGAATTCCACTCCTAGGAATTTACCCTAAGAATGCAGTTTCCCAATTTGAAAAAGATATATGCATCCCTATGTTTATCTCAGCACTATTTACAATAGCCAAGAAATGGAAGCAACCTAAGTGTCCATCAGTAGATGAATGGATAAAGAAGATGTGGTACATATACACAATGGAATATTATTCAGCCATAAGAAGAAAACAAATCCTACCATTTGCAACAACATGGATGGAGCTAGATGGTATTATGCTCAGTGAAATAAGCCAAGCCGAAAAAGACAAGTATCAAATGATTTCACTCATATGTGGAGTATAAGAACAAAGAAAAAAACTGAAGGAACAAAACAGCAGCAGACTCACAGAACCCAAGAACGGACTAATAGTTACCAAAGGGAAAGGGACTGGGGAAGATGGGTGGGAAGGGAGGGATAAGAGGGAAAAAGGGGCATTATGATTAGCAGATGTAATGTTGGGGA
The DNA here is from genome assembly GCA_032199065.1 of Smutsia gigantea. Lineage (NCBI taxonomy): Eukaryota > Metazoa > Chordata > Mammalia > Pholidota > Manidae > Smutsia > Smutsia gigantea. Next base: position 255,506 of record JAVSCE010020477.1, read on the forward strand.
GGGGCACAAGGAGGGCTGTACAACTCAGAGGCGACAAGTAGTGACTCTATAGCATCTCACTACACTGATGGACAGTGACTGTAATGGGGTAGGTGGGGGGGACTTGATGATGGGGGGAGTCCAGCAATCATAATGTTGCACATGGAATTGTAGATTAATGATAAAAAAAAAAGTCATGTCAAAAGTCAATAGAGTGATCTCCCTTTCCACTTAATATATTATCATAATAGACATAATAAATGGGGTGCTCCAGTCCCTTCTGAAAGGAAACTTTCCTGTCACTAACAGTCAGGCTTATTTTTCTGAAACTTTTTCACAAAAAGAATTGAAGCAATTTTATAAAGAGTTCAGGAAAAAAAATCTTTGTAGGGCATGAACTACATGAAATACGCCAAGATAGCTTAGTTTCCAAATTATTTGAATGAGGGATTCAACTCTTTGCTCATGTTGGAGCATCTCTGAAAGGTTCATTTTTTAAAGTCATTAGAATCAACATCATAAGTAATCTTAGGAGAAAAAGTAAGTCCTGCACCAATGAACCAAGCTTCAAATATTTACCTAAGCGCCTTTGTGGTGCTGGACAGAATGACCAAGAGAATAAAACATACTCAGGTCCTGCCCACTGGAGTTCATTGCTTCTTCATTAAAATCACTGTTGGGTTTTTTTTTTAATTAAAAACAATCTTTAAATTCGAAATGACTTATTAGTCATAAAATGATAAAAATCTTAGAGTTGAAATGGACCTTAAACATCAGGTACTCTACATTCTTTAAAAAGGTAAAGTTCCCTAATTATTCTCACAGAGGACGCTACCAGCCCTTCATAAGTGCTACTTGGCAATTATAAAATCAATTATAACTGACCTGTGGAAATATCTCACGGTAAGTCTCCTACAGTATTCAGAACAAAGTATATAGACCTTGAATCCCATATTTTAAAAGTTGTACATAAACTCATTAGCCAGGAAGCGCATAATGAATTTCTCCAGAAAGCTATCATATCTTTCTATCAGTTGACTAAACAAGAAACCAACTAAAATCAGTTTTTTTTAATCAGGGAAGTAACTTGGAACATTTAGCAGATAGGTTACTGCATATTTCATTATTATTACAAGTTAAACTAAAGTGTGAGTGTAATATTTATAAAAATCAACAGAAATAGATCACATAAAGAATATTTACTTTGAGGCATTGCCTTAGAGTTCATATCATAATAATTTATTTTACCTATAGGCAGCATTTATTCTAAAAACCTCAGTGATTCAGAAGTTGCAAAAAAAATTATTTAATGGCACTGTTTTGTCTCAATCTGACTAAATTCAGCATAAAAAAAGAGAATTTTGAAAATTATAGACTTTTTCATTCAGTTACATGGTGCCAAATGAATTAATTCATTGAACTTTTCAATTAGTTATTTGGGCAGCATTTAGACATATGCTAGTTTCATGAGGAATACATAATACATATTAAAGATTATAATTAATCATTCCAGGTTTGAGATCAAGGCCATTTATGCTCATAATTTAGTTATGTTTTCCAGGAAGAACAATTTGAGATTATAAATAGAGTGAAAAAAGATGATAATATTCTGTGAAGAACAGCAGACCAACAGTCTTGGGCAAATTTGAATGCAGAAAATATCAAACAAACACAAAGATAATATTAAACATTTCTCCTTAAATCATATAGGTACCTCAGACCGAACACACTGTGTATTTTCAGGATCTGTGTCTTTTTGTGTCCTGTTTCATCTACTTAGAATTCTGTCTTCCTCCTGGTGAGCCCCCTACTCTCCCTTCATACGCAACACAAACATTGCTTCTGTAAAGATTCTCACACCCCCCACACAAGTTGTAAACCCCACTGAGCACACATATTTACTGCGGCCCTCACCACATCTTTCTGTAATTATTCGCGCATTGTCCTCCTCTGTTCCACATCATAATCTCCTATTCATCTTAGTATCCTTCCATGCCTAACACTGTTCCTGTGGAAGAGAAATAGCTCCTGAAACCGCTATGACACTGGTTCCCAAAGTGTTCCTGGGGCCTGCAGCATTACCTCATTGGTCTGAAATCACCATGGAACTGATTAGAGAGGCAAAATTTTCAAGCTTCACCTGAATCTACCTGAATCAGTAATTCTGGGGCTGGGTGGGATGAGTGGGGAAGGGACAGCAATATGGGTTTTAACAAAGCCCCCCAGGTGATTTCAAGACTTACCAAAACTTGGGTTTGCTCTCGGACAGGAAAATCCCAAGGGGGGGAAATGTAGCTGATGAAAGGACCCCAAGTCCTTTCCATGACTTTAAATTTGTCCTTGAGACCTACCATGGATCCCACCAGCTGTCACACTCATTTCCCTGTAAAACTGCAGCCAATGGCAAAGGAGGAGGCTGGGTATTTCCTGACTGCCATTAGTTTAACGGATACAGACTATGATTTTTTAGAAACTTCTCTAAATTCAAAGAACAAAGGTTTAAAAATGAAGAATAGGAAACAAAATTTGCAGAGCAGCTGATTGTCCTACAGTTAACTTTAACCAAAGGCAAGTACTGTCCTACCCACATCCTATTAGTAAAAGATCAATCCTGATGTACAAGAATCCCATCACAGCATGATACAGGGCAGACTGAAACATCCCCAACATGACTTTGTGGAGCAAACCCCACTGAGCAACATGGAAATAGCCCTGAGAGGCTTAACTGACCAGGTCAAAGACTTTGAACAGATTATCAAAATTTCCCAGCCTTCCTTTTTGCTCCCACAAAATGGAGATACTACCTTTTAACACATGATCCTCTAAAAGCAAGATAAGATGATCTCTGGAAAAGCACTTTATAAGCTGTAAGGCATTAAAACATCATATATGAGGTCATATATAATATTTTTAACTATTTACAATTATACTAATAGCATGGCTTGCTTACTGTTAACACATGTTGCAAATGTTAATCATATTCCTCAAGATTAATATAATCAATAAAGTTTATAAAAATAATAATGGATTTCAATTTCAGATAAATTTTCACTTCCATACCATGTGTTGATTTTCCTTACTTCAAAATGATGTCTCTTTATTAAAAAATGTTTGGAAAATATGGAAAAGCAAAGAGGAAAAAAGAAAAATCACTTGTGATAACCTAACCAGAAATAGTTAATATTTTCCATTCTCTGCAAATTTTTTGGTATAAAATTAAAATCATGAGTAAATAGCAGAGTGTAAACTGCTATATTCACTCCGCAACATATCATGAGTTGTTTTTCTATTTAGAAATATGCTTCCACAAAATTATTTCTACTAGCTGCACAGTAGGCCAGCACATGGATACAACAGAATTTATTTCACCAGTATTCTTTGTTAAACACATAAATGGTTTCTAGGCCTTCACAATTATAAATGTATATTTTGCTTATTTATCCTATTACCCTCTCTGCTTCCTGAGGATAAAGTCTCCAAAGTGGAATTGCTAGGTTTGTGTTTTTGAGCACTTGGAGACTTTTGAATCTCAGTGCCAGCCCGCTCTACCCAAAAGTTGTCTGAGTGTACACTACACCCCTGCCAGCAGTAGATGAGAGCAACTGAGTTCCTGAATCACTTTCACCACAGTGTTACGACCACTTTCAGCTTTGTTAGTTTTGTAGGGGGGCAGTGCTGTCACATTTTGTTTCAATTTACACTCGTTTGATTACTACAGAAGCTGATACAGCTAAATTACTTGAGCATTAATAAACCTCCAAGGAAGACAATTAAAAGCTTAAAATGGGAAAATCATGTGGGAGGATTGTGACTGCATTTATCCAAAAGAGGCACAGGAATAATGTATATTATTCGGATCAGAAAATAATTTAAATCTTGTAATGGTAGATTGCAAATAATTAAATTGATATGACAGATCTGTATAGGTCAACATGAATATAGATCATATAGATGCAGATAGAGTTAGAGAGAGCTCTGTATCAGTTAAATGAAAATTGCCACAAAAGGTGTTGTGCATGGAGGTTGCCTTTTATTACCTTCACACAAGTCCAAATTCATCCTTGGGAGCATGTGTTCTTTTAAAGTCCCATTATAGGTCATTTTATTAGATTGTGCTGACCTTCTAACAGGTGTCTTCTATGCTAATTTCATAAATACCCCTCCCCTCAAGTATGCTAATATCAGAGAAGGAACACTGCTGATATAACAGTAAGGGTAACATTACTGCTTTTGAACTATTGCTATTACAGTGATATCCCTAACTTGCATTATTCCAATTTGTTTCTGCTTTTCCTGGTGGATTTTATTTCACATGTGGCTAAAATAATAACTCTCCATAATTATCATTGCATTTCTTGAATTGGGCACACCTTACATCTCTTATGCTTCCTCCAAAAATTGCCAGAATTTCTTATTCCTTTAATGTCTCTACAGTCCCTAATTTTTAGACTGTGAACATATAAGAATAAAATTTTAAATATTTCTTTTTAACTACATCCTAAACAGTTCAGACATCTCTGTTTGGTACAGGGCTCTGCGGTGGGCATCCCCTGAGCTGAAGAGAGGCCGCTCGTTTTCCCTGTGGCTACAGAGTCCGTGGGCAGAAATGAGGATTTTCTAGCTCTTCTGCCTTTCCCGTCCTCCACTCCACAGCCCAACGTCCTAGGGACTTCTCATCTCTTCCTTCACAGGGCTGCCGCTGCTTCTCATCTCTTCCTTCACAGGGCTGCCGCTGCTTTGGTGTTCTCCAGGTGGCAAGTCATGGGCAACACTAGCTGCCCAGAGCTCCCGCCTCCTCCCAGGGCTCCCGTCTCCATCCTCTCAGCACGGAGCTCTTCCTTCTGCCTTCATTTGCTCCTGCCATTGGCCACCACTGCCTTCCCCCAACCCAAACGCATGCCTCTTTCTTCCTTACCTTCAACAGTTTTTACATTCCCTTCTCTTCTTGTCTTCAAGAAGACAAGATAGATTTTGAAAGTTTTTCCTTCCTGACGCACTTTGAAGATCAAGGGGTCCTGGAAATGGCGCTTGGGACCCGATACTTTCCTTTTAACGCAGCCTCAGGAATGATGTGGACAAAACAGGGAGCGGGGTTCAGCCACTTCACCCTTCCTTACTCAGAACGTGGTGCCCCCTTACCTCTGGCCCCACTCTTCCCAGCCAAAAGCAGGGAACTTGGAAAAAAATCCAGCTTTAAGAGGCAATTAAAGTCATTCCTCAGAGCCAAGAAACTCCACCTCTGAAGAACACTGAGAATTACAATTATTTCTCTCAAAGTAGGAGGTTTCTAGAGGTTTCAGGAAAGTGTTGTATTTAATGTCTAATTTGTAGTGAACTTAAAGGGTGGTATTACAGCAAGGATGCGGGAAAAGAACAAAGTTGGAAAAGTTCTGCTCTATAAATACTATAACTCATATTACTTTTCATTCTAAATACGTGGTAAATTGTAGTAACAGTAACACCCACTCCCCCAGAGAGATCAGAAATGCAGAAATATCTGAAATCCTGATCCTACTAACACTAGCTTGGGATCTCCTCAGTGCCACATGACAGACAGTATTTCAACTGTCTTCTTAAAATTTATTAACATTTTCTTAGAGGAATCTCTTTGGGCCCTTGGTGCTTCTACATGGGTGGCTACAGAAGCTGATACCCACGCAGATGAAGTACATTCAAGGACACAGCTTGTCAGATCATATCAACTAACAGGTGGTCTGTTGGCTGGCAAACTCATGTGAGGACAGTGTCGCTCAGTCACATACCCTAGCCTTCCTTAAATCAGGTTTGGCTTGATTGGATTGTATCTCGTATAAGAGGTTTATCAGCTCCCGACATTCACTTGGAGTGACTAAAAGGCCGTTCGTGAGTAAGGAATTCCGATGGAGCTTTAACTACTGGAGAAGACTTCACGGGGAAATCTGCAGCATCCCTTCACTGTGCCCACAGTCCTGACGGAAGGACATTTGACTTCAGTTGTTCTCTGGTTTAATTCTCTGTCTCAGGAAGTAGGAGCCTTCCGCCAGATAACAGATCCTTTGTGGACTGGGTCTGCTGCCCTGGGGGACGAGCCCTGGCCCCTAGTGTTCTCCAGGACTACCCAGGGATGGGCTCTGCCCCGAAGGCAGTTTTATGTTCAGTGGTCTTACTTCCTGAATTCAGAGTGTGTCAGGATTCTTATGCTGGTTTGTCCACAAATACGGTTGCTAATGATTAAATAGCAAAGCAGTGACGCCTGTAGTATTTCACTGGCTTGTCAGAATTATAGAATTTTAGAAATGGAAAGAATTTCAGATATTGTCTAGACTGATTCTTTCGTTTCCAGATGAGAAACCCAATACAAAGACTCCAGCTGACTCAGGTTCACACAATACAGGAGGGAAATCGATCCTCAGGTCTGTATTAAGAAAGTGAACTTTTGAAAGGTAAATGATATAGAAAATGCCCTTCCCCAAAGAGGCCAGATAAGGAGGTATGTTTTGTAATTAGCTTAGTGAAAATCAGGAAATGACCATTAAAAAAAAAAAAAACTAGAGTAGGCTTCGCTGTAATGGACATATACTCTCTTTTTTGTTCTTGTCTTATTGAAATCTAATTACTCTTTAAACACTTTTTATTATGAAATAGTACAAATATACAAAAATGAGGGAAAACAAGAAAATTAACCCCAGGTACGCATCCAGTGTCATCACTTATCAACCCGCAGCCAGTCTCGGTGAATCTCACCGTCTCCCACCTCATTATCGTTGGAGTGGAGATCAGACTAAGACATTTCATCTGTGAGCAAGTCAGAGTATCTCCAACGGATAAGGACTCTTTTTTTTAAAGCATAAGCACAATACCATTATCATTCATAGCAATTTGACGATAATTCCTTAATAGAAATAGGTTTGTAAACCTCACATAAATTATCCTTTGACTTAGAATTGTTCTATGTTACTACACTTTGATAAATACTGTTTCACTGATTTATTCACCGGACAAGTACTCACTGTGCATTCACAGAAATAGCCCCAAATATTTTGTTTGCATGGAGGCCTGGAGAGAAGGTCAGTGCTTTATGAGAAGCAGTAGAGAATCTAGGAGAAGCAATCCCGGAACCAGACAGAGTTGGGTCAGCGGCTCACTCTCCTTCCTTATTGAATGTGCAATTTTCTTGGTTTGGTTTCTGTAAAAAGAGGACAAAGGTGAGTTCTTAGGAGAGCTAAATGAGATGACAAGGCACAGTTACAGAGCCTGGGCAGGCCAACACTCAAAAACCAGCTCTTTTTCTCTCAGATCTGTTCAGTAATGTGTAAGTCCTGAGTTACTCATATTTGTCCTACCAAACGGATTTATTAGCTTGAATTAACTAATGGGATGTGTAAACTAGTTTTTAAGGCTCATTCTTCTCATTCTGAGCTTAGAAACAATGCCTTAACACAAAGAAGAAGGCGTCTCTTTCCCCCTTATAAAAACTAAAAGCCCGAGCAGCCAATGGTCACAGATTCCTGAGAATCATCAGAGGTTCGCTAAGCTCTGTCAGTTCAACAAATAACATCTGAAGGACACTCACGGAGCACCAGTTACTGATAGACCCTTAGCAGTCCAGTCATTCTACGAGACTTTTCTCTCGCTACGCCCCTCTGAGCTGAGCCACCGTCATTATCCTCACTTCACAGGCACGGACGGGTAAGGAGACGCGTTACGGGCAGACGGGGCCTGGAACCCACGAGGCTGGGCAGGTCCTGCTCGCAAGGCACTGAGACTCGCTCGGCTGACCAGCATTGTCACTGCTCAGGCAGCCAGGCCCACCATCTCCAGGCCTGCGTGTCCCACCAGCCCCTTGAGCTCCTGGAATCGCCTGCCTCTTTGGAGCCCCTGTGGCTGGTACACTGGGTCCAGAATCAGTGCTTCATCAGGGTGAGCAGCATGTTGCCTGAGTGGTGGAGATGGAGGGCCAGCTCAGCTGCGCAGACCCCATTCTGTCCCGGCGGCACTCAGGCCAGGTACCCTGCTCATCATCCTGCCCAGATCCCAGGTGTTTGCCCAGGACCTGCCCCTGAAGCTTGGCTCCCCTGGGAAGCTCATTACTGACTCCCTCTCTCCCCAGAGCCCTCTGCTGCCCCCTTCCCCCTCCGCCCGCAGAGGTGCACACGTCCACTCCTCCCGTCCTCAATCCACAGTACAGCTCTAGATCCAGAAAAGGACCTGGGCTCCTTTCTGCTCCCAGACACTGCCCTACGCCATCTTCCCTTAGGGACCTAGAGCCTCTGTTTCCTGACCCCCTCCTTCCTCAACTACCCCCAGTCTGTGTGCTGTCCCCTCCACTGAACCTGCAGAGTGGCCTCCTCCGTGCATGCACGTTGAACTCCGCCGGGGCAGGGTCTAAGCCTCCCCTGTCCCCAGCAGCCTTCTCCAGAGCACTGCCACCCCTGGTCTTTCTCCTCTCTGCTGGCCAGGTCACTCCGCTCTTCCAGGTAATCAGATGGAGGAGATTCAGGAAGGTTCTACTGAACCTTTTCCCAGGCTCTTTCCTAAGCCAGCCCAGGCCTGCCAGGAGCTGCTCTCCAGCTAAACCATCAACAGATCAGTGATCCCCAAAATTACATCTCAGACTAGACCTCTTCCCGGGGTCCTGTATATTGCACCCCTCAGCCTAATGTCTCCAAAATCTTCCCCAAGTGTCACACTAGCCTGCCCAGGCTCCTCCCTGTCTGAGCACATAGCAGTAACACACGCCGTCCAGCTGGAAGCCTAGGAGCCACTTTCCATCCCTCTCCCTCTCCACACTGACCAAAGCTTGACCCAGGCCCGTTAGCATTACTGCCAACAAATCCTGCCAGTGTGTTCACCTCTCTTCACACGGGTGTCTGGAACTGACTGTTCTCTCCACACTTCCTCATGCCCAGCTCTTCCACCTCAACTCATGCCCCAGGCTGGAAGCCACATCCCCAGCTTAGAATGCATACACCTCAAACTCCTGGCTTCTTCCCCTGCAGGAGGTGTTCCCTGAGCACGCGCTGGTTCAGGGCGTTGCACCAGGAACTGAGGAGGATATGAGGGAATTTCAGTCGTGCTCATTCGGCATTTATGAGTAGGTCCCAAAGTGTGGGCCCTGGACTAGGCACTGACCTTGTCCTGCAGGAGCTTGTCCAGTTCGGGTGGCCAAATGAACTATTTGGGGGTTTAAAGGAGCCAATAAATCCACACCCCCTTCCCCAACTAGTTCCAAAGCAAATGAAGAATGTACGCCTGCATCAGACAGGTGAGGGCCGAAACAGCATCTCTGTTGCAGGTCCAGCCAGATTGTGGAATACTACATCACGTTCAGGTATCAGGGAGAGGGGGCATAATGCAAGCATTCCGTCATTAAACATCAGGACAGGCATGGACAGCAGCTGCAATAGGTAGTCAGAGCTGACCGCAGCCTCCTTCTGTCACTTTTAACCCCTGGGGGCTTTGAAGAAGAGTGAGAATAACAAGGCCCAGAATGCTCCTTTAAGGGACACAAACAAAAATGCAACTTTATTTTGACACTGATTGGATTGATTAATGAAGGGGTTATGGCCATTCTAAAATATAATTGCTATCAACTCAACACCAAAATGTTTGATATGCTTACTGTTTTTAGACACATCAAGGGTACAAAAATCTGACCAATATCTTTGTTATGCCTTCTTAGATTAGCACAGATATATGCAATATACATAAGTGTATATATGTATATAATTCAATGTGACTACAACATTTAAGTTGGTCTTTCCATTAATGGTTTGAAAATTATTACAGGCAAGGATGGCAATGATAGAGCTTTTGACCATTTGTCTTTATTATGAAGAGTGGAAGTAAATGAGAGATTCTTCAAATATGAAGAATGTCTGGGGTTTCCCATGAAACAATTGATTCAAGCACCCAGGTTGCAGAGAAGTGCCAGGCCTCCTGCCTACTACCAGTCAGAGTAACCCCCAGATAAGGAGAATCCAGTGTCCTGCAGAGTACAAACCCAGACCAAAAATCCCATCGGCCTGGCAGTTTCCGTGTGACATGGAATTTTTCCAAAGAAATGGAAACTACACGGCATTCCATTTTAATGATATGCCAGGACGCCAGGCCTGATTCCATCCTGATTTTTTTTTCTAGGCATAGAATTAAAACAATCAAATATCCTCACTGGAGGAGACTTTACAGATCCTTTAATTCAACCTTATTCAACCTGGTCTCCCCAGCGTCCTGGTGACTCCAGCCAGGCAGGAAGAGGCCTATCAGCAGGACTGTGGGTTCCTTAACTCCTGCACTATCTCTGTCTTCACCAGAATTTTCTGCTTTTATAAACTGTGATTCCATAGAAGGTTCTGTTGGAGGAAATGGCCTAGCTGTCAAAAGAGGTTGGAAATGCATTAGGCTAGTTCAGTATTTCATGATCTAAATGAGGAGACTGAGGCCTAAAAGTGACTTACACCAAGTCCCCAAGCTAATAAATTGCAAAGTCGGAGGTAGGCTTCCTCTCTGGTCACATTCCAGAGAGTCTGTGCAAAACAGTCCGTTTGCAACCTGAAGAATCAAAGCCAGCACTGCTGTGTGCAGGAAGTGTCAACCGAATGAGCTGCCCGGGAGGAAGGACAGCACATAAGTTGAGATACAGGGTGTGTCTCACATTGTGAAATAAAAGTCAGATACAAACAGTTCCGGAGATGATATGGGAATCGTATTTTACTGGCTGCCATTTTCAAGATTACTAAACCCCAAATGAATTTTCTCTTCCACTCTTGTTTATCCGAAGACGTACATATCTCAAGTGTCTAGCTGATTCTCAATAACGACAATAAATATTATGACCACTTCACAACTTAACAGAATAGTCCTCCGTGCTATCAGTGTGTCATAAACCCAAGAAAGGTGGAGGAATTGAAAACTCGGCGTGATACAGCGCTGTTACTGGCTAGCTCAGATGGCCAGAGAGTGCGAACAGGCACAACACCCACCTGGGTCCGCCAATACCTCTTTTCCTAGCTAAGCACTCCCTAGTCCTCAGCCAACAGATACGCTATGGGGTCACTGACTGCCAAGAGCAACCCCTCATCCTTCAAGGTCAGCTTGGGCACAGCCTCATGCGTACCACCTCCGTCCCACTCTGGCTTCTCCGAGGTTTCAGTGGCCATGGTATTCACGTGGCCTTTATCTCAGAATACTCGCCATGTTATTTAATGTACAAGAATATGTGGTCTTCCCAATAAATTAGAAACCTCTCTGCTGCACAAGTGCCTCCTGCTTCCCTGCATCCCCGGGGCCTGCCACCCCACCCTGCTAGTGGTAAGTGTTCAAGAGACACTTGCTGATAATCAGGACGACAATGGCTCACAGCAGGTGAACCGCAGAAATCCCCCTTGATCCTCCACTGGAAGAAACTACCCAGAATGAACTCTCTGCTGCCTGGAGAATGGGCTTCTTATTAGGAGAGCAGAGTGGACACAAATACTAAGAACAAGCTTTGTGGCTGCTTTACCATTTATACACATTCTCTTGTGTGACAGCACCATTCTTTTCTCTTCTCCAAGGAGAAGGAAACAGAGGCACAGAAGAATTAGGCGCCTTTCTCATCATTTAGAGAGGCCCAGAGAAGTTGGAGAAATGTGTTCACATTGGAACAGACCTGTCAGAAAAGGAAAACCATTGCTAAGGGCATGTCTTTTTAAACAGTCAAATAAATAATCATGGGGAAATAAGTCCCAAGTTGGGACAAGCATGTGGAATGAAGCATGTCATTATGTTGTGATTAAACAAATTTTAAGTACAACATGCATGGAGCCACATCAAATATAGCCAGACCTAAGATCCATGTTAAGTGAATATCTGAAGTGAGGGTCTTTTTTACTATAAACCATTGCTTAAGGATTGTTTTTTCTTGCAAATGGCAGAAAACTCATTGTTTCAATCCATGTCACCTAATCCTGTTCTTATACGAACATCCCATCTTCGGTCATCAGGAAAGACCCGTGAGATAAGGTGTGGGAAGGAGCAGGGAGAGAGATCGTTGGTAAAGAGTCTAACTGATCTCTCAGGAATTTTTCTATATACACACGGTATCCTTCTTTGGGTGGTGAAGAATTAATTTATCCCAAGGGCTGCTGGCCTTTCCTGCAAACTTGAGAAATGGACCAGCTTTCTTTTCCTTGCTTCCACATACTCACCTTGACCAGTGTTTCTATGCTGGCAACAAGCTAGTCCCCACTTCAGACCCGCACACACCCACAGAACATTGGGCCGGTTCTCAATGGCAGAGGCGGGCCGAAGTCTTCACTTTTGCTCTTTCACTTTGCCCTGGATTGTCTTGCAAACATTGGAGCCTCTTGATACAGCAGATCCACAGATGGTTTGCACATGAATCATTTGACACCCTGCATTTTAAGAGCACAGGAAACAAACTGAGATATTAGGCTAATATTCCTTCATTTGGTGAATATCTATTAAGTGCCAACCCTGTACCAGCACTAAATGGAAATAGCACCTGATTTCTAGACGAAAGACCCAGATTTAAGTCTGACTTTATTATTTAGTGACTGTGTATCATCTCTTTGCCTTGATGTCTTTGCATCTACAATAGCAATAATAATAAAACTGACTTCATGGGTTACTCTACTTATGAAAAGATGAGTAAACCATGGCCTCCAACTTGGAGGAGGTCACAGAGAATCCGTGGTGTTATCTGGCTCCAGCTCAGACTAAACAAACAAGCTTCTCCACATCTGCCACCAGCATAAATCATTGCTATCACTATCATGGATATACAATTCGAGGAGCTGAAGGCATACTGGTGATGTACACATGGAGATGTTAAGGCTGCAAGGAGCCGGAGAGGTGACCTGGCCCAATGGTCCCCACCATTTTTGTGAGGAGTTAAAGCTAAGGCTTTGGACACAAAGAGCCTTGGATTCAAATCCTAGCTCTGACTTGCTAGTTGTGTGACTCTGCATCCACGACAACCCCCCTTTGGCCTCCTTATCTCATTTATAGGATGGGAATAATAACAATTCCAACAATTGTTATAAGGATTAAATAAAAATGGGTGTGAAAATTACTTGGAATGTAGTAAGCTTTGAACAAATGACTGTTATCTTTATTATGTATCTTTATGATTTTATTATTACTTTTATCTTTTTATTATCTGAGATCTTGTTTTTCCAGTTTTATTGTGATATAATAGGCATACAGCACTGTATTCATTTAAGGTGTGAGGCATAATGATTGGATAGATGTATGGATTGTGAAATGATCACTATGATAAGTTGGGTTGACATCCATCACCTCACATAGTCACAGACTTTTTTCCTTATGGTGAGAACGTTTAAGATCTACTCTCTTAGCAACTTTCCAATACACAATATGATGTTGTTAGCTATAGTCACCATGCCGTACATGACATCCCCACGACTTATTTATCTTACAACTGGAAAGTGAGCTCTTGTCATTGCTGAGTGAGGGAGGTACATGGTAGTCAAAGAGAGGACTGGGGTTAGGCATAAAGAGTCCTGTACAGAAAGAAGGTGGCAAGCTGAGTTTCATTCCCTTTCTGCTGGAAATTATGACAAATCCAGGGAAAGGAAAGGAGCAAGAATGGCATAAAACAGGACATAAAACTCTGCTAGAAGACTCTACTGTGTTCTACCAGAAAGGGAGCCTCCGTTGCAGCGGGAGGAGCCCTGCCGCAAGTCAGGGAGGAGAGCACAGCCGAGAAGGGCTCTCTCTGGGGTCAGGCAGTGGGTTATTGAAGGAGCCAGAATTTGCATACTTATCTTTTCACTAAATTCATTAATTCATTCAAAAATAAGTGTCAGGCACCATCTCTGTGCCTAGAATTATGATCTTGGGGTAATACAAAAGTGTACGTTCAGAAATGTGCAATGGCAAGCAATGGCCTTAGTGCGAGTCACCCTGATCTGGAAACTCAAGCAGATCACCCGCAGGACCACCTTCCTTTGCTCACGTTTGACTTTGTTTTACACGGCGATCAGAGGAGATGCACATGCCAGGCCCCTGAGGAGAAGCTTGTAGCAGCAATCTCACCTTGGCAACCTTTGACTTCCTGCTCCGCAGTTGTCTGTGCTTCAGGGAGGGACTTTCCTAGTCCTCTGTAACCTACATTTTTTAAATAATTAGGTTCTTTTCAAACTGAAACCTGCGAGAACAGAAGAGAAATTTTAACACAGCTCATTTAAAGTAGCATAAACTTTTTTTTAAATGTGCAAATGTGAACATTTTAGTGACTGACTGCTAGACTACCAAATCTCGTGTATAATTATGTTGCCTGACAAATGTGGAAAGCTACACAACAAGACCACATCCTAATGAGTAATAAAGATTACATAACAGTCGAGATAAGCAATAACACCCACAGATTTCATGTAAATGCTAATATTGAGTTTTTGGCCACAATGTGAAATAAAAAGGAAGGAACTTCAAAATATTACTCCCGATTGTTGCATAAAACCGCAATCAGTTTTACATGAGTATTTATCACTTTTTCTAAATGTTGGCCTTTCATTTTACAGGCCAATTTTTTTTTTCCTTTGCAAAGCCAAATACTTAACTGCTTAAGAAAGCCCCCTATTGAATGCTTCCGAAAGCCCTAACTGAATGGGGATGCAAACAGTGGTCTGGACAGGGAACTCCCAATCTTCTTCAGCGCTTACTGCATGGTTTCTCAGGAAAATTCTTCAGTACATCTAACGTGACTCTCTCTTGCTGACATATAAATGGGACATCTCTTCCGGACAGTAAGTAGGCATTAAAAGTATTGACTCCGTAAAGCAATGTTCCCCAAGCCATCCTCCTCAGAACACTAGTTGCATAAGGTGCATAATAATAATAATAATGAGTTCATGGGGGAGGGATGAATTCTGCACTTAAACAACTTTGGTAAATACTATAGTCTATATTTCCACCTGAAAAGCTCAAAATATACTGTTAGCATGTTAATAGTGTTGAGAGGTCCACTACTAACAATTTGATCTCGTATTTAAGCAGAGGCCTTTCCCTGACCCAAACACTTATGGTTACTTCTTGAAACTTTTCTGTGAAATACACAATGGAAATTTCCGCTTGAGATCACCAATCCAATCTCTTATACTTGAGAACTCTAGAAAGACAGCAACTTGCAAAAGTTTTACAAGGGCAAGTTATAAGTCCTTCCCAAGCAAAAAACATTAACATTTTCTTCTTCTTTGAAAATTGCAGATCAATTCCCTTTTGCAGAGAAGAATCCCCTCATTGCATGGACCCATTCCTAAAATACAGGCGCTGCTTAAAAATAACTCCCCTGTGTTGGAAGCACATGTTCCCAGGCCCCGTCCAAGCTCTGCTCAGCTCAGCGCCTGCCCTCCCATCCAGAGGTGCCTGGTCGTTTGAACTCATCTGTGATACCACCACTTGAATGTCCTGGGGAGGAAGGGGAGGAGAGGGCATACAGTCATATCAGAACTAAAAGAAGTTTAGAAATCATTTCATCTGAGCCCTTTGTTTTACAGCCATAGGGAGCTGCAAAAGATCTCTGAAGAGGGATCCCTAAAGAGGGAGATCGGCGTCCCTGAAGGGAGAGTTAGGGAGTGGCAAAGCCAGTCCAACTGAGTCTCACCTGGCTGCCTCTCGTCCCTCATCCCTCCGTTCACCTTCCATAGGTTTCGCAAGCTGGTTCTTTGACCTTCAGGCTAGAAACTTGGGCTTAGTGGCCAAAGCACTTGCTCACCAAAGGGTATGCAGAAGCCAACTTCTTGTAATGCTGGGCTGTTTTATTCTCTGTGCAAAGGTGAAAACATTTCTGCTTCCAGCAACCCAGAAGTGCCATGGGGACACAGAGAAACACTGGTTTCTTCACCGATGTCCCAGCTCTGCCTTCTCTTCTACGCGGATTCATCAGGTGTCGTGATCTCTCCTGGGTGTGCGGTATGTTAAGATTATTTGGCTGGACATGAAAAGGAAATTGCTAAAAGGAAAATGCAACTGAGTAGGGCAAGTTATGAAGACTTTGAATATATATGTCCTAAGAGCTACAACTCTCTCTGTCTATGGCAACAGAATTTAGAGTTGAAATTTGATAGATATTTTTTCACTTTGGATTTTATTCCTATTGCTTGATAAAGAAGTCGCTTCTCTTCATTGGCTCCTGGGAACATTTTAATTACTCTTTGTCTTTGAAAAATGAATGTTTTTACTTTTAGCTATTGATTTCAGCACTCGGTGAACTTCCCCTTGAAGTCATTTCCTTCAACCCTCTCCATGCTGAGGGACTCTTACTCTGCCCCAACAAGGGTCACATTTCAACAGATCTTATGCCCTCCTGGTCCTCCTGGTGCCTGACCCCCAGGAAATAAAGGAGCATGCTGCTTTGAGCTGGCCATTATATATCTCCACTCATCAGAATCACGGTCGCCAGGTGGCAAGGATACAGGATGACAAGAAAACAATCCCATCTTTTATTTCCCAGCTTCTGTCACACATGCCCCTTCAACCTGAAAAGAAACCAGAAAAATCCAGTGAGAAAAGGTTTGCAAACCTCTGCACCAAGGTGACAAGGAAACGTAAAATCCAACTATTATTTGGAGAGAACGGGTGTGCAGAGAGCCACAAGGGACTCAAATGTTTCTTTTGCCTATCAAAAGTGAAATAGAATAAATTGTACTCATCAAACAAATGATTCATCTTGATTGTTTAGGGCAGTTTCCCTTCAATATTTATGTTGTCTCTCAGCTTGGCCTAGCTTTTAAAAAAAGAACTGTCATTTCTATTCAATTAACTGCTTTCCCCTCTGACTTTAAATCAAGGGCAGTGTCTGTTCCATTTAATTGCTTTCCATGAAGCCCGCATGGTAAAGCAAAAGAGCCATGTGGTACTTTATAAGGCAAGAATTCGATATTATTTAAGGATGTTCTCCTAACTGAAAATGTGATAAGGCTTATTTCCCCCCTGCTATGTTTCCAGCCATTTGAGATATAATATGTTCTCAGGTCAAGATTAGCTCAACAGTTTAGAGCAAGTGAAATGGGGAGAGTGTCATTTACCTCTGGAAAGTCTATGGGAGGACATTTTTGAAGGGTATGTCTCACCTGTTCGATTATATGCAAAGACTGACCATCTCCACAGAAAGTCCTTATTTTTGTTATCCACATGCACACAATGTTTCAGAACTAACTGCATTAATAATTGTGTCAACATCAGTATATGCAACATCAGAAGTCAAAATTGGGAAGTTGTAGGGCAAAAATTGAAGACATATAGCACAGCCAGAGCTCCAAGACCCTGATTCAAAGCTGGACTCATCCACCAAGGAGCTGTGGGGCGCTGAGAAACTTCTCTAAGTCTGTCTCAATATCTAGAAATGAGGGACCTCCACCAAATTGACACTAGGACTCTAGCAAGGGGCGTACCAGCTGCCAATTAATATATAATTCTATTCCTGTCAAGCAGAAGAACCAGCATAAAGATAACTTCAAGCAATAATGTAAATCTAAATTACCTATGAGGGGATAACTTAGGGTGTAGCCATCTGAGAAAGAGTGGCTCTCTTTCGTTAATGGCATCAGATGGCCCCAGAAAACTCTGGTCAAGAGGAGAAATTAAATGTTCAAGCATGAGGAATTGTACCTTCAACATATTAATTTACAGAGTGGAATCAGATATCCTAGGATGCAATATATTCTGTGGTTTGATGATATTTTCGTTCAGGTATAATGCACACTTTGTCCAAATGATCTGAGGTCTCACGTAGTCTCCTCAGTTTGTTGTGTCTTCATTAGTCAACCACTTAAGATCACAGAGAGCAAGAGAGAGTCAAAGAAATATACACGCTTATTTAGTAGAGAGCTCCCTTTTGCACTCTATCCGCCAAAGAGGATGGATTCTCCAGCCTTCACCAGTAGGTCTTTTCACATACCTTCACACACATTCACTCCCAGATCAAAGTGACATCTTTTTATTGAAATGAAAATGGCATGTCTTGTGAGTTCAACACAGAAATGATCCCCCTCCCCGTTGTAAGGTACTATGACAGACTATACTCTTCAGACTTATATTAAGTTTGAGAGATTGAAAAATTTAGGCATGCTTGGTGTAATTAATGTGTATGTTATTGTAAATGACTCCAGGAGACCTTAATCTGTTGGTTCTTAGTGATGTCAATCTACGGATTCTTAGTCATTCTAAGCCTCAGATTCTGTACATTATCTTTTCTCCATGTTAGTATATTATTGGATTTAATCTAATTCAAATACCAAGTAAATCATGCCAAAGCCTGTTCCCTACCTTATGTGGTTCTGTTCTTAGCTCTCCTTGGCCTTTGTATAACTTGATTAAATGAAGATGTAAGGGTGGTAGGTAGAGAAAAATCTTTGAATCAGTTTATACCACTGTCTTCCTGTAGAACCAGTAACTAATTCAAGACACATAAACATTTACCCTATATATAAACACCTTCTGGGAAAGGGATTCTACTACCTGCTCATCCCATTTTAAACAACTTTGATTATATAAGACAAGCTAGCAAACTTCTTGTATCTTTTATGCAATTGTTTCCCATGAATGGTGGACAATTGTAATTTTTGTGTATGTCTTTGCTCTAAATTCATTACCCATATTCTGGGCTCTGCAAACCCAGTACGATTTTTCTCTCTGTCCAAATGCATTAGACAAATGCTGGCAGAAAACATCAATCAGTTAATCAAAACATATCTGCTCAGCATTGTTGTGGAGACTATCAGATTTATCATGTCCACAGGAAGCTTATTGCCTATGGGGGGACATAGGACTAACATATAAAAATTACACATATTTTACTTATAATTGTGAACATCTATGACATAGATTGCAGGATTTCAGAAGGCAAAAAGGATAAACATGTGTAGAAAGAGATCATCTAGTGTGAATTCATATCATGGAATCTCCATACTGTATATTCAAAAGAGTTGTATGTTTTCAGAGATCTCCTATATAGACTTTTCAGTAACAATTTTCCTGTTATGTATTCTAAGTCCCTAAGTTGCATAATTAGTTACTTTGGAATGAAGGAGTCTCTCTGACTGGACTAGTGACTAGCACCAGAGAATAAAGACTGAGTTAAGACCTTTCTTTAGAAACTAAGACTTTATTATAAAAGAGCATATTCGTTCAAATACATACCACCTAAATCATAGCACCTTTTATTTATTTCCCATGTTCCCTTCCATTTTCATAAGATCCATCTAACAAAGCTAATGCTTACCATCAGAGAGTATGGTTTAATTAAACTGTGGTTCCAGGTAAAAGGTAGTAGGAAGCAATGGAACACTGCAACAACTGTAAAAAGCCTGCCAGCTCACTGAAAGTATATTACCCAAGACAACAGAAAGCTAGGGAAGCAAAGAGGACTAAATGAACTCGCCAAAGACAGGAGAGCCCTTCCAAAACGAGTAGGTGGCCGCTGGCTGCTTTCTACCTGGGAATGTTTGCCAATTCTAAATGCAAGATGAGGCTCGAGCTTGGCCTGAATACAAGGACTTCACTGTGGGAAAAAATTAAAACCTACCAAAGCTTTTGGAGGTTGTATGGAGCTGGAATAGCAGTCTGGAGATCTCAGGAGCCCTAAATGCACAGAGGCCATTTTTCCCTATGGTTCATTTACTGAGTCAAAGGGCACTCGGAAGGTTAGGGAGCATCTTTAAAATAGCAGACTGAAATCTACTATGGTCTCAGTAGCTGAGAGACACAACCTGTCTCAAGGAGGAGCATCTGCTTCAAACACACAGCCAGTCTCCTCCTGAAGGTATTTGCCAAATTCAGAAAAAGCATGGGATGGAGACTAGAGAGGTAAGTTCAAAACTGCCAAAAGGCAGACCAATGGCCTTGTAGTGTCTGCAGGTAGAAATAGGGTTGGCAGAGACCTGCTAGGCTAGCAGTCAAAAACTGCAGGATTGTCTTCTCCACTCTGAAACATTGGAAACCAGAGACAGACCGAATTTAACTAAAGCCCCATCCCTGTTTAAATCCTCAAAGGGCAAATTCTCTCCGAGTCAAAGTAATGTAAACTTCAGTCTCTACTGACCTTTAATTCACAGTGTCCAACATAAAATAAAAGGTTACAAGACATGAAAAGAAGAGAAAAAAAATCTACTTGAAGCAAAAAGAGAGATGACCTGCATGTTGAAATTAGCAGACAAGGTCTTTAAATAACTGTTATTAATGTTAAGGAAAATAAAGGGAAAGGTGGACAAGCCATTAAAATATGGAGCAGATCATCAGAGAAGGGAAAAAGAATCAAAGGACACTCTAGACTGAAAATTAAAATATCTGATAGTAAGAATGCACTGGATGGGCTTAACATCAGACTGGCAAGACAAAAATCCATGATTAGCAGACTCAAAGGCAGGTAAGCTATAAAATACTCAAAATAAAACACACAGAGAAAAAAAGAACAGAATTGAAAAGACATGTGAGCCATTGTCAGATGATCTAACAGATGTATAATTGCAGTCCCAGAAGGAGAGGAGAGAATGGGGAAGAAGCAATAATTGAACAAATCATGGCTGAGAATTTGGTAAAACTGATGAAAGATGTTGATCCAAAGATGCAAAAAGCTCAACAAATTCCAAGAAGGATAAATATAAAGAAAGTTGTACCTATCACATTCCTACAGACCTCATTCTCACAGTTTCCATTTACTGGAAGACAAAAAAAAAAAAAAAAGCCATATTTGATTTAATTGATCTGGAGTAAGACCTAAACATCAATATTTTTAAAAGCTTCCCAGGTAAACAAATGTATAGCCAGTGCTGAGAACCTGGTCTAACAGATGCCGTATTAGAAAAGTAATGAACAATTGTTTAATTTTTTATGTTTTCAAGGGGTCATAATAAGAAGCAGGTAAGACTGGATATTACTAACACTTTAATATTAAAAAAAAAAAAAGAAGAAGAAGCAACTTTCAGTCCCTTTTTTCCTTAAAATGTCCCCTGCTGGCCTATCAGGGAACACATTTATATTTTGATATCATCTTCATAACTCAATTCCACAGTTTTTAAATGAAGGCATTAATACCTGCTCTCTTCAAAATCCACTGATTATCATGAAAAAAAAAGGAAATGGCATAGATTCAAACTGGCCAAAAAGCTTCTTTTGCAGAATTGTTATACATTGTTTATAAGTATTTTTTTTAAGATGGAACAGAAATGGTAGCTTTAAATGTAGAATATCCCAGACCTAGAGTCACAAAGTAGGAGCAAGCAATCAAGAGCTTCTCTGTGCTCCAGGGGCCTGCTAACTGTGTCATAGGCAAGATCATCCCCAAATACTGAATTTACCTAAATTTATAAAAGTGACCCAATAAAAGTCAGAGATATTGTCCTTACACTCACCAAATTTTAAAGTATAACTAATGAGTCAGCAGAAGACAGAGCATCTTCTCAGTATAACAAGGCGTGAACTATCCTCCAGGTAGAGCCCAAGAGCTCTTTGCCACCAAGCCTGTCCCTGCCCCGCGGAGAATGCCAGCTCCCCAAGCTGGCCAGCCCAGACTGTAGCTGAAGGCTGCTAATTCCTCTGGGAAAGAGCTCTGCTTTCTAGCTGCCCACATGGTCTACACAGTCTCAACAGGAGCTACTACATCTCCATTTTAAGGTGCATCAAATCCATTTGACAAAATCAGTAGCTATTGATTTGGAGTTTTGGTACATGTCCCCTCCCAAGACTCCTCATCTGTTTTTCCTGGCTTTTAAATAATTACTTCAGCCGATGGGCATACGGCATGAAATTGTTTTCTCCTGCCTAGGTTATGTTTTTGCTGTTTACCCTTCCATAAAACTTAACTATTATTGTGTTTAATCCTATCCTCGGGGCCACTTTACATTTCCCCACAAATTTCTCAAAATGGCCTTTGCTGGAGCTCATGTGTGTGTGGCCTTGAGTCTCCTTCGTCCACCAGGCCTCTTGTTTCACACTGGTTCAAACCACTCATCTACAGATCAGTCCAAAAGACATTAAACAGAGGGTTTGAGTCCCAAGTTTTGTACTCCCACTTACAATTTCCTTTTGGTTACCACTCACTACAAAGTGAAATTTGCATGAATCCCTTCTAATGCATTTCCTTTCTTGCTCGTCTTACAGATAGCAGCTTGCCTCAACCTACATACTAGCTGCCAAATGATTCCACATATACAAGAATTTATTCTTTGAAAGAAGATTTGGTTTTTTAGCCCACCATGTTCTCCTAGTGGCCAAGCCACAGTAGAAAACTTCTCTATAATAGAACTTGATATGAGAAATACTATTTACGTATCTACCTCACCACCCAGCATGGCACATGATCGGCATGGTCCGCCCCGGATGAAGGAACCCAGAGCCTTGAATTATTGCCCCCACTGCAGCCACTAAATGTCATATGACCTCAAAAGAGACATTTGACCTTTGAGTGACATAGGGTCATCTTATGATGATCTTTGACCCATATACTTATGAGATGGTTGGTTTGGTTTTTAACTACAGAGGCACTAAGGGCTCCTTAGTCTAAGCTTAGTCTGACAAAAACAGAGGAATTTGTAGGAGAGGTAAAAGCAGAAAGTGGGCTTTTTGATTAAGAAAAACAAGCGAAAGAAGCTTGGATTCTTGGTGGAAAGGAGTGGCATTGGAGCGAATATTTTACTACCATATATATGCAGTCAGGGTGGCGGGTCCCAAGGTACACAGTGCCTTTCTCTCTGTCCTCAGGGGAGAAGAATTCAAAGACATCAGCATTCTTGTTCCAAATGGGCAATTATCTGCATGTGGATGTTCCTCGCCGCCCAGCGTGCATATCAAGCCACTGCTCCATGAAGTGGAATTACCCCTTACCAAATCATTCTTAAAACCTCTGGCTCTCCTGCCTTCCCGGACCCAAACTCACATAAATGTTTAAGCACCTTTTTCTAGGAGGGCTCAGGTAATTGCAAGTGCATGGAAAGCCGTGCAGTGTGTACGCTGCACAAGACTGTCGACCCAGGGGAAGGTGTGGGCTGAGATCCAGCTCATGCTTTGCTTGCCACACCCTAAGCCCTGGTACTGGCTTGAATCCATGTGGAAGAAAAGGCACCTTTTCCTTCACACACAGACACAGCCTGTTTGTCAATCCATGTGCCTATGGGCCTGAGGATGTCCAGAGGGGCACCCACAGAGGTTCACACAGAACTTCAGTACAAACTAGTGGAAGCCCTGGATGATTGTCCAGTGAGTGCATATAGGTGTGCATGCATGTGTGTGGGTGTTATTGGGGGTATCGGTGGGCGGGGGGGGTTGCCGAAGGGTCCTGCATAGCTGATCAGTTTACTTCATTCCTTTGCATGACCTGAGGGTGCCCCTTTCCTTCCTTAGCCTTTTCTTAGGCATCTCATTCAAATGTTCTCCAGGTAATCAGAGAATGTTTATGCCCTAACTCCTCCTTTTCTCTTCTCTTAAGCCCCACCCCTTCTGATTACCCCCTCTTCTCCCTAAGGTGTGCCACTCTTCCCTGGAGAATGATTCAGTGTTCATGCCCTGCTCCCTGCTCCCACCTAACATTTTGCATATTCCAAAGCTTAGGCATTTGCAGAATGCCAAGGTGTTTATCAGTTATCAATTGCTGCATAATGAATTACTCAAAACACAAAGGTTTAAAACAACAAATATTTTGTTTGTAGAATCCAAAAGTGGCTTAGCTGGATCACACATAAGTCGTGATTAAGCTATCAGCCAGGACAAGATTCAGCAGAGACTGCCAAGCTCACCCACATGGCTGGCCGCAGGTCCAAGTTCCTCTCTCACTGTTGCTTGGAGGCCTTAGTTCCTCACCACAAATCTCTCTCCAAAGGGGGCTGACAACGTGGCAGCTCGCACCCCCCAAAAGCCCAAGATCCAGGAGAGAAAGGGAGCCAGTAGGTGAGAGGGTGCCCAAGAGAGAAGCTGCAATCTTTTAGGACCTGATCTGAGAAGTGACATGTCACTTCTGTCAAACACACTAGCCACACAGACCAGCCCTGGGACAATGTGGAGGGCGGGAATTCCACGAGGCCGTGAATACCAGGGACCTCAGGGGCCAATGGGAAGGCTGGCTCTTACAGACACAATCCTCTGGTCAATGTTTACATGTTCACCAGAGAAGGTAGGGTGTGTATGTGCGTACGTTATCCATTTAGAAGTTCAGCACACTATAAAGTAGATCCTGGTTTCGTTCTCATTTTGAAGATGATAAAACTGAGGTTTAGAAAGATTAAGCAATTCACATACAATCATAAAACTAGAAGTGATTAGACTCTTGTGCATTCTTTCCCTCATGCAAGGTCTTCCTTAACTCACTAGTGTTATCTTTCTTCTCAAAACGTCTAAAAATGTCTTTCAAAAAGAAAGAAGAAAAATAAACAAAAAAAAAATTAAAATTAAAAAAATCTTTAAATGTCGTTCAACTGAATAGAGGATAAAATCCCACCTCCCCGTGATAGCATGTAAACTCTTCTATAGTTTTGTTACAACCTACCATGTTGTTGATTTTATTTGTTGATGTGGCTGAGACGTGGTGCCCAGCTAGTTGGCTAAATATTATTCTGTATACTTCCGTGAGGGTGCTTTTGGATGAAAGCAAAAATCAGCGGACTTGGGGTAAAGCAGACTGCCCTTCCAAATGTGGGTGGGCCACATCCAATCAGTTAAAGGATGGAATAGAACGAAAATTTGGCCTATCTGAACAAGAGGGAATTCCCAGCAGAAGGCTTTAGGATTTCCCGAGCAGCTGGGCTCTTCCTGGTTCACCAGCAGACAGCCTCTGGGCTCAACTGCAGCTCTCCCCTGAGTCTCCAGCCTGCCAGCCTCTGTCAGATCTTGGACGCCCCAAGACTCCACAATTACACGAGCCAATTCCTTAAAATACATACATGTCTTATTTACACATACACATACATCCTATTGGTTCCATTTCTCCACGGAACAGAAAATAAAGGTAAGGTTGATGAGCAACCCAAAGATCCAGATATGATTCAAAGACTCTGAGGTGAGAAGACAGAACAGAAAGGGAGTTCCCAACCACTTGCTGAGAAGTTTCCTCCTTGCTTACCTGTATAGCGACCACTTGGCAATGAACTTACTCTCCTTTGGGAAGATTTTTGTTTTCTTCCAGTAGGATTTTCTTAAAAGTGATATTAATTCAGGAAGACCTTTTTTAGAGACACCAAGGACACAACCCTCTCCCTACAAGTTCTTCCTTGCCCCTCTGTCCCACGCCTGGGAAGTATTTTCCCAAACTAGCTTAGGGGGCATAGCTATGCTACCTTGACAAAAATATTCCATTACCTCTCGGTGACCTTTCTCTGAGACTTGGAAATGGAGTGTTTCAACTATAGGTCAGGCACTGGATGACTTTACTGGTGCTCCCTGAAAGACAAGGCTGATGAATAGCATTTGAACCCTGTTTCCCTAATCCTTCAGGCGGAATTAGAGGCTCTCCATACGGGTAATCCTGAATGATTCATGGTGCCTGCTTCAGCACAGCCCCACATCATATAAATACAAATTGACAGTTTGCACACAGCGGCCTCATGATGGTATTTACTTAAAATCCTCTCAAGTACACTCCCAATGGCTGCAGTGGGGACAGCTCTCTGTTTAAGGCTAGCACACAAAGAGGCACCAACTTGTCATATCCAGCCACCAGATTTGCAGGAACACAGGAGCCATTGAATATTCGGCCCCCTGGCACTGCTCTCCCACTGGGTCAGGCAATGGGTTCGTTAGTTCCCTTCAAGTATAATCCATTAGGCAAACAAACAAACAGAAAAAAGGTAGTAAGTGGAGACCTTTGGATAACCCTCTTGGCTATCCTGAAATTTCGAGGGCTTCAATGGTGGAACAAAAATCGTGGCTAGAATAGTAAAAGAGATGGGAAGCAGTTGGGCTACCCATAACATGCCCAGGAGAGTTTGAGATAATTCAGAGCACCAAAAAAAGCCCTAAGTGGTGAATGTGTAAAGAGGGAAAACTCATTTAAAGGCCCCCAAGAAAAAATTGAATTCCGTTGTTTTCCAAAAGGATTCTTGATAGATAATGAAGCCAGTAGGCAGATATCAACTGTTACTGATCTGTGTCTGTGTTTTCAACACTGGCAACCCCACTGCTTCAAAGAAAATGTGAAAAACAGAAACATTTTTCACTTAGAGCGATATTAAGGTCACCCTCGCAGCACCATCCTAACAGCTAACCCAGGACTCAGGAGGAAAAAACATGAAGGAGGATTTGGAAAAGGGTGGAACTCATGTAAATAAAAGCTGTGGGAGCTCAGAACTGCCTCAGCATCAGCTTTTACACAGACCTCTTTGGCGGACAACGCGGTGTGAAATAATCTCTTTAATGGTCTGAGGAGACTTGATTTCCTTTGTGTGTAAGCCCATTGTGTGTTTCCTTGAGAGGACTCCCCTTCTTCTTCCTGGCTTTCTCTGACATTCACCCTAATGCTTCGCCCTTTCTTGTCCAGAGCATGAAGCGCACCTTTGGAGACTGGGGAGGAAAGAAATCCATCCAAACAGACAGAGAGCTGGGAAAGCTCTGGACCAAAGGCTGACAGGAAGGAAACTCCCTTCTTCAAGTCACCTGTTTTTGCCCTTTGCGCACGACCTTCTCTGTGTTTACAGTAGGCATGATATTATTTTATTACTATTATTAATTGGTAACCAATTCACTTCAACCACTTGCCCTTTGGCTTATACACCCTATCCTGAAGTTTCGAATGTAGAACAAAAAACCAAAGGCTCGGAATAGTCACAGAGACGGGAAAGAATGAGTTACTAATCACATGCTCAGTGGCAGATACCATGAGCAATAAGAGAGCAGAAATATATGTTGTGGCTACAGCACCACACCAAGATTCTACGACTGTTTACTTCACTCTTAAGGATGCATAAGCAGTCTCTTGGGTGACGCTGACAATCGGGCACCTCTGTTTTCTGATTTGCTGTATTTGCCCGTGGATCAGTTGGTGCGGATGGACAAACGGGCAGTCGTGAGTATATAGGTCACAGTAACTGTACTCACAGGAAAACTGACCACGATTTTTTGTTTGTCTTTTTTATTTTATATTTATGCTTTATAATTTTCCTTTTTCTAGGTGAGTGCTTACAGTATCTAGCCCAACAGAGCCTACAGACAAAATAACCAAAAACACAATATCCTTTTCGTCTGAAAAAAAAAAAACTTCAAGCAAATGAGAAGGCAAGCCACAGGCTGAGAGACATCATTTGTGAAAACATTCTTCAAATGCAATGATTAAGACAAGAAACAACCTGATTTAAAAAAATGGGACAAAGACCTTAAGAGACCCTTCACCGAGCAGATATGCCAATGGAAAATAAGCATTTGCAGGGGCGCTCCACATCGTAAGCCAGCAGGGAAATGCAAATGGAAACAACGAGATGCCACTCCACACCTATTAAGACAAAGCCTGGCACACCGACACCACCAAATGCCGGTGATGATGTGGAACAGAAGCAGCTCTCATCCACGGCTGGTGGGACTGCAGGATGGTACAGCTGCTTTGGGATACAGCTTGGTGGCTTCTTACAAAACTAAACATATAGTCTTTCCACACCACCAAGCAATTGCACTCCTTGGGATTTACTCCAAGGAACTGAAAACTTACATCCACCCAAAAACCTGCCCATAGATATTATAGCAGCTTTATTCATAGTTGCCAAAACTTGGAAGTAATCAGGGTCCATCCAGACGATGGAATATTATGCAGCACTAAAAAGAAATAAGCTTCGTCGAGTCAAGAAAAGACATGGACAAACCTTAAATGCTTATTTAAGTGAAAGAAGCCAGTCTGAAAAGGCCACATACACAATGCCAGCTGAAAAAGGCAAAGCTTTGGAGACGGGAGATCAGTGGTTGCCAGAGGCTGGGGTGGGCAATGAAGAAGGATGAATGGGTGGCACACAGGTTTCTAGGGCAGTGAACTACTCTGTAGGACCTGTAATGGGGGGGCACGTGTCATTATCCACTTGTCCGAGCTGTAGAAGGTACAGCGCTGAGAGGGGCTCTGATGTCAACTATGGTCCCTGGATGATAATGACACATCACATCAGTGTAGGTTCACCAATTATAATAAACATCCTATCTGATAGGGGAGTTGGATAACAATGGAGACTGTGCAGAGGCAGGGGATATATGGGAAATCCCCATAACTTCCGTTCAATTTAGCTGTGAACCTAAAACTACTCTTAAAAGGTAAAATCTTGAAATTAAAAAATAGAAAAGACAGTCTGTAGGCATTTAGACTGTATAGTTTCTGCAAATGAAGTAGTAGGAGCATGCTCACATCCGATGGCAGGGGCCAGCACCCTTAAAGACCTGCAGAAGCTGGGCTTCCCGGTCTACAAGTATCTGCGTGTTCCTGCGCTTACAGTAAAGCCACCTCAGTCGTAAACAAAATTCATTCAACATGTGCGGAACCTCCTGTGTGTCTTCATGCCTTCTCTGAATCTTTCCTCGGGGGTCTAAATGCCTGTGTGCTCACCCACCCACATGCTCATGGATGGCCTCTCACCGGGCAGAGGCCTCTGAACCATGCCAACCTGAGCCTGTAGCCCAGAAGATAAGGGGAAAGCCCCATGCCTGCAGCACTGCTTTAAACCTGCTGTGGGAGACTTCTTATTTATTCCTCAAAAACCAACTTGTAGAGTGGACCCTCAGAAAATTTAGGCAAGCCCACTTTCTGACCCTGGAGCCCTTTATGACTAACGTAATACAGTCATCGCTAAGCTCTGCTATAATTATCAAGCTCACAATTTCGCCATAACGTGTCCCTGGCCTGGGATTCTGGTTGACACAGGAAGTACCATTGGAGAAAAACTTTTGGGATGCCCCAGAAGAAGAACTCCAAGGGAAAAAAGGTTAGTCAAACATGGTGTCATGAAAAATTAAGACCATTGGGATGTATTCCCTCTCTCTCCTTTAAATTATAAAGTGTGAGCTCAAGTTTTCAAAGTAACCTCTTCTGTGAAAAGCTCTGAAGGCATTGGAGGTGTGCCAGAGGTGGGAGGATGGGCTGTAAGATTTGGAAGGAAGAGAAAGGGAAATAAGGGAGGTGAAATCTAAGGACAGCGAGACCCAGAAATGTAATGGCCCACGACACAGACCAGAAAAACTAAACAGAGAAGCTCCCTATGTCTCCATCCACCACGAAACACCTAGAAAAGGAGAATGTGGCTGACAGAGGGAATTTTGGCTTCCACGTACCTTTTCCTGGCTTTATGTTCATTTTAAGTACTTTTTTCTCCTCAGTTGCTGACAAGGCAACTAACAAGGGAATTGAGTGGCCATGCCATGCTCCGTATCTCAGAGAAAAGAGAGGGGTGGATAGAACCACTGAGAACAATAAGAGTTCATGTTTTCCTGGCTAGGATGTAACCATGCTCTTGTCAGACGGTCTTAAGACACAGTAGACATATTTGGCCACCTCGAACTCTTTAATAGTCCGAATCTTTGAGTTTGTTTTGGGAAAGCACCATCTCCCGCCATTCTCAAAGTGTCCCTTCCAACATTCCCGGATTTAATTACAGTCCTTTCCTCCTAGTCACTCGGGATCTTTATTTCCCAAGCAGGTAAAGCGTGATACTTGGAAGAGCAGAGTAATTTGCAGTTAAATAGAAGAGTACAAATAATTAAACGACATTTCAAAGTACAAGGAAAAAAATGCCACAATGGCAGCATGAATGGCGTTTTCCTTCCTATATGTCATGGGGTATGTCACCCCAGCCTAGAGGTTGACCTGAATTCTGGCGTAATTGCATATATAAAACTTTGGATTTCAGCCCACAGTAGAAGTTACCCTTCTTACTGCCACTGCTTCCCTTTGGGACAGGGAGATCTCTAATTCTCAGCAGGGAGGCAGCCTCGGCAGGATCTGAGTCAATACCGCATGGGTGGGAAGAACCAGGCTACCAGGAGAGAGGTCCACTTCCACCAGGGCTCTCTGTTGCCAGCAGCAAGCCCACACTAACTGGCCTGAGCAGAAAGTTTATTAAAGGTCCTTCAGTAGCTCAAAGAAGCTCCCAGAGGGCCAAAGAATCAGGTTCAAAAGCTACCTAGCCAAGAAAAGTCTCTAGATCGCCCCTCTGCTGGACAAATGTGAGAATTCTGGGAAGGCTGGCTTTTCACCAGCAGCTCAGCCTCCAGGGGGACCTAGCATTTCCACCACCCCAAAACCAGCTCAGGGCCAGCCACCAGAAGTCTTTTAAATCTAAGTCTCCCGTGTGGCTGGGTCTCGCTGATAAAACCCCAGCTCAGAGGGTGACTCCCGACACTCTGCCTTAGAGAGGCAGAGCTCACAACATGGGTAGTGATCTCTGCTGAAAAGAGATGTGCTGTCGAGACCCGAGGCATGGAGACATGGTGCGTTTTCAGTAGCAAATTCACAGTAACACTGTGACTATGCGTGAAAAAACATCTCTCTCGTTATTTCGGACCTTTAATTGATTTTCATCTATTCAAATAGTCATTCTTTCCCATGTGACTGTTCATTGATGGTGGGAAGGAATCTTGTTTTGTTTGCAAATGTATCCAGAGCAAATAAAACACATCCTAGCATATAGTAGGTGCTCAGTAAGTATTTGCTGAATGAATGAATTCGTTTAACTAATATCGACTTCATGTCTCTCTAGATGTGAGGTCATATAAGTGAACCAAGGAGAGTGCCAGATGTCACCTTCTGGGCCTGGGTCTGCACAGACGAAGTACCTGACCAAGAGTACAGAAGTCCTTGCTCTGGTTTTGGGAAGAGATGGCATTCTGGAAGGATGCCCTGGAGGGTCAGTAAATTAGCCAGCAAGGCGGGAGGGCATCGAGGCCAAAGGAAAGAATGGCTTATACAAAAGCCCAGACATAAGAGAGTCTGGAGTTTCAAGGAACTCAATGCAGATGTCTCTGGGTTATATTCAGCCTCTGGATTTCTACTCACGTACAAGGTCACACCTAGGGCAGGAGGAAAAACAAAGCCAGGTTGCAGTGGAAAACCAAAAATCAACATAATGTTCTTCTCCAAAACCCTGCTGGGCATGAAGCTGTCATTTCCAGCAAATCAGTGATGGACCATATGGCCTTCTCTAGATTAGTAGTGGACAGTGTTGCCTTCCCTTCAGAAGTGAAGACTTCAGAAGCCTGGGAACTCACTGCCCACCACATATGGCACATTGTGACCAACAGTGGTTCTTCAATAAGAAAACAAACAACCCAATTTTAAAAAATGGGCAAAAGACCTGAACAGGCATCTCATCAAAGAAGATAAACAACTGGAAACTAAACATATGGGAAGATGCTCCACATCAGATGTCATCAGAGAACTACCAACTAAAACAAGAATGAAACACCACTACGTATCTGTTAAGACTGCTAAAAAGTTTCAAATGACAATATCAAATGCTGGTAAGGACAGGGAGAAACAGAAGCCCTCATTCACTGCTGGTGGGAATGCAAAATGGTGTAGCCACTTTGAAAGACAGTTTGGGGGTTTCTTACAAAATGTGACATGCACAGGTGCTCCCTGGTATTTACCCAAATGAGCTGAAAACTTATGTCCACACAAAAATCTACACATGAATGTTTATAGCAGCTTCATTCCTAATTGCCAAAAACTGAAAGCAATCAAGATGTCCTGCAGTAGGTGAATGGATATTAAACAGTAGTCCATACAGACAATGGGATTTTATTCAACACTAAAAAGAAGTGAGTTATAAAGTTACGAAAAGGCATGAAGGGACCTTAAATGCATATTGCTCAGTGCAAGAAGCCAGTCTGAAAAGTCTGTATGCTGTGCAGTTCCAACTCCAGGACATTCTGGAAAAAGCACAACTATGGAAACAATATAAAGATCAGTGGTTGCCAGGGGTTGGGAAGGAAAGGGAAAGATGACCAGGTGGAGCACAGAGGGTTTATAGGACAGTGAACTACTCTGGTGATACTGTAATGGTGGATCCATGTACTTACGCATTTGTCCGAGCCCACAGAATGGACACAGCAGGAGTGACCCTAATGCAAACTATGGAGAAAAGTCATTCTTCATTCATTCCTTCACAACCATTTATTCCACAGCCACAGACATCCATACAATCCCATAAAGCAATGTGGTTCACAATATTTAATTCATGCCCCTTTAGACAATCTGATTTAAAAGTCCAAACAAATTCTACACTAAGACTAAAAATAAACTGAACCCATGGTTATTTTTAATATGCTGTTTTGAACCACCAGGGGCCTGGCCCATCAGAGATTTGAACATACCCACCTTCTAAGCAGTTCCCCCTCGCCTGCCCCACCTCTGCCTTCATGATAAGCCTGGTACACAGGACGTCTCCTCCAGCCGCAGCTAAGGGCAACATACAAACAGGAATTATTCAGAAAAAACAGCCATCACCCACTGGAACTAGTAGGTGGTATCTAGGGTTGGGATTTAAGGAGGGGTAGGATTTCAAGAGCAGAACTGGGGAAAAGAACATCCATAAAAAGAGAGCGACAGGAGAAACACACAGAGATGAGTCACGGCAGATCATAAACAGGAGAGCTGAACGGCCTCGTCTGACAAGAACAAACTATGTGTGTGTCAGCACCTAGCACAGTGTCCTCCACGTAGTAAAAATTCATTGAACATTTGTTGATGAATAAATGAGTTTAGTGGAGTTTGAATGAAGAAAAGAAAACCAGATTGCTATGAGATAGCAAAGAGCCTTAAATATGGGCAAAAAAAGTTGGATTTGTGATTACAATAGGAACGTGTGGGTTTTTTGAAGAGGGATGTGGCGTCATCACATTTGTGTGCTTTAGAAAATGTATCTAGCCACTTTCTGTGGGATGGAGAAAAGCCTGAGGAAAAGGCAGTAGATAGAAGTCTGTGCATCAGAGTAACACTGAGAGTTTGCATTATCTTTTACATGGCACTGCTTATACAATTGTTGTCGTAAGAGTCTTCCCTGAAAAGATATGGAGAAAGAATATCAATACATATAATTTAAACACATTCCTTTTTCCATAGTTACTCATAGATTCATTTTTATTGTACCTTGCTTTCCAATTTCAAAAATAATACATGTTTATTGCAGAGAATGTGCCAGATCCCAAAAAGCAATTTAACCTTCTGAAATTTTATCACATATAGAAAATCTATACATATCAGTGTATATCGTTATGATTGTTATGAAACGCACACACATACACACACACATAAGCAGACCACTTTCTACACAGCTATTTCATGATCTAGATCTTCTTCTTTAAAATCAGAATAGCTTTGATTTTTCTATAATCTCAAAAGTAATATATGCTTAAAATAGTGAAAACTCTAAAGAAGAAACATAAAACCACTTATAATTCCACCACTGAATAAAAACTGCTGCTGTCACTATTTTGCTATTGTACCTAAGTTTTCCTCCTCTTTATATAAATGATTGATGATAGATAAAGACATATACAGACATATTTTTTGACTGTGATAATGCTTCATTCTTTTGTAATCTGTTTTATCTAAAAATATAATGAAAGGCGCATCTCCCCATGTTGTTAAAAATTCTTTTACAGCATTTTTTAATGACTGCACTGCACACGATTTTATCACACCATTGTTCCATTCATTTATTTAACAATTCATTTATCACTGTACTTAGTTTGCAATTTTTTGCTGTTACAATCAACACTATAGTGACCATGACTATCAATTTTTCTTGCTTAAATTCAAGGTGAAGTTTCTTAGGATAAACTTATGAAGATAAAATTGTTCAATCAAAGAACATCACTCTACTCATATTTTAATTCTAAATGAAAACCTGGTCTTGTTCTTAATGGGACCACAAGCTTATCAAACACTCCCAATCCATCTCAGCACCTCGCCAGTAATATTTAAAAGGGTGCAAAAAAATCAATAATCAAGACAAAATGATGTTGATGAAATGTTTTTAAGTAAAAATTAATGTCAGGAAATGTAGGAGGAATGAAATATGAAAACATACATAAAGACAGGGTCATTCATTTTTTAATTTTAATTTTTTTCAATATTGTATTAAAGTATTCTTTTTCTAGGTTACTGGTTTGGTGCCCGAGGCAATGCTTCGCCCTCCTGCCCCTGTCCCAACCCTAAAGGAAGCCTTGTCTCACGGGCCTGTGGAAATCAGGTCTGTCCAGGCAGGGGAAGCAGGTGGGAAGAGCAGAATGGGAAGGTCTGAGGCACAGAAGCTCTTCCTCCCTCCAGCAGAGGAGACTCCCCTGCTGCCCAGACTTAGAGAATGAAAATACAGGATGCCCAGTGCAATGTGGACTTCAGGTAAGCAAGGAATACTTGTTTAGTATAAGTGTGGCCTGTGCAATATGTAGAACATACATGTATTTTTCTTAAAACCCAAACTACTCATTCTCTGTCTGAAATGCAAATTAAACTGGGCATCCTATATTTTCTCTGCAACCCTGCCTCCGCTCCAAACCCCTAACCCGGGACAAGTTTCTACCCACCCTGAGAGAGATGGTCACTCGGAAGGCCCAGAGCAAGAACAAAAGAAATAAAAATAACAAATGAACGGCAAGCCAGCCCAGCATGGAAAGAATGTTATTGCACATTTGCTGACAGAGACCGAGGGAGATTTCCAACATAAACAAGGAAATTTAATCTCTCCTTTGCAAAAATTTCCCCGTGCTAATTTGTTAACTGCTCATGTAGAGACACAGACCCAAGTGCATTTTATTGAACTTCTTTTTTCTTATATTATGCAAATCAAAGCAATCCCTGCTGATAAGTGCAGCAAGAGATACCCGGAAAGGAGCGGCCAGGGCTATACCCCGCAGGCTCAAAGCTGTTTCAGAAACTGATGAGGCCAATCAAACTTAGCTTCTTTTTCCCAACCAAATAGATTGTTTAGTCAACCAACTTCACGAGCACTTCGGGCACGAGGTGTGCATTTTGCCATAGCGGTGAGACCCAAACTCAACGGGGCTGTGCCTGTTAATGTTCATTTCTGTCCTGCTGCCTGTTCTCTGCCCCCCAGGTAGGAGGCAGGAGTGTCATAAAGCCCCAGAAGAAAACCAACCTACACAGATTCCTCTGCTGCTCAAGAGAAAGGCCAACGCACGTTTTTCTTCCGTCCACAACATCAGAGAGCGTGCTGAGTCATCCGGCAGACTGAAAGAAGGCAGGAATGGTTTTCATTTAAAAATAATAATTTTTCAATCAAGGCTCTTCTTTCTGCTCACCAAATCCCAGCTACTGCCATGTGCGGCATGGAGCACAATGACAGCTTGTACGCTTGATCTGCTTCCCAAGGAGGTGTGCCGTGTTGATAAAGATTTCAGCTGAAGATAAGCTACGAAAAAAGATCCCCCTCTTCTCTCTCTCTCCTCTCTCTCTCTAATAATGTTTATTTCTTTTGTTATCTTTTTTCTATGTACTTTTTCTTTGTTGCAAAATTGGATTCCATTCTTATATATGATTTTCTATCCTGTTCACATCTTTGCCTTTTACATTGAACAAAAATGCTAAATGAGGTAAGGCAAACAGAACAAGGCAAATACCCTCTGATTTCACATATATGTGGAATCTAAAAAAATGAAACTCATAGAATCGGACATCAGACTAGTGGCAGACACAGGTGGGGAGGGAGCCGTGGGAAGAAGAATTAAGTGAAAGTGGTCAAAAGGTACAAACTTCCAGCTATAAAATAAATAAGTTCTGAGGATGTGACATACAGCATGGTCACTATAGTTAACAATACTGCATTGCATATTTGAAGTTGCTAAGAGAGTAGATCTTAAAAATGCTCATCACAAGGGGAAAAATGTAATTACGTGAGGTGACAGATGGTAACTAAATTTACAGTGGCATTCATTTTACAAACTATACATCTACCCAATCACTTGCTGTGCCCCTTCAAATCATACCATGTTATATATCAGTAATATCTCAATACAACTGGGAGACAAAAGAAAAAGAAAGACCCCTGTGCTTACGAACACAACTTAATGCTGTAATGGGAAGACTCTGAATTATGTCAATAATGATATCCTTGCTCAAAACACCACCAGTCAAAACATCGGTCTCAAACAATTGAAGAAGTCTCCCCCTCAAAAAATTAGTTTCTGACTGTACTGTGGCCTTTACAAAATCGGCAAGATTTTTTATTTTTATGAAATCCAAGGTTAATCATAGGCCTTTCTGACAAGCCTAGTTTCCATGTGGCACATTGGTGTGTCTAAGAATCAAATCTATCAAAAGAGAAAATTTCTTACCTTTGCATAAGTTCAAAGGAATTGGCTGTGAAGACAATTGCTAAAAAGGATTCAGAACACTGTGGTGTCCAGTGGCAGGTCAATTAAAATAAGCATCGAGCCCACTGATGCAACCTCTTAAAACAATACAATACTCACTCTCTATCCACGTTCCATATTTTGCTTCCCAAAAAAATCCTCAATCATGTTTTACAATTTTAAATGGTTTCAAAACATTCAGTTGTCTCCACTCTCTCCTGAGACCCCAATAAAAATAACAGTAAAGAGATTTATTTTAAGGAATGAATCCACAAGGCCAAAATAGTGGGAGAGGAGACAAAATTTGGAAACTGGAAAATAAAAGGAAGACGTGTGTGGGCTTAGGGTGGCCTTAGCAGATGCAAGTAAACTGAATCACAAGCAGTACTATTGTATTGCAAAGGGCAGTAGCCTCCATCCTAAACCACAGTGGGGAAATCCAAGAAACTCCTTTTTACTACCCAAATGCCCAACAGCCTAAGGTGCTGCCTTTAGGTATCCATGGTGGTGCGAATGAAGACAAGGCTCTAATCCGGAAGGCATACCAAAATCACTTAGAAGGAGAGACCCATATTCTTTACAGCCAGGTAACTGTCATTTTGCCACTGTCATGGAAATATGAAGGCTTAGTCTCTGCAGAAGTTAAAATAGAGGAATTTCTAGATTGGGGTACCTGGGACACAGCTGAGAGTGAGGGGTGCCATGAGAAAACAGACTAATTAAAACTGAAGGATACATTCTGCAGATTGAGACCCCAGGCCTTTCTCTCTCATTTACTCAGCACACTGACCTTGGGAGCTGTAAATTAATCTGGAGACTAGAAGAGTGTCCTCTAGATAAATCGACAAGCCCATGAGGAAAATAACCTTAAAAATTGATGCGCTGATCCAGTCAGATGACAAATCCACAGAGATATCTACTGCCAACACCCCTCCTCATGAACAGAGAATCCGTCACCTTTTTTACCTAAAAGTATCAGCGGACACTCATGGAAAAAGCCCTTAAATGGAAAAGCAGAGCCAAAACCAACAGAGCAAAGCAACACAGAAGAAAGAAAAACTAAGCAGAAAGATGAACACCGCAGAAACTATCACTGATCTATTAGAGTATTCTTTTTTAAAAAGAAAAAGAAAAAATAGGGAAAACCAAGCAAGAGCTCTTGAAAACTAAAAATAGGATAGCATTTGATATGTCAATTATACCTCAATAAAAAAATATATCAGAAATAAAAATCTCAGTAAAAGTGTTATAAGTTAAGGTCAGAAAATGCCCCCAGAACATAGTACTTGAAGATTGAAAAGAAAAGAAATAATTAGAGATCTATTCTGCAATTCCATAAAGAAAGAAAACAGTAGAGGGGAGATAAGGTTGCAAATATCAAACAGAATGTTCAAGAACGTTTCCAAGAATTTATGAACATTGGTTTCCAGGTTAAAAGAGCCTGGATGACTAGCAGAGCAGATGAAAAAGAGACCCATACCAAGACACATTTTGGTGAAGTTTCAATCCCTGGAGACAAAGGAAAGATCCTAAAATTAGAGGAGGAAAAAAAAAAGAAATTCATGTACAAAGGATCCAGAATCAGAATGCATGCAGACATCTCAATGTCAAGGTTGGAAGCTAGAAAACAATGGGGTAATGCCTTGAAAATGCTTAGTAGTTTTACACTAAGCCTACGGATTACGTGTAAGGATAGTCTGAGGACATTTTCAGACACGTGGCCTCAAATATTCATCCCCCAGGCACACTTTCTAAGGAAGCTACTAGAGAAGACTCTCCAGCAAGTGAAGTGAGAAAAAAAGGGGAAACATGAAGACACAGGAACCAGGAAACAGGGCTCCAGACATACAAAGGCGTAGAGGGAACCCAAGAATGAGGGGAGGGGAGATTTCACAGCTGGAGAGCGGTGACAAGATTGGCAATCAGGAGAGACTTTTCCAAAGAGTGAATTAAGAGTATACCTGATGAATCTGAATATAGTGAGAGAAGATTAAAACAAGTAAAAGAAACTCACTTGGGGATTAGTCATAATTTTAAAAAAGAAAAAAACTAAGAGAAAACAAGACAACCATTAACTCCAGGAAATTCAAAGGTTTTGCAAGAAAGCAAGATAATCACAGTACAATAA
Source organism: Smutsia gigantea (assembly GCA_032199065.1). NCBI lineage: Eukaryota > Metazoa > Chordata > Mammalia > Pholidota > Manidae > Smutsia > Smutsia gigantea. The sequence goes on from JAVSCE010020477.1 coordinate 293,874, forward strand.
CTGTCCCATTTGCAATTAACATTTATATAGTCAACATAACTACATTTATGCCATAATTGTATTGGGAGAACAGGGAAGATGGGAAATAAATGTTGAAAGAGGTATTGGAAAGTGGGTGAGGCACAGGTTTGGTGAAAGAGAGTTTTAACTTCAAGAGTAAAAGGAAAATAGAAAATGCCTATTAGTAAAATTAAAGGAAGACCACTAATAAAATATGTTATTTAGAGATAATGGGGGTTAATACCAAAAAGAATAGTTAGACCAGTTGAAGGTGATTTCCTCCGAGGGTCAGGAAAATATAGGGGGGTGTCTTAGTCCTTCAGGCTGCTATTGTAAAGTACTACAGACAGGGTGGCTCATAAATAGCTGAAACTTATTTCTCACAGCTCTGGAGGCTGGAAGTCCAAGATCAAGGTGCCAGCATGGTTGGTAAAGGCCCTTTTCAGGGCCATAGACTTCTCATTGTGTCCTCACATGAGGCAGGGAGTCTCGGGGGCTCTCTGGGGCCTCTCTTATAAAAGCACTGATCCCATTCATGGGGGCTCCACCTTCATGACCTGAGTACATGTCAATGGCCCACCTCCAAACACCATCATACCATCACACTGGGGGTTAGGGCTTCAACATACGAATCTGGGAAAGAATAAACCTTCAGACCGTAGTATCTGGCAAGGGACTTCCATCTGCCATAATGAGTCTTATAGTCTGAGTCTTTAAACACTGTGCATGTGTAACATCAATAAAAATAAATTCTAAAATATTAAAATTCATATATGTTATTTTATATCTTCATCATTAAGAGGCCCAGGGTAGGATGTGTAGGGTGGAGAAGGAGTAAAAGAACACTGGTAGTCACAGGGAGAATACCACTAAGTATTTGGTGGCAGCTCTTAGGAACGTTCGCTGGAATTCCTTGAATCCACAATTGAATGAAAGCTAGTTTTAGATCATCTGTCTTTAAAACCAATATGGCCTTTTTCCAAGCATGTTTGACTGCCCATGTGCAGTGCGTTAAAAGCAATAATAAAGCTAATCAAGGGGCCTCCCACAAATATTTTTGCTACACAGACCAGACCACAAGATTTTTCCAACACCTACTAGTGTCAGCAGTGATGTCAATGGCAGGAAGCTGTAGTGGCATGAAGAACTCGACTACAACAGTAGGGGTTGTGTCTTATTAAAATTTGTAATAACCAAGGGCCATCAGGGTAGAAAAGAAACTGCCTTCCTTTGGAAACTCAGACTGTAATTCCACTCCAATGTGTCAAATGAGTTGTGGAGTAAATTAAAACAGCTAACATTTATTGAGTGTTTACCATGTGTCAGGAACTGCTCGTTGCTTTGTGCGTATTAAGACCTTTCTTTCTCAGAGCAGCTTATGAAGTATAATTTTTCTCCTCATTTGAGAGGGAGATTGAAGCCCAGAGGGGGTGCTAACTGGCTCAAGATGGCACAACTGGTAAGTAATGGATATAAAACTAACACTCCTCGAGCTTCTATGGCAAGCCAATCCTGCCCCAACCTTGCAGGGATGGGGAAAGACGGCCCCACCTCTCTTCATAACAGCAGACCTCCTGTATGAGTCCCTTAAGCAAGAACCGGTTCCTTAGCCCTATTTACGAGTCCTTAACACATGCCAGGGCTCTGCTCACCATTTCACAAGCAATCTCCCCTTTAAGCTTCCAATAATCCAAGCAAGTAGGCATTATCACCTCCATGGGGAAAGGGAGATTCCAGAGGATAATAAACTCCCCCAGGTCCCTGAGGTTAGGAAGCAGCAGAGCCAGTTTACAGACTCACACTGTCTCATTCCAAAGCCCTCTGCCTTTTACACACAGAAATAATCGATGGAAAACTGATGGCTCAAGGTTGAGAATCCAGCAGGAAAACTGGGCGTTCTTCTCTGTGGCTGACAATCCCACTACCTCCAATCCTTACAGCAGTCAGCAAGGCATTGTTTTATTTTGTCTGTTGTCATTGCTGCTATTCTTAAGAGGCGATTTTTTTTTGCTTAATTTTAATTTAAGGGATTAAATTCATCATTACAATGAAATCATTTAAATTAGATTTAGATTGCTTGAAATTAAACTGTAGTTCCTTAAAATTAAACTGCCAGGAAGTGACAGGGACAGAGGGAGGCTGTGGGCCCCGGGATCTATCCCCTGACCCTGCTAAGTGATGCTACATTTGAGAATATTGATTTTCCATGTGCAACTTTTGACTTCTCCTTGGCAATTCTTAGAAAAAACGTCTGTATTTGTAGTGAAGACTACATTTACTCAAGAGTGGTGAGGGGAAATCATTCCATTTTCCATCATGAGCTGCAAGTAAAGGCAGGGCACCAGGCAAAATCACCATCTGTGGGTATTCACCCAAAGAGGGAAGGGAAGGGAATGAGAGGAAAGTGGACGCCTCTAACCCGAATGAGCTAAATGGTGGACTTCGGTCCTCTGCAACAAGGCTTGCAGGCAACGGACCCCGCACAGCTGCCTGTCGCTGTCATCCATGGGTGCCCGTTCCTGCAGTGCCGCCAGCCAGCCCTCCCTTGCTCTGTTCACCCCTGCTTGTGTGAGAGCCTTGCTTCCCAAGGGGCACCTGGAGGGCGTGGACCTGGCTCTCCCCTTCCCTGGGGCCCTCTCTGAGCCTGTACGAAGCATGAGGCTGTTTAGTCTGGAACCGGACAAACAGCTGTTGGATTTACTTGTTCTTGTGGGAGGAGAGAGGAGAAGCGGATGACAGAGAATGCAGCTACTTAACAACAAAGCCTGGTTCCAGGACCGAGAAAATGACTGGGCAGAGCACGTGCTGCAGGTTGCGTTCCCCACCGAGCACTGTGAAGGAGCTTGCTGTCCCCTGCCAGGAGGTGCCTGGGAGGCAGGAAATAGGCTGCTGTGCTCTTCAAGCTCCACGGGCATTCCCATTCCTGTCAATGAACAAAAAGATCTGTTTCCGCTATTTCCCCACCTCCTGGCCTGCTGGAGCGCTCTGGGGATGCAATGTTTGCACCTGAGCCTTGGGAGGAGCCAGTCCAGGTGCCTGTGGCATTGCTCGAGACCCAGCATGGCCCTGCGTGAGTAGAAACAACGGGGGTAACAACGACTAGTGTTCTGCTACAGGAATAACTGGGCTGCTTTTCTTCCTGGGTTTTACGCAGGATCAGATTAATGGAGCACCTGCCAATCAGTGAAGAAAACTTTCATGAAGAGCTGGGATGGCAGCAGGATGCCCACATCGGCAAACGCTTGTAGAACTATGATCTGCTGCGTTTGTAACCTCCACGCAACCCTGAGTAATTTCTGAATGTCCCTCCACCTGCGAAAGGACACCAATAAGCCTTTCTTCATAAGGGGGAATTTAAGGAACTTTCAATAATCCCTCTTGCTTTAGGATTTTAGAATATTGGGTATTTCTCCACATCAACCCACCCCCAAATAACTCCCTATTACATTAGGTATTGAACGAGAACTGTCTTCTTGTTCCCTATTTCCCACAACCACTGCCCCCCAACCAACCTTCCCACCAAATCAAGCAAGCAAACATGTATGTTGATGGAGCTATGACGCGGAAGGGCCCGCATGCTCAGTGGTGAGCCACGTGCTCCAACTCAGCTGTCGGCACCAACTCATATCCCAAGAGCCAAAAGCACCAGCGGGCCTTGAATGTGTTGCCCCCGGTCAATTCTATGTGCTTGTCTGGGACCTGTTTGCTGGACACCTGATTCCTCAGCTCAAGGCCCCAGAGCTGATGGGCCTTGTTGTGAAAGGCCATATAGGTGTGGCCCGCTGACATTTAAAATTGAAGACCTGGGATGCATTGCTGAATTTGGACTCTGGTGAGAGGCTGCAGGCAAAGCTCAAAGGGGGCTTCCTTCCACTGATAAAGTTCTAATTCCTCTTCCTGAAAGGAAACATGAAACTATCCCTTGCTGACTTCATGGCTCAAAACCAAACACCAGATGAGCAAAGATGGAGAGGACTTGTGGACATGCCAAACTTCCCTCAGAGGCCAGGTGGACCTCAAACCCACCCTGCCCGTTGGCAGGCACTGTGGATGGAACTCTAGCCCATCCCATGAGCCCGGGTGGCAAAGGTGGCCACCCCATCAGCCAAACGAAAGTGCACGCTGGCGTCCAGTCATCACATTCCCCTGTGCCACACATTTGGATCAGCCTGCGGCGGGCCAGGGGTGGGGGGGAGTCTTCTGTAAGTCAGTACCTGCGTTCTCGTAGACTAGAATCAGGATACCCGTCTTGTCACTTCAGAGTCTTCAGGGTCATCTATTTCTTTGCAACACTCCCCCCAAAAAAGAGTTTCAAAAGAAAATGTTACCCATTTATTTATATATTTTTACTTTTTATCATATTTTCTATGCAGAGCGATTTGGAAGAAGCTTAATAACAATGATAGAGAATCCCAACTTCCAAAAGGAAGTTGCTCCATCAAAGGCGAATGTCAGGTGAGTTGGTGCCCGACGACAAGCATGACTCGCAGAGGGTGACCTTTGCACTGTGGGGAGCGTCATTACCCCAACAACCGCCCTTTGAGTACTCCTAAGCTCGAGGCCTAATGACATCAACACAGTGCAGGCCTCCAGAGCTTCTAGGCTCCACGATCAGAGATAACAATGTACTGTTAATGATTAGAATATTCTAAGTACCAAAAAAGATACAGGCAAATGAAATGACATTAAGGAAGAGATAATATGTCACCTGGCAAGTTTGGAGATGTTTATAAAACTTATTACAAGTGTGTCATATGACCAGCTCTGAGTCTTCCTAGACTGAAATGCACACAGAACAGGAAGGTTCTGGCAAAACATAGCCTTGCCTTCAAATGCACTCCTCAGGCCTCACCTCCTTAGTTGCAAAGATGGCAATATCACATCTCCCCAAAATTACATTGGAACAACCTACCCCCTTACCTAGACCCCTACTCTGCAAAAATAAGATGAAATAAAATGTGATTAACAAAAACCATTTCCTGAGCCTCAGAAATGGTGACACTGAAGCATGTACTCACAGAAAATGATGCAGTCTGCTTCTCCAGAGGTTTCCCAAAAGATGTCTGCAGTCATTTTCTGACATGGCTTAATAAAGAGGCCAAGACCTTGTTCCCAGACACTAGGCAAACCTCAATCTCAGCTCCACCATCAATTAGGGGCGACCTCAGGGGTCCCTTCCAGCTCAGCCTTTTACAGCAAAGGAATATTTATGTCTCCTTTCCTCTAAGTTACCATCTGAAGGGCCCTGCAGGCCTAAGATTCCACAAAGCTTAGAGATTAGTGCTGCTAAATCCCAAACTACTACTGGGAACCAAATGGAAAGAGGTGCATGGGGAAAATAGTTCTCACTCGTAAAAAAAAATAACAACAGAGTTGGGGGAAGCATCACTTAGTTTAGACATGAAAGAAGAGAAAGTTCGGCAGAGTAGGGGTGGGGGCTCGGGACATTTTTTCAGGACTTGTTTGCCCATCCCTAGTTGCAACACCCATTTGCTTCTCCCTAAAAGCATTGCAACACTCCACCCCTGAAACTGACCTAGTTTGTGTCTAAGAAAGTGCCTCTTGTGCTAGCAGTGGCCCTGGCTCAGTGAGAGGGGCTCTGACTCTATTCCACCAGATTACCAAGGCGGGCACTGCCTTGCAGAGACCCCAGGAGCCCCAGAAAGAGGCTGGGCTCGCCCGTCCCAGCCGGCTTGCCGTTCCAGAGTGACATGCACCCCTTTGACTGCTGCTAGTGGGTGCCTGTGCGGCCAGCCCTGCTGCCCATCACAGGAGCCTGTCTTAAGCCTCCCAGCCCCCTACCGGGGCACCTGCCCGGGACGGAGACACGCAGGCTCTGCCAGGAGTGGAAATGCAGCTGTATGCTCAGGCTCAAGCTCCAGCCCCCTTCTCTCAAGCCCCATGCGGCCCCCAGTTCTGACTCCTGCTGTCTCCCACCTACCTGGGCCCTTGTTCCTCTCCCGGGGGCGCTCCAGCACACAGTGGCTGAAGGGCATAGCAGCCTCACCCTCTGTGGACGTGCGATCCCAGGCTCCTGTCCTCTGGGACGCACCCAGGCCTCCCACACCTCCTGGCCGGCAGTGACCTGCTTTCCCACCCACCCCGGGCTCCCAAGGGCGAACCTGGCCAGGGTCACCTCCAGTGTCTCTCTCCGCCCCAGACCACCCTCTGCCCCTGCCCCACCCAGCCTCGCTACGTCCCAGGCTGGTCCCCTGCTCCACCCCGTGCACCCACCTGGGTACACTTAACCCAAGGCTCCTGGGTCAGCTTTGGCACAGGCCTGGCAAAACCCCGGGGAGCCTCTGCTCCCACAAGGAGGATTTTCCCTAACTGATTTCTGACACCAAGGGACAGGGTCCCATGCCCTGCCCTCCTCATCCCAAATTTCCTCAGTGGCCTCCTGCCAGGAGACACCAGCCCAGAAAATCCCCTCCTTACAAGGAGACGGTGGTATTTCCAGTGTAAGATGTGATAAGGCTCTCTAGACCGTTGAGTCACCACGCAATGATCTCATCATTCCCCACACGAATGGTACCAAGCCGGACAGAGCCCCGCTGGGCTGAAGCCGACTGCCAGTCTCCGAGGTCAGGATCAGTGAAGCATTCTCGCTGCCTCAAGCATTCCCCTCTGAGCCCTGAAGCCCCCCTAGACCCACTCTTGCACCTGCCTCCCTGGGAGGGCTGCACACACCCTTAAAGTGGCCAGCCCCAGGAGAACAAAGAGCAGAGTTCGTATATCTTTGCCTTTCTTCCACCAAGACCGAACGCAACGTGTAGCAGTCAGTTGGGGCTCGTTGCAGGGCTTGCTGACCTCTAAGGCGAGGGCTGGGGAAACGCAGGTGCCCACTGCTAAGCCCCGTCCTGATGTCTCTCAGCAAGAGATCTTTGTCCACCCGTGCCAGAATCTCCTAGTCCCTGCCAGCTCGGAGGTCGTGGATGGGTCCTGGGACTCTGCATCCTTTCACAACCTTCCCCACAAGTCTTCACATGGGAGTCTCTGAGCCACTAATTCAGCAGCATGTAAACTTCCCAGAGCCCTTTCCAGGTAAGAGGGAGGACTACGCCCAGAGGAAGACTGTGAGCAGAGGGGGTGCAAGTCCTTAGCAACTACAGACATCTGTGTGCATCCACAGCCCCTCCTACAGACGGGAGGTCACCTCGCCCAGCCCGGCCTAAACTGAAGCCTCTCTGATGGTCTGTCCAGGTTTGTAAGTTGGTCTCACAGAAACAAAAAGCAAAGCCTCTCTCATCACACTGCCCGGTTGCTATTTACCCAAGGCCCCAGCAAGGTCACTGTGGAGGCCCTGGTCCTTGCTCAGGTGAGACAAGCTTCCCAGGGGTGTGGAGAGTGCAGCGTGCCGGACCAGAGGGCTCCAGGCTTCTGTGTCAGGCCTAGGACGTGAACTAGCTCATTCCGTGCCAACACTCTATCAATGGTCATGTTTTCTGTGGGACAGTCCATTTGGTCCATTTTTATTAAACCAGAGGACGGTTGACTAGTCCATTCAGTAAAATCCGTCCAAGTGCTAAAGCACACAGACTCAGCCTAGGATAGTTGCTTTGTGACAAGGCACACGATCAAAGAAAGGGACGGAGGCTGAGCGTGGCAGTTGCTGCTTCTTGTCACTGAAAGCCAGCATCATATATCCACCTGCAAGAGACCCGAGCCTGCCCGGGAAGGGGCATGTGATGACAAATGAGAAGAACCACCACAAGGACACAACATGTATCCAAAAGGGAAAACCGGGTGGCAGTGTCTCTCTGTCCGGTGGGCAAAACATACGACCATGTGAAAATGGAGATGAATTCAAGCCTCAGGATCTAATTCTTTCATGTCAGCATTGTAGGAGAGCACAGGTATTTCTCTCTTCTGTACCCAGCTCTTCTGTGCCACGAATTCCTGAGTCTTCGTCCCTGGCCTGGTAGTCAACCGGCACGAATACCCTCAGATAGAAATCTTCCATACTTCCGAAATCATTAAAAAGGCTGAATTGTGAGAAGACTCAGCTTAGGGGTCCAGGAAGGTGCTGGAAGACGATGGTGCATATGTGTGTTTGTCCTTTTCAAAGATAGGTGCTATTTCAGACTCTCTCACACAGACATAAAACAAAAGAGTCCAAAGCTCACAGCCACCCTGTGCCCATCTGTCGACAGGCTGTTCAACTAACTTATTGTTACCAGTGAAACAGCCGCTCAGTGTGTCTGGAGAAAGAGGAAGTCCCAGGCGCTGAAGTGACAGGCATTAAGCTGTTGGCGAAGCGTTGTTCCATCCGCAGAGTCTCGTCCTCTGGCCGCCTTCTTTCCCTCCTTCTCTCCCCGCTGCCTCGATTTCTCTTCCTGGTTCTGCTTCTTCCCTTTCTGCTCTCTGTTCCTGCCCCCTTCAGGGTCCACCTGCTGGGGATGAGGAGAGGCCACCTCCTCCACTTCAGTGAAACACTCAGTTCTTGAGCTCGAAGCTCTGATGTGAGAGCAATGGGCTTAATTCTGGGAACTTGCAGCAGCTTCTATTTATTTAAATGTAGCCAAGGAAGGGGAAGGGGGGAGGATGTTGTTGCCACCTCAGATGCACTTCAAACCCTTCCGCACCCTTCCCTCACGAGCTGAGGTCTTATTTCCCACTCTCCCCTCTAGCTGACTTCTCTTCCACTCTGTAAGTCACTTCTTGGTTTCACTCTCAAGGGGCAAAGAAGTCGAAAAGGTGGAGCCGCTGAGCTCGAAAAGAGCCCTCTTCAAACTGCTGAGGTTCCTGCCTCCCAGGGCTCGCGTGCGCCAGCCTCAGGGCGAGGCGGTTTGCCCCCCGGGACCCAGCTGGGGCTCCCTGACTCAGGGCCGCGGCACCTGCAGCTTCAAGGCGGCGCTTGAGGTCCCTGCATGGGTCATCATATTCTCATGGTCTAGGTCCACTGGCAACTGCTCCGAGGGGAAAATAATAGCCCTCAAAGGATAGACATTAATGTCATATATATGGGTATATTCTAAGCATAATATCTAATTATAGGGTGTGAATCACAAATTTAAGCATCTTAAATACAGGCATAAAAAGGAATAATTAACCCTCAAACAGGAAGCTGCTGAGCTATCCGATTGCATCTTTGAGAATCAAGAAAAGCAAGTCAGCACACTGTCAGCATGAGAAAAGCAGAGGTTAATCCTCTGGTGGGGTTTCACTATTCTGCCTGTAGATGTGTTGAGGAAGGTCCCTGTATGCGCAGGAGACTCGTGACGGGACTGCGAAACTGTCCCGGCGAAAACCCCCCTCTGCTATAGAAAGTGACATTCCCTCTGCCCGAATCCCTGCCCTCGGGGTGGTGTTGACACGCTGCTCCACACTCATCATTCTAAGGAAGGCTCAACCCAAAAGCGGTCCAACTCCAGATTCATGGAGAAATGTCAGTCATGCTTTTGTTGCCCACTGCTCAATTTAAAAAGCTAAGAGTTCCTCACTGGACACTGTCTACATGATCACATATCTTAGTCTCAGCTTAGAAGCTCCTAGAAGGAAGGAGTTGTGGTCTCGTCCAACTAAGTCCCACTGTTTCCCGTGACGGGCTGACCCTAATCGTTAGACCCACATGACATTCAGAGACCACGGCAACAATGGGTCTGATGGCACCAGGGGAGGGAACCACACCAGGAAGCAGAAGCCAGGAGTGCTGGGGGCAGGTACTTCAGAGGCAGCCCTGTGGGTGAGCAAGGGGCCTCTGTCACCTGTTGTTGGGAGGAGGAATCCGAGTACCAGGCCCACCGCCTCTTGGTGCCAGAGGCGCCAAGGAAGCACATGGCAGTCAGGCCCTGGACGGAACCAGGCTTTCCTCACACAAAGAGACAGAGCAAGTGTTGATCACGGGTCCCTCTGGCCAGGGGGTCCTTCCTGCCAGCAGGTGCAGGATAGCTGGACTGCACACGCTCTTTGTGTTCTGCCGCAGAAGGACGCTGTCTCCTCCATGCAGGGGATGGATGTAGCAGTGGAGCTGGCCAGGTGTCATCCGATGCACACGCTTAGGCAGGGCCAGGAGCAGTGAGTCTGAAACAGGGAAAGAAGGCTCCACACACGGCCACAAGCCCCGCACAGGCTTTCTCTCTCGATAAGGCAGTGCTTCAGGCCCAAGGTCCTTTCTTATGAGGCCTAGGCAGGGTCAAAACACTGTACTCGAGGCCGCCTTCCCAACAGCACGGCCTTGGAAGAACCACTTCACCTCACCACGTCTCTGTTCTCTTTTCTATAAGCGCAGAGAGCTCTTCTCCAGACGGGGCAATCCTGAGGCCCCAACAAGACCATGTATTGAAAAGAGTTTTGAAAATTTTTCAAACCGTATGGGACAGGTATGCATGGCAGACACCCTAAGAAAGTGCTCTAAAAACCAGATCAACCTTTTACCCCATTTAAATAAACCATGAATATGCTAGAGGCCACTTTGTGTGCGGCCTGAATGAAAATACATTTCTTGGTGACTCTTGGCACCTATGGGTGTTTCTACATCAAAATCTGGCAGTAGCACTATATCAAATTTTTGTTTTCCCAGGAAATTTCCCATTCACTAAGAGCTGCTCTTCCTCTTTAGACCTATCTTGACATTTTTATTCCCAAATACCAGGTGCCATGTGGGCTGTTTTGGTCCTTGACAGTCCCAGCTTGCCAATTTGCTTTTTAAAATTGAATTCAATGCTGCCATTTTAAATGGCATTTAGAAAAATAGTTAATATGCTCATAATATATAGCTGTGGTTATTTGAAAAGAACAGGTTACAAAATTTTATGTAGTGACAATACCATTTAACACACACACATCCTAGAGATTGAAAATATACATACACAAAAATATTGAGTCGTTATCCCTAGGTAACGAGAACAAATTCTAATTTATTTTTCTTTGTGCATATCTATTTTCTATAGTTTCTAAAATAAGCATGCATTTATTCTGGAAAAAGGAAAGAATTTTATTTTAAAATGCTGCTTCTTTCCTTCTGTAGAAAGGAACATACTGTGCTAAATAAACCAAGGACAAAGTATTCTCCTCTAACTGAAATTATCTCAACCAAGGCTCTGATGATCTGGGGAGAATAAAGCAATCATCTATTACAGGGCCTGCAACCTTTTTCCATAGTAAGAAAGTTTCCCTCAACCCAATACACACAAATGGGTATACATGTGACTGAGTGAACTTTCAAGATAGACTACATACCTCTTTTACCTATGATGCATTCTGATGTTTTATATTCGATGCTCTTCACCAGCTGCAGCCAGAAGCAACGCAATCTACTGCAGCCTCCTTGTTTTACTAAATCAGGAGTCTGCCCATCAAGCTCTAGATTGCCTTCAGGAACAAAAAGCAAGAACATCTTTGGGTGATCGTTCCTCCATCTTCACCTGAAGTCTCTCCCGGAGTGAACTGCATCCAGTTCAGTTCCCTGACCCAGGTCTACCCATTTTCAGTGCCCAGATCAGCCAATATCAGAAAAAATTTTCCAATTGCCAAACTTCTGTGAGAATGTTTCTGATACCAGTTTCTTTATTTTAGACACAGTAACATTGGAAGCTGTTCTCCTTCTTGGAAATGAGGGTGAATTGCCCTAAGCTTGGAAACCAGTACAAATTTCCATGGAGCAAAGGAGGTTGAAAATGGACCCAAATTCAATCATGATCTAGATTACAAAGGCATGTCTCATGGCTTTCTATCCTTGTCATCTTTTTATCTTTTAATTAATGGGAATCAGATGCAGTAATATTAATATTAATAACCATCTTCTTCTTCGAGCTTTATAGGATCTAAGATGCCACCCAAGTTCTGATGAGCTAGGAAAAATCCATTGTTTATAAGACCAATACATTTTCCAGCAGCTAAGTCTCCCTTCTGGGATAGAATCATGCAAACAATGGCGCTCAACGTGGAGGGATGGGAGTACAGGGACAGGTCGCGATTAAACCACACAATAAGATGCTGGCCTTCGAGGACTCGGTTCCCTTTATCAAATCAGGATGGGTTATTCAGACTCCAGCATGATCAGCAAACAGTACGAGTTCTGTGGGGCCTTCCTCTCAGCCATGTAGATGAATTTCTAACCAGTGTAACTGACACGCTTGGTCCAAATGCTTTCTAGCATGATTCTGCCACTGAGAGTGTGCCTGTGGCCTCGTGTCCCTAGACTGCGGTTTCTGGAGTTTCCATTCGTGGTCTGGGCTGCGATGATCTGATTAAGCGTCACATCTGCTAAGGGTTTGAGGTGGAGGAAAAAGAGAACTGGAATGGTTCTCACCTCATCAATTCTGACCACATCCTCCTGCTCCAATTACCCCCAGAGGAGGGAACAGGAAAGAGAGCAAGAGCAGAATAAAAGAAGGGAAAGATAAAATGGAAGGGAAAAAAGGAAGAGACAGGAAAGCGGAAAAAAACAGAAGGCTAGAAGGACCCTCCTGAGCTGCTTATTCTCAGAAACGGAAACTCAGCGTGTAAACCGCCAAAGAACCAGAGCTTTGTTAGTTTTTGCTTCCCTTCCTTCCTTTCTTCCCCAATCTGTCTACTAACCACAGAATTTTAAATAGCAGTGATGTGTGAACATTGACTCATTAAATACCTGAGCATTCAAAGCAGGATCTTCATCGGCAATACTATTACGTGAAACTATGTTTTATGCAGAGCGTCCTGGTGTACTTGGGATCGTGATGGCATATCAGAAAATAAAAGTTCTCAAATACAGTGTGGGGATCCTCAGAAAATTAAAACTAGAACTGCCATATGATCAGCAATTCCACTTCTGGGTATATATCTGAAGGAAAGATGCATTATATATATACACACACACATATAGTTATTGCATATGTATATATAGAGAGAGGAGGGGGTGGGGAGGGGAATTGGAGGAAGATGGTTGTCGGGTACAAACTTCCAGTTATAAGACATTTAAATAAGTACTAGGAATGCAATGTACAACATGAAGACTACAGCTACTGCTACTGTATGGTGTAGAGGAAAAGTTGCTAAGAGACCAGATCCTAAGTGTTTTCATCACAAGGAGAATTTTTTTCCCTTCTTTCTTTTCTTCTCTTCTTTTTATTGTGTCTGTATGTGAAGATGGCCGTTAGCTGCACCTATTGTGGCCATCATTTCACAAGACATGTAAATCAAGCCATCATGCAGTATGCTTTAGATTTATGCAGTGATGTATGTCAGTTATGTGTCAATAAAACTAAAGAGAAAAAGCTTTCAGATAATGATTTCTCTTCAGTTTCCTAAGCAAAGGCATCATCTATTGCATATATTATCTTTCAAAAAAAGCTATTTCTAAGTGCTTTACATATCTCAGTGGGCCTGGAACCCAGTGGGAGTGGCAGGTAGTGAGGAAGAGGAAAGTGCAAGCTCAGAAAGAAAGATAAACAGAACACCATTCAGAACCACAACACTGGAGCATTTCAAGGTACGTCACCGTATCCCTGAAGGGCAGGTACATGTTATACCCTCAGTGGGGCACAGATTCTCAGAATTATCACCTGTATCCCATCCACTACTTTCCTCTTTTATTTCAGGAAATATCTGACCAGGAAACTTACATAACTTGCCCGAGGCCACACAGTGGGTGAGCTGGATATATAATCCAAACATTCTCATGCTGCAATCTAACCCTGCCTTCTGACCACCAGCCAGCACTGGCCTTTCTGATGCCTCTTGAAGTCACATAGAGCCAGCCTCGGCAGCGATTAAAAACAACCAGCTCAAAAATGAAAACCTTAATCCACCAGTTTGCTTCATCTACCTACATCCAAACGTGTAGCTGGACTGACCTGACTCGGTCAAGTGGACTAATTTTTTTCAACTAAACAAATGCAATAGTCTAACTTTTTGACACCACAGAGACAAAGTCATAAGGAATCATTGGGATAAAAGTTATAGGACGTTAGTCAAATGGCAGGTGATCATAATATTACTGTTCTAAGAGATCATTGGAATTGGACCCTCGCTCGGTTGCCAATACATTGCATGACTGAAAAAATAGAGTCTGTAACTGGTTTTTGCAGAACACCCTGGAAAGTGATGCACGTGAGCAACTGCAGGGAAGCAGTTGACACCTGCTGGTTTTGCTCACTTGCTCACCTTTGCTTCACACCTTTTGGTGCCAGAAACTGAACAAGATGCCATTATAAATCTAGACCTTGCCACCACGGATCTTACTATATAAAATGGGAGGCATATATAAATTAGGCAGGATAACTCGAGAGCTAAAATGACCTCTGTTTGCACTGTGGAGTCATAGGAGATGACTTGGTTCTGACAGGGGTTACCGGGGAGGTCGAGGAATGCTGGCACGGGGCAGGGGGCCTGGGTGGGAGAGTCCAGAACACAGGACTGAACACACAAAGATCCATCCATGTAAGAAACCAAAGTCTAACCAGATGTGTGCAAACAGGGAACCGAACCCTCACAGGGACCAGCACAGGCCCCCAACGGCAAAGTCTAACTTCTCCTGTAGGTCAGAAAGGTGGAGGAATGGCTGTGAGAGGGATAATATCGGTCTCAGGTAGAAAAAAGTGGGATCTGGGGAGGGCTACTGCCTTTTGTTGATAGCCACATATAAGCCAATACACTAGGAGCCTCACACAAGTTACCTCATGTCGTCTTGGCAAAAGCCGCATCAACTGGGTGTCTGTCTCTAAAGCACAGGTATCTTCACCGATTTCCACAGAACTTTACCAGTGTACGTGGGATTTTCGCATGCACTACGTCATCTTAAGCCTCACATCCCTGCTCAGTAAGTAGAATGGAAATCCCCATTTGGTACTAAGCAGCCAGCCAAGGAAAGGACAGACGGCAGAGCCAGCCTATATGCTCACTTTCTCCCCATCTTGCGCTCAGTTTTTAATCTGTGTTAGTAGATAACCAACCCCGTTATCTGAAACCCAGCTGACAGAAACCCAAATGTATAACAGCAGCCTCCAAACAGCTCGGGTGAGGTTTGGAAAAACGTGGCTGGCTTCTTCTAGGCATGCAGACAGGAGTCAGTCCCACTTCCAAAGACCTTGTGGACATTCATTAGGGCGCTCTGTTAACTTGAGAAAGAAGGCTCAGTCTGAATGTCTGGTTGGGTCAACACGGCCTCAGTGCAATGACAGAGCCCCCCCAGCCTACAGAGTTATTTAAGGAGTACACTGTAGGTCAGCCCAGAAAAAGGCCAAATCATGATTACCTAAGTCTCAACGAAGTGTTGAAAAAAAGACGTATGGAGACTACGCGTCATGCTACACATACCTGGGCTCATCATTCTTGCATAAGGGAGTTCTTGAATGGCCAATAAACATTTCAAGATAAAGCTCCCTCCACTCTGAGCACTGTTTTAAAAGTCCCCAGGCCAAGAAGACCCTGACTTTCTCCCAAAACATAAGTTAGCAGCCATAGCAAACAAGCCGGTGGTTTGATAAGCTACAGCCTGTTGCCAGCAGAAATCCCAGGAACGCAGTTTCCCGTTAAGTATCTCGGCCACAGGGGTGTTCACTCGTTGAAGTCCACCCTCTCCCAACCCAGAGTGGAACTGCCAGGCCAAGAACCCTAAAGGTGCAAAAGGAACCATGGGATGCCCTCCAGCCTCGCCTCTCGGTAGAACTGCTTTCTGATCAAGGAGTGCCCTTTCCCAGAGATCTCCCAATCCCAAAGGAAACCTTAGCCGTTTACTCTTCTGACATGCAACTCACTCAAATCTCAACAGTAGTCAAGTCCAAGTCCGTACTGTAAACAACTCTGCTGAAAAATAAACACCACCTACAGCAAGAGGCCAAATACTACAGAAATTTCAGGACAAATCTAATGGGGGAGAAAAGGCAGAGCAAACTCTGACAGGCCTGTCTCTCCACACAGCTTTACAGAAAAAGACAATCCACCAGAAAACTAAAAAAGCCTGACAACCGAACCAAGACCACCACTGCTCCCAGCCCAGCCTGCTGGGCGCTTACAAAATGAAGTCGATCACCTAGCGTCCCGGTGGCCCCATGTCCTCACAGGTAGCATAGGAGAGTAGCAGCCGTGTCCCACTGACATGGGTGTAAGGAAAGATCAGCGAGGTGCTGTCTGTAAAAAAGTGCTCTGATTTCCTCCAAGATTGGGCACTAAGTACATTTCAGGTGGTGTGATTGTCACATTTTAGCAGACATGGAGCCTGAATGACCGCTCACCAACAAAGAAGCGGGCATCAGAGGTAACAGCGATGCAGGATGCAGTACCGGGAGAGCAGAAGCCCAAGGTTCTGAGTAGAGTGAACAGAGGACTTTAAACTGACCGCAGGAGAGCTCAGTGAGGGAAAGAAACGCAAATATCCAAGGAGAACAGTCGGTGTCAGGACAGCCTGACCCAATTCTTGGAAATCAGTCACTGGATCAGAAATTAAAATAATGTAAACTGAACACTAATTCAAGAAGCTCCTGAAACCCCAGCGCCTCTAGGGAGAATTTGGGAAAAGCTAGCAAATTGCCCTCCTTCCCACCCTGTACTTATAAGCTGAAGAAATTGAGGGAATTGGTTGAAACTTTAAAAATAAAATAATATAAGCTTGCCTGAAATAAAATATTTGAAAATTGAAGCTGGGAGGTAACATAGGTTCCTTTGATTTCCTGGGTAGCTTCTTTCTTTCTATATGTGTTGTATCAGACTTCTTATAGGAAAGCAAAATAAATAGGAAGTTTTAGCAAAGCTATTAGACCCAAATCCCAAATCAAACAGAATAAACTCTAAAATTTTCATTTATATAAAGGCACAAACTCTTACATATGTGTCTTCTTTGGTTCGTTGGAAAGCCTCATAGCCTCTCTCACTTAATATAAAAGAGAATCTGCATTTTGGGTTAAATAAACATTTGTGTTTGGTTCTGTGTCCACTTTAAAGCAATTTTTAAAAATTACTGTTATTCCTTGTTGGATCTTGTGACGAATCATGCTTCAATGCCCACCCTCCGTATTTGATACATTGCATCTATTTGTGTTGCCTCTTAGCACTGTTCCTGTAAATTTCTGCATGTCTCCTTAATGCACTACAGAACCGGCCATTTCCAGACTGACCAGCAATCAAACAATCCTGTCACTGGGGGTGACTTGAGTCAATCACTAAAACAACTAAAGTAACTCGAGACTCTGACTGAAACACGATAGAGCCTCTTGTTGGTAATTAATCTGGACTAACTTCCATTGTTGACTGTGGTGGTCGGTAGAGATGGAGATAAAAAATCCTGAGATTTACTTCAGAGTACACTCACCTTGGTTCACTTACACATAACGTTAGGCAACATGTACAGAAAAGCAAAAATGAGGTGAGATGTTGTCTTCCTTTCTGGTATGTAGTACTTTTTTGTGTATCTGGATTTCAGAGTGGGGAAACCTATACAAGCAAACCAGGACTCCTAAAGGCTTTCTGTGGGAATCATAGCTCTCTCTGTTTCTGAGTGTTCTCTCGCTGCCCCAAACTGTGAAGGCAAAACTCATGAGCTGCTTAGGGGCTTTATTTTAAAGACTGGGGACTCAGGATAGACCATAAAAAATGCATATTTTCTGTACCTGTGACCTCGCTGATGTTATCCCTCAGACAGCATGAGCAAGTGACCTTGAACTACCTTCTTAGTGAGTTTTGTTAATGCAAAGGTCTGGAGAGACACAGGGTCTTCTTGACAGCAGTGCAGGCAGACCCAGAGGCTGGGGCAGGCTGGAGGACAGGGAGGTGCAGGGCGACCCCAAAGGAGGACCCATTCGCTGTGGGCTAAAACAATGCTAGATAGCCTGCAGATATCATCAAAACACAGTTTCCATTAAAACACCATGCACCCTATGCATGTATTTAATAGCTTTCACTGGTTCCCTAATAACATTTGCCTCTTGAAACCTTTTCACCACTTAGGAATCTCAGTAGGTGACCACAAAACTATTACCAAGAGCAGGGACTCGCGGTGGAACACGCCAGAGGGGGGCATTTTCATCTGTGACACCTTCCCAAGGGAAGCAAAGAAAGCCTGTGGTCTGCCCATTCACCAGAGGAGGAAAGAGTCAGGTGGAGGTGGATTTGAAAGAGTTCTTTCTGAGATGTTGGTGCTATAAGCCAGGCACACTCTGAAGCATGCAAAGATGGGCTGGGCTGCCGGGGAATCATTTCAATCAATAGAGAGGAAAAAATTCAATTAATGCAGATTCAAAACAATTCAAATGCAAAGCAGGGTTTTTTTTTCTCTTTGGAGTTTCCAAAGAAGGTCCACATTTTCCTCATTTTTCTCTTTCTACACCATCTGTGCATACTGATTCAAAGTAGAAATGAAACTGCTCTTTAGGTTTCCACAAACAGACGTTGTTCAACCCAACAACACAACGTAGGGAAATGTGTTTGGGAAAGCTAAACTATCAACAAATGTATGTGTCAACATAGCACTCAACAAAATGTGATTATCAGAAGATATTTCTGAACATTTTTCTCAAACAATGACATGTAATTCTAAATACTAATTCACTGATATTTGCAAACTTTGGTTCAGCATCATTACATTCCTTGCTGTATGTGGGGCTTTAGGGACGAAAGACATTCTTTGTCCTCAGAGAGCTCACAGTCTAATGGGCGAGGCAAAGACACGAGGACCACATTTGATGAATGTTCTGGTACAGGCGCACACGGGAACACAGGGGAACACAGGCTGCTGCAGGAGAAATAGAAGGAGCAATCCAGTTCTGGGTGCGGGGATACGGTTTTAGGAAAGGTTTCCAGGGGGAGAGGTAACAACTGAATGGGCAGAGGGGTCCACAAAGGCTCGAGATGAGAAAGAGCATGAAGGGCTGACACATGGCCCGCAGGCTGTGCGGTGAGTCGGAGCTGGCAATGTGAACCACACCAGATCCCACCCTCTGCCCCACGTGCTGCCCAGCCGGGATCCAGGGGGAGCTAGTGGGAGTTTAGCAGTGGGGGGACAGTCCTATTTGCCCTGTAGTAAGCTCACTCCGGCAGCAATGTGAAGATAATTAAAGAGGCCCAAGATGAGAGACAGGGAGACCTGTTAGGACACCATTGGAAAAATCCAGGTAAAAAAGAGTTTGAACTACTGCCATGAGGATAGTCTTCAGGAACTATCATCGGCATTTTATGACCAATTAGAGCCAAATGAGGAGGAATCATGGACAAGCGCCAGGCTACTACTTTGGGTGGCAGGGTGGCTCATGGTACCACTCGTCAAAATTAGTACATGCAGTTCCTGCCTGCTGCCAGCAGCTCTCTGACCTCTCGATGAGCCCATTTTCCAAGGTCCAGAAAGCCACAGGCAGACTCTGCCCCGGTAGCTCATTCCAGCTCACTCCCGACAGGCAAGTTGTATCTACACATTCTTTCTCTAAAAGGTGGAGACAGGAAGAAGTTCTAACTGGGAAAGGCATGAACGTGAGTTATAAATCAACCGACCCCCAAACTATCATCAAGACACATTAGCAGAAGTTTCCAAAGGGAAGCAGCATGGACACTGACCCAAGGCACGTTCTACTATGGACATGTTTGCCCTCATTCCGAGGGTGCAAATGTTTATAGAGGTTTCATTCCAAATTCGTCAATGTTTCTGCAGAAATGAAGCCAAATGTATGTCTTTCCGTGAGGTACACGGGCAGGGTGTATATATAACTAAGAGAAAACAGGCCATGAAATAAATTCATTCATGAAAAACTGTATATGCCTTAGAAAACATGGCACATCTCACTTAGAGTGGTCTGTGGAATTTGAGAGCACAGACAAGTCCCCGTTCATCGGCTGTTACAAGCCTGGGGGATTCTGGCGAATCTGCATTGGTCTGGCTCCAGCGTCTAGATGCACTTCCTATATTCTGGCTCGGGAATCATGCATTTGAAATGACTGCACCCCACACAGAGGTGAAAGATCTGGGGAAAGAGAGGTTTCCTGACACTACCACTTCCTTCTCAGTGGGAAGAGGCCAGTGCCCGGCTGGCAGCAGCATCTGGAAGGATTAATGAGTGTTTGCAGAGCACTCCGGGGCTGAAGATGAAAAACATCCTGTGAGTACGACCTCTAATTAATGTTAGGTATTTTGAATGTTTCACTAAAGGACTTTTCTCCATATAAATGAACACTCCTCCAGAAGCTTCAAGAAGGACACAGAATTGAAGAGTCTCAAGTGTGGTCTTCCAGCGACATTATTTTTTTCATGGCAATAATTTCAAACATGGGGATTTTCCTCTCAGATATATCATCATTCCCACGCTCCCTGCTAGATAGACTATTGACCTTCAGGTGCTGAGTCTATGTAAAGCCAAAACAACCAGTTAATTCCATTTCCCTGGTAGTAAATTAAATACATAGATAGATAAATAAATAAGCCCACCTTTGATGGGCCAAATCCTTTCATTTTCAATCTATGTTTAAGAAATGTTGAAACAGTTCGTTTTTTTCATACATTGGAAATAAACAGGTGATTAAACATTTGGATTTAAAGCTGTATATCTGGCTTGGCTTATTTTCCAATAGGTTGTTTTTATAATCTAAATGCTCAAGGAGGAAGCAAGGTGGTTCATTCAAGTCCCAAGACAGGCACTATTTCCCTGGATAACTTAGCAATAAGTTATCAACCAGTACCCGACTCATTGCCTCATTTGGTTGTATGTCTATGTATCTCAGGTCACGAAGAGAATTCAGTGCTGGACACTGAGACATTGTGCCCCAGATCTAAATGGGAAAGAACTGACTGCTCTGATGATTTGCTCTTCCCGGTCCCAAGCAACCTCACAATCTTCCTACTCCATCCTTCCTTTTCTGCATAAAAATTCATATTAGTTAGGACCAAAGGAGGAATTTATGACTCAAACCCACCACATCGTCAGTTGAGCCAGTGTTAAGTTCCTAAATCAGCTTGAAGGACAGTAAACTTCAAACACGGCATGTTTGAAATAAACATAAAACTTAAAGGACAGTAATAGTCATAGATTAAATATCACACCTTCCTACGTTTCCTTGATGGCACCAATAACAGAAGAAGCAGAGATGCTCTATAAAAAATGGAGCTCAGCTACCACTACCTAGATCTTTCCAAATCTAATTCCATCAACCAAGCCTTTTCTAAAGATTGACCATTTCTAAAGAGATTGTACTTTAGGAAGTGCCTCTGGGAAATTCATAATTTCATCTGTCCTGTCTCTGTCTCAAAAGCAAACTTTGAGATTTAAGTTTGACTCATGGTGGACACATCTCTAAGTAAAAGTAAAAGAGCTAGCCACCTTATTTGCAATCTGAGTGGGCCTCGGGTTTTAGGGAGCCCCCTGTGCTTCCCTTGCTCATGAAGATTCCAGAAGAATTGGGGAAATGGAGGCAGTTTCACCTGTTGTGCTAAAACCACCAGAAGCCCTTTCATAAACAAAGCATCCACCTCCACCTGTATTCTCCAGTCCGGAAAGCACATCATCCCCCCTTGGGGCCTTCCCTTTGTTACGCTTATCCCCTCCAAAATTCCCTTTGGGTTCTTTAAAGATGATTTTGCCTTTAAAGGACATGCTTGGTGGAGGGGTCTGGGCACCACATGCCTTCCCCTGGGCATTGCACTTGCTCTGAATGTGGCCCTGAATTTTGAGCCAGAATTCAGCTCAAGACAGTTGTACCCCAAACTGGAGAAGAACTGGGAAATATCTGAAATAGTAGACAGCACTTTTTACATGTCCAGGCCAGGAACACACACCACACAGAAGAGGCAGCCCAAAGCCGTTTGAGGAATCCAAGCAAATAGAGCTCCATCCTGAAATCAGATTTTTTTTAATAAAATGAACGGCAGAGCAATGATCATCTGTTAGAAAGTATGCCAATGACAGTAAAAGCTTTGTTATCAGACCAGTTAGGGGAGTGGCTCCTGGTCAGCTAAAAATTGTTGTTAGCTAAGGCGGTCTTCCTTGCCCCAGGAGTTCTGCCTCTTATCTCTTCTCTAGCTCTCCCTTTTAAAAATGAAAGAGAGTGTATCTGGTTGCATGCAAGTTGCCATTTAAAGTCTATGGAGATGGAGAATTAATTCTGTTTTTCCACAAGCACTGGGAAGAGCCTACGCCAACCCCCCAGCCACCCTGCCCTGCGGACTTGTCCCAGTCTAGTCAGTTTTAGCTGGTTACAGGGCGGAGAGGTTGTTTCCGGTGGTTTGTTTTTTTAAACTATATCTAATACTTTGGCAGTGATTTTGCTACCAAAAATAGGGTTAACTTCTTTTGACATAATCCTAAAGTTGTAGACTGTCAAAGGATCAAAAACGGAGAAAGATAGCCAAGAAAGCAACACAGGTTGACAGGAAGCCCAGTCTCCGGGTGTCCACAGGACTCTCCCCTCCAGCCTAGGGCAAGTCACTTAGGTTCCCTGGCTCTCAGTTTTCTCACCGTGAAATGAGCATGTTAGACTAGGGTTCCCTGAGACCCCTTCCAATCTAGGATTCTCAGTCCATCTTCAAGAAGGAAAATGTTTTTCCCCAGTCCATCTCCAGAAGCCTCCTGGTTAATGTTGTTGTGACCAACTAGACCATCTGAAGACCTAAAATAAGTTACCTTGGCTAAATCCTCTAGAAGAGAATGTTGGTTACAGCTCAATCTAGTGCGAATTCTTTGAAAACCACCTTGACAATGAAACTGGGACATGCAAGTCCCTGAGTGTCAGGGAGTTCTCTCCTTTTGGGGACTTGAGTCAAAACCTGGCCTTGGTCTCTTTGTCTGAGACCAAGACATTGCATGCCGTAGTGAAAACAAATGGAACTAGAATTGTGAACACCCCCAGAGAAGCAGACGGGAAGTCTCTGATCACCAAAATAAGGGCTTTCCACAAATTCAGAATAGGGTGGGGATTCCTGCCAAACCAGGCACACATTGTCACTTCCACATGAGTAACAGAAGAGGCAGTGGGTCTGAGGCCAGAAGTCTTGGTTTTGAAGCCCAGGATTTCACTTATAATGTCACTCTGATAAATTACTTACCCTCCCTACATCTGAGCTTCTTTTTGTAGGGCATGGTAACTATCTTTCAGAATGACGATGAAGATCAAATGAAATAATACATAAAGGGCAACACAATGCCTCGTATGTACTAGATACTCAGTAAACTGTAGTCTAATATTTTGGTGCGTGGATTGGGCATACCAGGAGTGGTTTATGCAAAACCCTGCATAAATGTTGGCGGGACACCATATCTTGCTTCGGCCAGGGAGCGGGGTCCAAATTCCCTCACAAGCCTCCTTTCTGTGAGTGTAGAAAGGAATTTCTCCTCCTCGGGGAAGACTGAGGAACGGAAAGAGCAGGTTCTCCCTGTCAAGGGCCTGAACTGATGCATGCCTTCTGGCTAGACGGACAGGAAGAACCAAGAACTTCAGGAATGAGAGGAATTAACTCGTGAAGTGACAAGGTAGTTATCCATGTGCTAATAACGACAAGGAGGTGGGGGGAAGCACATGCACATAAGGGTCAGAAAAACCTAAGGATCACTATCTAAATACTAGATGAAGCAGTCCGGCTGGAGGACAGGGCCCATGTTTCCATCCAAAGCCCTTTATTTGCCTTCCTCCATAAAAGGAAGCGGAGTAGAAAGCACCACGCTACAGGCTGAGCCAGTGACAGCCAACACGAGACTGGCTGATGCCTGAACTGTCCCCTGCTGATCCCCAGACCCGAAAGGGGAGGCCCGTGAGGGCCCTCTCGTTCAAGAGTGCCAACCTTCACGAGCAACACATTCCATCTCAGGTCAAGCAACACCCAAAGGAGAGGAGAAGAAGCCAGAAAGGTGGCTCGATATCACCGTCCCTCCTGGACTCTCCAGGGCTTCCAGACAGGGTCCCGCTGAAGACTCAGCCCTCTAGGCGGTCAGGGGCATCACCGGTGTATGGGAACCCCAAAGAAAGACAAGCCTGTAGAACGACTGTCCTCTACCCTCTGTGCTGCCTTGACTCTGTGTGATGGTCTATCATTAAAGATAATGGGTTAAAGGATCATATCACTGCACTGAAAAGAGGGGTCATTATAAGTTACCCCACCAACAAAGAGCAATGACTACAAGTAATCAGGCAGGGGACTCAACCACGGCAGACATGCTGTAGAGCGTCATACAGATCCAGGGCCGGTCCCCAGTGGGGGACAAACAAAATGGGCTATTCCATCATCAAAACACTAGACCAGGGCTCAAGAGGCCTGCCTCCCAGCTAGGTTGAAAATGTGCTGTGAAACTTGAAAAAGCCACTTGTTTCTTGGGGCCACACTAGCCTCATCTGCCGGACTCCTTACATCCCACAGTCAGTGGTGGCCAAGGTGGGCTGTGGAGTCCTAGTCCTGAGCTGAGTCAGGTCATGGCTTGGCCTCGTAAGAGCTGTGTGACCCTGGCGATCGTCCATAAAATGTGATGACAAAAGGATGTTCCTCATAGGATTTGGGGAAATTAAGTATGTCAGTGCCCTGAGCATTGTGTGTGGGCATCCAGGCAATAGAAAGAAGAGCGGGTCCCTGTCTTCAATGGGGCTCCACCTGCAAGTGGACGCAGGGTGAGCACATCTGGCAGGAGTGAGTCTCCAGCCAAGGGGTGAGACTGGCGTGCACATGTGACCCGGGCATCCCACTCCGTGGAATCTACCCAAAGAATACAAGCTCTCAGATTCAAAAAGACATATGCACCCCTATGTTTATTCAGCACTTTTTACAATAGCCAAGATATGGAAGCAACCTAAGTGTCCATCAGTAGATGAATGGATAAAGAAGATGTGCTACATATACACAATGGAATATTATTCTGCCATAAGAAGAAAACAAATCCTGCCATTTGCAACAACATGGATGGACATAGAGGGTATTATGCTCAGTGAAATAAGCCAGGCGGAGAAAGACAAGTGCCAAATGATTTCCCTCATTTGTGGAGTATAACAACGAAACAAAACTGAAGGAACAAAATAGTAGCAGACTCAGAGACTCCCAAGAAGGAACTAGTGGTTACCAAAGGGAAGGGCGGGTGGGGAGAGAGGGAGATGGGGATTGAGGGTATTTTGTCTAGTACACATGGTGTGGGGGATCACGGGGAAAACAGTGTGGCACAGAGAAGGCAAACAGTGAATCTGTGGCATCTTACTACACTGATGGACAGTGACTGCATTGGGGTATGAGTTGGGACTTGATAATATGAGTGAATGTAGTAACCACATTGTTTTTTCATGTGAAACCTTCATAAGTGTGTATATCAATAATACATTAATAAAAAATGTAAAATATAAAAAAAAAGATCAGCGTGTATGTGTATGTGACTTGTCAATACAATTCTTTATAAGAACTAATTCTTAAGTAATGACAACTGTAAATGCCCTCAAAAGAATTCACCATCAATGGAAGTAGGTATCTGAGCAACTGACACACAGGGGCCCTTAAATAAGTAGGTCAGAATTTGCACACAGCTAAGTGTTTAAGAAAGGTAAAGTGACAGGGACTGCAGCCAGATGGTGCCAGCCTGAAAGGACAGGAAGGAAGGGGAATGGAAGAGGAAACCAAAGAATTCCAAGCAAGATGAACGGGATTGGGGCAGTAAACTGGAGCAGCAGGAAGTAAGGGAATGGGAGTGTGTGCCTGGCTGGTGCTGGAAACATCCAGCCACAGTAAGGAGGGCAGAGGGCTTCGTGCCCAGGGCCAACCCCAGAGGAAAGGCACATTCCCCCCCCAGGAGCATGTAGTTGCCCTTTCTGCTGGCCACCGGCACACAGGGGGCCACTCTTTCCACATTCAGGGGCCCTGCTGGGCCAGGACACAGCTGTAGGTAAGGGTTCTGTGAGCAAATGAGCAGAGAGAAGGGCACCCACGGAACCACCCAGACAGGCGAAGAGAGGATATGAAAACATTCCAGAGGTGGACGGTGGTGATGGCCGCACAGCATTAAGAATGCATGTAACACCACTGACCCATACACTTACCAATCGTTAAGATAGTATTTTATGTTGTATGTATTTACTACAATAAAAAAATTGGACCTGAGGGGCCCATTCCCCAGAACTGAAGAAAAAAGCATGACCAGCAGGGTAGACAGAACCTCCCGAAGCCAGCACCCCTTCCCCACCAGCCCCTGTGGCCTCCGCAGCTGCACGCAGCCGTTCCTGCTGCAAGGACACAGGGCGGAGTCGGCAGGGCTGGGGCGGCGAGTTTCCATGGCTGTGGAAGGGAGAAGAAATCTACACTCAAAACTTAGGATCTAACAGGGGGAGAAAGCCAACTGAAAGGCACTATGTTAAAATCTTGACTGATTATATCAGAGTAGTAGAATTATGAATGATCTTTTTTTCTTTGAATATCTAAAATTTCTAAAGGAAACCTATGCCTTAAGGAACAAACATACTTAACATTTTTTAAAAACCTGTGGATATCAAAACCAAATTTGATTCTTTTTCAGTTTGAAAGCCAACCACCCTACCCAGGACCAGGAAGGCACATCGGGTGAGAAAAGCAAGAGGGAACCATCTCTATATTGCCTCATTTTCACCTTGCTCTTGTAGTATTGGAAAAGCAATCCCAGGGTATTTTCTTTAACACCATCGGGAATTTCTTGCCTCTAAAACTTACCTTCTCCTGTCTTTTTTTTTTTTCTGGGTGGGGACTAGGGTGGCTAGATATTTGTGCCTGAGACCTCAAATCAGGCTGTAAACTCCTTGAGGGCAGAAACTGTGTCTTATTTCAAGCACCCTTGGTATTTAGCGCATAGAAAAGGATTTCATCAGCATTTGCTGAATGGCAAATGTTGAATCTCATCGATACAGTCTTTCCCTGGCCGCCCCCAGCTACCTGCCTGGACCCCATGTCCCCTTGGTGTTTTGTCTGCCATCTCACTGGTCCAGCGACTGGGCTACATCTTGCTGATCTCTGTGGAACCAGGGGCCATCTTGTGTCACTCCCTCAGGGCCCCTGTGCTTTGGAACACAACGTCTGTGAATGCCAAGAGATGGCTCCAAACCTATGTTTAGTCTCCTGGGGCAGCCTGCCTGACGGTGTGGCCCATTTAATAATAATACTTAACACTTAAACTGCCGCTTCTACGAGCCTCTTCAAAGCCTTTTACAGCCATTAGCTCATTAAGGCACAGCCCTGTCCTGGCGACTACAGTGATAATTCCCACTTTACAGATGGGGAAACTGAGGCAGGTTTTAAGTGAGCTGCCGCAGGCCAGAGTCAGCCTCCGAACCAGAGAATGAGAATGAGAAGTTGCAGGTACCTAATTCTGAGTTGAGATGCTACACACACCCCAACTTCTTACCCTAAATAAATGGCTCCTGGATGGATATCCTCTCCACAGGACCTGGGTCTGTAGTTTCTCAGGAATGAGTCTAATTTGTTCATTCAATACTTACTGTAACTCTCCAAGCTCGACCTGGGATAACTAACAAACAGAACAGAAAATGGGCTCACCTCAGGGTTTTATTTTCTTAAGAACTCTTTTCTATGACACATGTTTTGCAAACACATGGAACATGCAAATGGCAGTTGAGAGCTGATTACATATTATTACCCACAAATGTTCACCTACTTCCTCCTGGAATGAGGTTTTTGAGAGAAAGGGAACCTACATGAAATTTGAAGCCATGGGAATCCTCAGTGTTAGTGACAGAAATAATAAGTAGCCACAGTCAAGTGACATAATGTAGCACAGATCAGGACGATTAATACTCCTGGTCTTGGACGTGAAGGTGCTAAGTGGGAAATCCGGATCGATTGGTTTGGTAGAAAGCTAAATGACTCAGACTATTCCAAAGAGAACTCAAGACTCTTACCTACTGAACGCAGACTCCAACTCTAAGCACAGAATAAAACCAGACATCTCATCCAGTGGGATGTGTTGGAGGGTTTTCAGTGCCAGGACTGGAAATGAATATTTGACATGCTTATAAGACCAAGTCACCCATCAGGCACCTCTGCTCTACGAAAATGGACTAACTGCCAAAGTCAAGGGCACCCCAAGCATGGCCTTGGTCTCCATTTCGTCCCAAGCACAGGGGCGGTGGGGACACTCTGGAAGGGCGTGTTCTGGAGGATGTCCCTTGCTCGGGGTCTGGGAGGACCCCAGTGTCGGGGTTACTGGCAGGGTGTGGTGAGGGCATCCCACACCCTGCACACAGGAAGACAGGATCAGGGGCCCTGGCTGACAGGAGGAAAATGAGCTAAAGAACAGGGTGTTTACTGACTTTTAAATAAGACAATTTTCTGTGGTTCTGAATTGCAGTATCCTTTGTGCATGGTGTCCTTGAGGAAGGGGAAACCCCAACATAATAGCAGGTGACCCCAACCTAAACACCATGAAGTTCATATTTCTCATGTTCCAAAAAAGAGAGACCTCATTTCGTGCTGCAAGAAACTCTCAAGAGTGAACACCGAGCATTCACCACGTGCAGCTTACAAAGACTATGTATCACACCCCGAGAAGACAGGCCAAATTCACTCCATGGTCATCAGCAACACGGCTGAAAACTCAACAGAGAACACATTCTAGCCCAAAATCAAGATCTTCCTGTTCGGGGACAGTATAACTCGGTTCCCAAAGCACATGCCAGGAAAAAATGAAATCATAAATATTTAAGCCACAAATTCCCTCCTTGGGAGTGAACAAGGTGTTTGTTCAATATAAGCAGTTGTAGGGGGGTTTTTGTTTGTTTTGTTTTACGGAATTAACTATTGAAATTAAAGTAATTAAGTGCAATTAGCTTAACAGTCTTGAACCAAGTAGGCTCAAGGTGGATTTCAGATCCCTCATATATTTGGCCTCGAACTCCGTTTCATTTCTTGCAGAAGTCAAAGGAGCTAAGAGATAAATACAGGGTGATTTGAAAAAGACCCGTCAAGAGAGCACAGGACACAAATATATGTTTTCAGCATCTGCACTTGGCCTTTCTCATCCTAAAGGCCCTGAGATTGATAAAAGGGGAAAAGGTCAGAGGTTTAGGAGAATGTGACAGAGGGAAACTGGCAGGGAGGCATCCCAGGAGAGGTTAGCTGGCTGTGGAAAAGTTAACATTGTACCCTTCATAACTAGAGTTACCAAATAAAATATAGAACTCCCAGGTAAACTTGCATTTCAGATAAGCAACAAATGATCATTTAGTGTATGTCCCTAGCATTGCATGAGACATACTTACTCTAATACAGTGCCCATCATTTTTCTGAAATTCAAATTTCAGTGAGCATTCTGTACTTTTATTTGCTAAATCTGGCAACATTCATCACAGCAGAAGTTTAAAAATCAGGGATGAGGAATATAAGCATGTTGCTTAGAGACAGGAAAGTAGCGATCACCAGAAGCAGTGAGGAGTGTAAGTGGTGCCCTCGGAGGAACAGGAATGGTGGGTGGGAAAGTTCGGGCCAGGAGCCCTCTCGGGGTCAAGAGCTGCCATCTCAGGCCTTAGCTATAGTGTTTGATTTTTCATCTATGCACTTACATCACACTGACAAAAATTTTAATTTCATTTAAAAAAGGAAATGACCATCAGTAATGTTAACACCTGTTTTCCCCTTCCAAAAAAAGAGAAGTGGTATACCAAGTTGCCAAGTTTCAAGCGCATATGAGAAAAGAATCAAAAAAATATCAAAATAAAAAGAGAGACAGGAGGGCACCCGTCTCCCACTCAGAACCGGTCTCCCAAGGGCAAAGGAATGCAGCCTCCGACCTAGAGAGCCCCTCAGGGCGGCACTCGAGGCCGGCAGACCAGGAGGTGGGAGACAGGTGGCTTTTGCTACGTTGCGTCAGGGGGTGGTGAAGGTTACAAATTTAGCTACTCAATGCTAAGTACTGTGTTAAGAACTGGACTATATGGTCACCTTTAGTCTTCCCAATAACTCCTTGGGATATTGATAATGTCACTTTCAGAGGACAAATGACTGAGGTCAAGGGACTTGCCGGAAATCACCTAGCTGGCAAACAGTAGAGATGGGATTGGAACCCGGACCTGTCTGACCGCAAAACCCCTGCACTCCACCACAGTGGCACATCATTCCCTGCGTGTGATGCTGGGTGCGGGATTCCGGCAACAGCCCCGCCGGGATTGCTGGAAGCAGGCGTGTGGAGGAGGACCTGGCACTTGTCCCACAGCATCCACCGTGGTGACACAAGAGCTGGTCAGAGTTCTCATGGCTCGGTCCTGGCGCTCTGTCCCATAGGTTTTCCAATGAGCCCCCCCGCAGGAAGAGAGCACAGACCCCATAGCTATTCCACAAGGCTCTGGGCTTCCACACTGAATGCCTCCAGCAATGGTTAAAGAAATTCAAGTGTCCCTCTGAAGGACACCTTGTCACAGCCCCTTTAGGGCCTGGGATTTTGGAAAACATTTTCAAGAAGGCCCCGGCACCAGGGAGTGAGGAAGGGTTTGCCTCCGGAGCCACTGCAGAGCCTCGGCGCCCAGGGTGCAGCTCCAGGAAGACAGAAGACTGGGGCCTCAGTCCTGGACATGGGTCTTCCTAAGCGTAAGCTTCTAGTGCAAACAAGCCTACGGCAGACAGTGCAAGCATCTAACAGCTGCCACTCAGATGAACACCTTTCCTCTCAGCTTTGAGTCCTTCCCAGCCACACCTGAATGTGATGAGCTGGGGCAGTTATCTCATGAGATCTGAGTTCTGGGGATTTGCCCAAGTTCTGCTCCCTTCCTCTGCACTGGAGAAAGAAAGTGCATGGACCAGGTGATACAGCCAGTGTTCGTGG
Source organism: Smutsia gigantea (assembly GCA_032199065.1). Taxonomy (NCBI): domain Eukaryota; kingdom Metazoa; phylum Chordata; class Mammalia; order Pholidota; family Manidae; genus Smutsia; species Smutsia gigantea. The sequence continues at coordinate 324,527 of JAVSCE010020477.1, forward strand.
TCCTGATAATTATTTGCAGAAAACCCAGCTGCACCTTCAGCACGGTTATAAAGCGCCAGCACCGTGGAGAAATGCCCCCTAGTCCTCCCAGGCAGTCTGCTGGGCTCCCCTGGCCAGCATCAGATAATGGCTATGATGGTAAGTGTCAGCGACCAGGGCTGGAGCCTCCTGCAGCGTTTGAGCCCAGCGAGGGATCTGATTCCCTCCTAATGGCAGTTCTCTTTGATGTCTGAGATTCTCCTGAGGATAAGGGCGGTGGCTGCCACTCCAGCCTGACTCAGTTGTGCTCTCCTTGCGGCTCTTCTGGAATTACTCCTGACCTGGAGGCACCCCCACCACACAGCCTATCCCACAGGGTCTGCATGGGGTTCACAGTACCATTCTTAAAACAAACAGTTTTCAAGACAAGGCTATGTCTTTTTCTGTGCTAAGGATGAGCTTTTAGCCACCCACCAGAGGTCCATTGGCTTTGGCTTTACAAAGCCAAAGGTGACACACTGAAGATTCTGGCCTGTAGACTCTCTGTGGGTCCTCACTCCTCTCGGCCACGGAGCAGAATTTCTGTGCGGCCTCACCAGCGAGCCCGGCATTGGGTGGCCCAAGGGTTGAATTCAGTGTCCTATTTAATATGTGATCACAAATGCTTATGAGATCGCCAGCCTGACAGCCTCCATTCCCCCCTCAGGTAGGTAAGTGAGAGCTGGCCAGACCTCCCAGGAAGGAAGGGACAGCAAGGGACGCCGAGCTCCAGTTCAGGGAACTCTGCCTGCTGGCCTGCTGTTGAGTCACTGAAAATCCCCACACTGTCAGGTGAGCTGGGAACTCTGAAAAGAAAATAGACTTCAGGGAACTAACCCCATCCCTCTTCCACCACACTTGACAGGGGCCAGCGGCACATCTGCTGTGGGGTGGGGAGGGGTTTATTCCAAGTTTCCAACTTCTGAACCAGGAACTCATTCTGGTATTCATCAGATTCACACACACACATGCCCATGAGCCTAAGAAGAATCGATAGCTTGCCTATGAAAGTAAGATCAGGTCTCAGGGTATGTGTGATAAGCCCAGATGGGGTAAATTGCAGAGATGAACCAGCCAAGCCCAGCACAGAAGCCAGCCCGCAGCCCTGGGCTCTCCTCCCCACCACCCACCGGAGGCTTTCATCAACCTAGTGGCCTGTTTCCCCAGGTGGGGAGGTCGCTGCCTTTGCAAAGGTGTGTTAGGTCACACTGGGCAAATCTTCCGGCACCTGCCCTCCCTGTCCCACCAAGAATGCAGAGGGGCAGGGCAGGAACAAGCTGGACCGCAGGGCAAATTCCCACAGGGTGGAATCCACCACTGAGGATGACAGGGTCTTCCTGCTCCTAGTTCCTCCTTCCAGAACGGCCTTCTTCCAGATTCTGAAACTTCTAAATTAGGGGCAACTCCAATGGCCTAGACAATTCTGGACAAGGCTCTCCGTGGAAGGACCACTACCCTGAGATCTGCTCCCTCCGTGTTCAGACCCTGCACACAGTCTCCCCGCTCCAGCTCCCCTACCCTCAGGCAAGCTTGCAGCAGCTCCAGCCTGGCTGCCTCCCTCTTCCTGAGGGAGAGGGGACCCATTCCCAGCAGGTGTCTCTACCTCACCTTTTCTCCTGGGGCAAGAGACAAATGCAGGTGCCTCCTGCCACTCCCTCTTTCTTCCTAGTGGGAGTGGGTGGCTAGGGAGGTGCCCAGGCGCTCCCTCTGTCCCCCCAAGGGCTGGTGGCTTAGGGAGGGACCTCTGCGACCAACTCTTTCTCAGGGCAGAAGCCTGGAGCCCATAATTCACACTTCACGCTCCCTCCCTCCTTTCTCAGCCACCCTACCACCTCCAAGTAGCTTAGGGACTCCTGGTGAATTCTGCTTTTGACCTGACTTGAGCCCTTTACTCCACGCCGCTGCCTTCACATCTGCAGGTCAAGCGGCAAGCAGCTGCCAGGCTGACCGGCAGCCACAGAAACAGGAGACAGCCTTGGCCTCAAGGAGTTTGCAGTCAGCCCAGGAGATCCAATGTGGTTCCTTAGATTTACAACCTACCCTAAAGCTTGGGCTCGATAAAATCAGAGACCCTGCTCCTGGATCTTATCTGACCCCTGACACAACAGGAGGGCATTCCTCCGAGTACCTGGTTCCTACAATGGGAAGGACAGAGGAGAGTGGATTCTTCAAGACTGTGAGGTCAAGCACAGAGGAGGGAATAACATCTTCTTTAGACAGTCTCCATAGAGAACTTCAGCCCCGGACCAAGGTGTGTGACTGCGTCGGAAGGGGAATGAGGAAGGGCCACTGGGCAGCACACAGAGTCCTGGCTGCCCTCAGGGCTGCAGAGAAGAAGCCCAGAGGGCCTGCAGCTGACCCATCGGGATGCCCACCGCCCCCACGCACACCAGCCTCTCCGGAAGAGGCCCACTGCACTGCTTCTGTCGGAACACCTCTCTATACCTGAGAAGGGCCGGACCCCCTGAGCGGCAGTTGCTCGGGGAAGCAGTGCTCTAAGGAAACAGAGGTCCCGAAGATCTCAACCACCCGCAGTCACCTTCCAGAAGAAATCCTCCCAGGAAGCCCACCTGGAAGCTGGCAGAGCTGAGCAGTGCCAGAGGGAGAAGGGAGATGGGAAGGTGAGACATGGCCAGTGGTGATGACAAAAGTGGCCTCGCCTAGAAAACCCAGCCCAGAAGGTCCTGGGGTTTTAAAAGTAAAAAATGACAAAGAAGAAAAATGGAAAAATAAACACTCTACAGGAGGTGTGGTAAGAAGCGGGCATTCCCACTGTGCTCAGGGCCCTCGGGGGGCTTAGGGCCATTCTGTTCTGGAGGCAATGAGCCCAGACACTGGTCAGCTAGTCTGAGCTTCAGCTGAAATTCCAGAAGGCCCCAGCTCCTTCCTGCTGAGAATCCTATCGCTAAATGCTTGTGTCCCACCAAAAGGGACAATTTCCCAGAAGCAGTTGACCCCGTTTGGGGGTGACAATCATTTCCAACCCCCCAACTGCATCTCTTCCTCCCAGGTCAGTCTGTGGCAAGTGCACTGCAGCAAAGAGCCCCGTCTCCAGCAGCCTATGCATGGTCTGGAGGCTTCAGAGCCCTGTCCTGGGGACAATAAACTCCACTTCCCAGGCTTTCCCTCAGGAAGAATGAGAATGGCTGCAATGTTGAGTCAGTCCAGGCTGTTTTCAATCCTTCCTAAAAGTATGTAACAACCGAACACCACTGTCTTCTAGATTGCTCCTTGTTGTCTCTATCCTTCCCGTGAAACTCCTTGACAGTTTCTACTGTCAGGTACGATAGAGCTCCAAGATCCCTTGTGTAACAGCCACGAGAGCCCTTGCTGCACATCACACGGTTACATGTGATGAAAAATCAGGCACGTTAGTTCTAGAAGGGTCTACAGAGACTATCCAGGCCACACTCTGATTAGATGGACCAAGGGAGGTGAAGGGCTCTGTGAATTGCCCAAGAACACATGCTAGGCCTCCAGTGCATTCAGAGCACGCAGCCCATCCCACAATTCGAGTGACATGATACTGTCACCAGCATCACCTTCGGGCTAAAACAACAGTGGTCCCAAAGTCTCAAAAAAGAAGAGAAAGAAAACATGATGTTGGCATCTGTGATAACGCCTGCAAATTCTACCCTATTATATTTATATTGAATTTTTCAGTGCTAGCCGTCAAGTGCACTGGGGAATTGTCTGGCTAAAGTAATCCGAGGGTAAATCCTTTTTAGTAGCAAAGCATCTTTGTGCAAAGCAAATGATTCCGCCTGATGTTCAGTTTTACTTAAACTGAAACGTGCATCTATCCTGAAAACTAATCCCCATATTATTCCAAACACCATTCAGGCACTTTGGGAAGAAGGCGTTTGGGTAGGGGAAGGCCGATCCAGGAGGTAAGTCAGATTCTTTTCTCATCTCTTCCATCTTCACCCCAAATAAAAGTCTTTGAGAAATTTTGGAAAGGAAAATAACTATTGACAGCGTAGACAAGGAAGCCTATTTTACAGCCAAGAATTAGTAGTGTCAGAGGACAAATATTCACTGATTCTCAGCAGCGCTGCTCCAAACAGAGGAGGTGGATAGAGGAAGAAAAGAAAGAAATTATGAGATTAAACCCATCATAGAAGTCAATACGTTTTTTGAGATTGAGTATTACTTGTTGGGTTTTTTTAACAGAAGCTACAAAGAAAAATGGAAGGACTACAAAGGGCTTCAAGGGTAAACCGAGGTAGGGCCCCTTGGGAGAATGGTTGGCCGGTTTCTCCATCTGCCCCAAAGAAGTGTGGTGAGGGGCCTGGGTGAGCTCGGGGGAAGCTCGCATACTTGTTCTCTCCCGCTCTTAGTCCTTAAGGCCATTCCTGCTCATTGAAGAAAATCCAGAAAGTGACTAGCACCCCTAATCCCACCACACATGTACCACTGTGAATTGGCGGGCATACTTCTGGAGCACGCTACAGACGGAAAAGCCCCTTGGCTTTCTGAGGTGGTGCGGGGACCCACCCCAGGGCAGGACGTTTCACTTCCACACCAAGGGGCCCACGATGCTCAGCCCCAGCTCCTGCCCTACAAGATTCTGCGTCCCGTGGAGCGACACAGGGACCTGGAAGGTAACACGTCCACATTCCCAGGGTCCCTTCCCCCCACAGATGAGCTGAAGCCAGGGAGAGACACCAGCCCAGGTGAGGGCGCGGCGCTCCACATCCTGACAAATGGGATGGCGTCACCCCAGGGCACTGACTGCTCCTAAATCGAGTTCTCAGTTCAGGAAAAAAAATAAACCAAGAGAGGAATTTTCCACTGGCCCATTAATCATGAGAGCTGCAGTCCGGGAGCAGGAAATACACGGCAGGCATTCCAGGTCTTCTGGCCCCCCAGCCCCACCGCTACTCGTCATCCCCTATCCTATCCAAGTGGTCTTCCACTGCGTCCACCCCAACAGACGTTCTCCTGTGAGAATCGTTTGTAAATGTTTTTTACCTAGTACGTGAGGTGGGTGGCAGGTGGTGGGGGCAGGGGATGGTGAGGGGGGCTTGTCCCTTTACTTGAAGACCAATAAGGTAGCTCCTGACCCAGTATTTTCCCATGTTGTGTTCACAGAGGCTGACACACCCCTGAGGTTCCACTCCTCAACCTAGCTTTTTCCTGCCCCAAGTTTCTGTCCTGATGACATCTCAGAAGAGTGGCTACCAGGTCACTCTGCCACTCACAGGCTATAGCCTCTGCCGCCTCGTTGTGAAATGATCAGAGTATTTCCCCCATAACGTCATTCTGAAGATGCAATAAGATAAGGTGTGTACAGCACCTGGGTCACAAACATTCAGTGAAAGCTGATTGTTAATGCCCAGGGACTCATTTATTCCCCAGCTGTTTATGATCACTGGCGTGCCTCTGAGGATATGTAGTGTCTGCCTTCAAGGAAGTCACTGTCAGTAGGGGACACAGATGTTATAAACGAACAACCATGACATCCCATGATAACTTCCATGGGGTGCATGTTATAATCATCCTTTTGCAGACCATCTCATATCTCCCAGTAACGCTCCGAAGTAGATCATCGTGTGCCCATTTTACACACGATAAGGCTGAGACCCAGAGGTCACTGGGGTAGTTAGTGGATGCTCATGGCCTTGAACCCAGGTCTTCTGAGTCCAACCCCATGCTCTTGGTCCACATTTGCCAGTGCCTTTTTTACAGGGTTCCTCAGAGCTTCAGGAGGACCCAGAGACACAGCTTTCAATCTGAACTTGACGGTGTGTTCACGCATTACATGACCAACTTTACCAGGTAGATGGAAACTTATCTGCAGATTTCCATCAGCTGTGCTTGATGCTGTCCCCGCACTGTTCTTCGTCATGAGAGAATCACAACCCTAAGTGTCACTCTGGGACACACGGTCCCATGACTGTAAACGGCCACCAGGCCCTTGCTGCTGAAGGCTGCCCTTCAGTGCCTGACAGTGATGATTAAACATTGCCTTTTAAAGGAGCCATAAAGAAGCCAGACATCCCGCACAGATGAGCAGAGCAGAACACAAACAATGGGCCAGATTTTCCTGCTCTCAGGGGAGTCACCCTCTCACCTTTCAGAAAAGAAAAAAATCCTGCAATAAGAATCTGGCAGAGAACCCACAGGCGGCTCAGGGGAGAGCACGGGTCAGGAGAGGTAGCCTGAACACGCAGGCCCACCCAGTACTTCAGCTGCCCCTGTTCCTCATTCAAGCTCTGCAGTAGAAAGCAATCTGATTTCTTCTGAATTCGTATTATCCGTCCCGCTCGTTTGCATGGCTGACTGAACTTGATGGTGGGAATCACCAGTCTCTAGACAGCTGGCCTGGCATGCCATCCCACATCCTCGGTCAAATTTCCTCATTCTGGTCCCAGACTTCTGAGTATCACTACAGTAAATCCCCGCCTCCTGCCTGGCAATCCTTTACACACCGCCAGCTCACACCCCGGTCCCTGTGGAATTCCCGTAAGGGATTCTTTGGCATCTACAAGTTGCCTGGCCCTCCTGTCCTCCATGCGGACAGCCTGCCTCCTGGCACACCGAGAGCGTGGTCGTCGTCATGACATCTCTCAAGTTCCCACCATCAGCCTCAGACAACTGGAGGTGTGACGTGTGTGGTCCCACTGCCTGCTGGACGATTTGATCAGGACACCCCACCAACGATGCAGTGTGTTTGAGGCTAGGTTTATCATTCTTCCAGACCCGCCGCCTCCTAGGACCTGACAAGCACTTCTAAGAGGCGCCAGGGTGCTTGGGAAAACATGAGAATGGTAGTCATTTTCTACACCCAGTGTCGACTCTACATCAGCCCATCCATCCCCACCTCTTCAGCTTGTTACCTTGAATCAGGTGCCAACCGTGACCTCCTACTCGGGCACCTGCCATGGCCTTGTGGCTGCCGCCTCTCCCCTTCCCTCTGCCTCCAGCCCACCCTGTGCTTATTGTCAAGTGTATGGCCACCACTGGATCACATCTCACTTTTGCCTCCAAACCAAGTACTGAAGAAAGTCCCAGCTCCTGGGCCTGCCATTCACAATCTGTTCCCGGTTTCTATTTCCTATATAATCCTCTTTACCCTCTATACCCTTAAAAACCTGTGTAGCTCCAGACGAGGGTCTTCTCCTTTCCTGCCTCCCTGCTTAATTCACGCTCTTTCCTTTGCATTCGGTGCCCTTGCTTTTCACACCCCTCTGCCTAATAAAACCCAACTACCTTTCAAACTGAATTCAAATGACACTCAACCCCAAAATCTTCCTTGGTCTCACTCCTCATCTACCTTTCAGTTTGCACCTTCCTTATCATACTTAATGGCATCGTTATTTATTGCATACTTAGTAGCAATTTATTACATGATTCATACTCCCACATAGATCCTAAGCTCCTCAGGGTGAAGGCCAGGCCTTTGAGTTTTTGACATACCCCTGGAGCCTAGCATTGTGTCTTGCACATGGCTGAGTCTCGGTAAGCATTTGTTGATTCTATAGTTGCAGAGGGTTTCAGTCATTAACTGAACCTATAAAGGCCTTGACTTGAACATGTTGGTCACAGACACCTTTGTTTCTAAAGACATCTATATAGCAGCACCATTTTCTTTTTCTTTGTTTGAAATGGTCTTCTCTATCATCACGTAATTTTTAAATTTTCATTTTATTGTAGTAAGAACACTTACCATCAGATCTACCCCCCTTAACATATTGTTAAGTGCACGATACAGTATTGATGTCTACAGTTACAATGTTATACAGCAGATCTATAGAGCTTATTCATCTTGCTTAACTGAAAGTTTATGCCTGTTGATTAGTAACTCCCACTTCCCCTCCCTACCAGCCCCTCAAAACTTCCATTCTGTTCCCTGTTTCTCTGGCTGCAACCATTTTAGATTCCTCCCATAAGTGGAATCATTCAGTATCTGTCCTTCTGTGGTCGCTTATTTCATGTGCATGATGTCCTCCCAGCTCATCCATATTCTCACATAGTACAGAATTTTCTTCTTTTTTAAGGCTGAGTAGAATTCTATTGTATGTTTAGACCACATTATCTTTATCCACTCATCCATCGGTGGACATTTAGGTTGTTTCCACATCTTGGTTACTGAGAATGATGCTGTAATGAGGAGCTAATATCTCTTCGAGGACCTGATTTCAGTTCTTTTGGGTAAATACTCAGAAATAGATCAGACGATAGTTCTCTTTTTAATATTTTGGTGTACAAATTTCCTACTTTCTCCACATCCTCACCAACACTTATCATCTTCAGAATCACTTTCAGAGGTATTAAACATATTAATAATTGGGTCCTTCTAATAATCTATAACAGTCACCATCTGTTGAAGATCTATTCTATGCCATCCACTGCTAAATATTTTATGTTATCTCATCTAATCTTCATAGAAACCCTCATTTTATAGATGAGGAAATATATTTCTACAATCTAAAAATGTGTGGGAAAGTGATTTTGTGAGCCCTACTTAAGCTCTGGGATCCTAGAGATTTATCTGGGACTTAGCTAATTTTAAGAATATCTGAGTTTGTACAGCCACTCATTCTTCTTATGAAGAGCCACTCTTGGAATTTGCCACTGCTATTAATCAGCTCTAGCCATGAGTCCATGTGATACCAGAGGCAGGAGAAGCAGTCAAACCTGTTTGTCTTAATGTGTCTGAATCATTCCTTTTTCTGTTTTGAAGTTTTATGCATCTTCCATGCCATCAGGTCACCACTAAAAGCATAGCCCAATATCTAGGACACGGTGGGCACTTAACGCCTTCACTGAATTTTTTTTTCCCCTTTAGGATGTAACTGAATTATTGTGCATGCATAGCCGTAGTACATAACCAGACAAGTCTACCTTGCTGACATGGAAACATCTTCCAAAAGCGCAGACAAAAACAAATGTGCCTGTTTGAACCCTCTGGAGTTCTAGACTTTTCCATGCTTAGAAGAGTCAGACACCTGAGTCTTTATGATGGCTGGCTGCAGGCCTTGACGAATGCTTTAGGAAACTGGTTTAGATAAGAGTTCAGACCATCGGTTCACCTTTAAACAAAGTCCCCAGCAGTCTTTCCAGCCTCTCCATGCTCCATAAGAAACATGAGGCCAGCAACTACACAGAGCAGAGCCTGTCCACAAGAGGACCACATACCCACAGTGCCTGCCTCCTGAGGAAGAGCAGGGCCTTTGAGCCCTTGTCAAGTGGGTCCCCAATGCAAACATCAGAGAATCGGAGTGGACCTCACTGACATTTTCCTCCAGTAAATTCAGCCCTACAAAAAGAAGGCAACCCTGAAAAATATTGTTCTATTCAAATACTGAGCTTCTGATATCTGCTCTGATGGAAGAGAAAAAGATCACAGACATTTTAAGATAGTGAAAAAAACTAAAATAACTTATATTTGAATTGGAAACATCAAGATGTGACACACAAACATGTCAATGTTTGCATGTCTGCATAGAAACACGTAGAGGCACACACTCTCGGACACAATGACCATCCTCAATCTGACATGGCCCTGATTTTATTATTGGAGACCAACATCTCAACAATATTAAGTTTTATTTACCTTTTTCTCTTTTCTGAGGATCCCCCTCAATACTTGTGGGGCTGGTGTCCAAGCTGATACCCACACAGCCAGTATTTCACTCTGGATGTAAGGGTATTTCATACATTGTGTTAAACAGTGCATAGCATTATCACATTTTTCGATATTGTCCAACTATTTGACCTCACCCTTGGCTAGACTAACAGCCCCTGGAGGTAACAGATAGGCCACAATGGAGCTGACAACACATTCTTATCAATACGCCTTTTACCAAGGGACCCATAAGCTATAATTACCATGATATTTCATGGTCTTGAAATGTGAAAACTGTAGCATAAGGCAAGTAAATCTCTTGCCTGGTATCACATAACAAGAGAAAGTTGGGACAAAGACTGAGAATCTCTAGTGTTCTGGATATTTTTCATCACTTTCTGTCAGAAACCTAGTGATTACAAGAGGTAAAAATGAGAAGCTGAAGGATCAAGTCCAAGTTTGGCAGATATCCACTTCTCTTCACCCTGATGAATTTAGCTCTTGCCTTTTTATAACCCGGACAGAGAAAAATACAAATGAAAACCGTGCGTTGGACTTACCGTTGCTATGCCAACCCTGAGACTCCTAGAGATGTATATTTTAAAGGAGGTTCAGGCAGACATCTAGAAATACACTGAGCCAGTCCCCTAAGAGCTCTATCCCAATCTCACTGCCTCCTCAGTTTTCCTTCCAGGGTCACCTTCACCCAGCCTCCATGATTCCATCTTCCATGCCGACTCCAGAAGATTCTCCCAATCTGGGGTGCCTCTCCTGAATAATTATTTGAAATCATTTTCCTAAGCATTGGGTTTTGGGTCGCCTAGCATCTTACCCACCTCACTCCCACTTCGGCTCACAAATGTGGTAGAGCAGCAGGTTCACGCCACCGCTCAAGCCCACCGGAGGGCCCCCGACAGAATTCTGAGTGGCAGAGACAGAGCAAGAGCGCTACAATGTCAGCCCTCCCCCTCTCCATCCAAAGAATCCTGGACCACCTGCAATACCTCTCCTATGACCCTGCCGTCCACTAATCTTTGCAGGTAATCCATTGGTAACTAAACCCTAGAAAGACTTCAGCAGCTAAAGGGTAAAAATAACTCTTCAGTGTTATAGTCTGAATTAGTGCCCAACACAGTTCTAAGGACATTATATATAGAATTTCATTTCATCCCCACAACAACTAAATCCATAGAATATTCCTTCTTATAGATGAAGCAACTAACACTTAGAGAGCTGAAACAATACGCATAAGGGACAGAGGTGAAATTTGCATCCAGAACCTGTGCTCTTTGCCACTCTGCTAAATGGTGGTGACAGACAGCTGCCCCCCACAGGGCAGAGCCGGGCACTGGCAGCCCAGCAGGCAGACTGAGGAGTCTGTCTGGGCCCTGCTACCCGTCTCTTCGCCAGTCCTTCCTCTGATGGTGGCCCTGGAGAGTATGACCCTCGGGCTGTTGCCCTGCCATCCGAAGCCATAGGGAATAGAGGCATGCCTGCCTGACACGACACCTTCGGGATGCGTGGTGCACGTGCCAGTCTGCCCCTCACCTTCATTCCTTCTTCCAAAGCAAGGGTCAGCGAGCTGGGTCCTTGGGGGCCCATTTCAATCGCTGACCCAACCTGCTTCCTGGCCCAGCCAGTGAGCCCGGGAACAGAAACCAGACACACCCAGAGGTGAAGCACACGGCACCACAGGTTGAAAACAGACTCCCAAAATTCTGTCCTTGTGGGAATTCTGTTAACCCCCCCAGGGGAGGGAACCATGGGAAGCCCACCCCCTCCTTCCCCCAGTTCCCAAAGCCACAGCAAGACTAGACCCAAGTGTCGCAGGAAGTCAGGGACAAGGAGACCTGGCCATCTGGGGGCAGTCTGGAATCCTGGTCCCAGCTGCTCACCACTTCCCTTCAAGTCCCGGGACAAAGGCCCCAGTATGGCTTGACCATGTTCACTGGGACCAGGCCAAGGGGCGCCGTGGACACAAACAAAGAAACAAGAATCCCAGCTTCCTTTGCTAGACCCATGCGTAGTTCTGACAGGGCAAGTCATGTGGGCCAGTGCTAGCACCCCTCAGATCTGTGATGAAAGGCCGTGTGTAGCGTACCACTATTAATGATATTATTATTATTATTATATTTTATGGCTGTTTCCCTAACCTCTACTGCTCAACACTGGTTAATTTCTTCATTATAAAAGGTGGGTTCTTTTATTGGACTGAATGTTTTGTGATTAGTTGGGTTGAGTTTTACCAGCTAGACATAATTAAAGGCAGCAAGCCTCCAAGTGGGGCCCGAAAACCCGTTACCTGCTCAGGAGTGGGGCGAGCAAGCAGTGTGGAAGAAAAGGGCCACTCTTTGCAGATCGTCCAATAGGAAACTGACACCCCTTGCATCTTGGAAGTGGACTTTAAAGGCAGAGCTTCCACCCTGGAGATTCTGCCGGGCTCCTAAGGCTGCCGACGACCAGCAAGCAGTTGTATCTCAACACAGCCGCCCTCTGCCAGGAGCATCCCCCGCAGGACGCTGGCCCTGGGCAGTCTGGCTGCGAGTGTTTGCCGCAGCTTTGACCTCCGTCTGCCATGAGGTGTTGGGCAAGTGACTTCACCTCTTGGGAGAGAAGGTTAAATAGTTAGGCTGCCTGACAAGGCAGAAACTGCAAGACAACCGATCGGCCTAAAGAACCACTGGAAAACACTCTCAGAAAAAGAAAAAACATCCCAAAGCCTGAGGACCTGGGAACACAGCACACTTTCTTCAGCCACTTGTTTTGGTGGACAAGGGGTGGACACTCAGAGCAGAGGAGAACAGGTGACACATCTCTGGAGACGGACAAGCAGCAAGATCAGTCGTCAGTTTACCTGCCCTAAGCCTCTTCGTCCTCCTATGCAAAACAGGGATGACAAATAATAGTACCCACATCCTCGGGCCACTGGGTTGTTTAAGTGAGAAAACACATAAAGCACACAGCAAATGCTCAGGATTTGGGGGTGGCCACCCAGTCTAGAAACACAGGAGAATACATCAGTCTTTTATTGATATTAAATTCCAGACATAACAAAATAGTTGTGATGACTTCAGATGTGGGGGCCACTTAGGCATGAGCTGATATTACTATTCAGCAAACTTCACGGCGCTAGGTGTTGAAAGTCACTGAAAGGCCCCTTTGCGCAAATATATTTTACTGTCCCTGGTGCCTAGAATTCCCACAGGACTCAGGTATTGGTTTAAGTTTTAGGGTGTTTAAGGCTTCTTTTACATGCAAAGCTCAACAAAGGAGGGGAACTCTAAGCCACACCTTAGCTCGGAGGAGCCTGTCAACTGTGAAAAGCGACCAGCCTGGAGTCCAGAGCGCAGGACCCGACCGCACCAGAGGTCTGAGCTACCTGAGGGACAGCATCCTTGGAGGGCCTCCACAGCATGGTGACTCCCAAAATGGAGTAGCTGAGGCCCAGCAAGCAGGGATGGAAGCCGATCCAAAGCAAACTTCACCTCCGGAATTCACCATCTAGTCACAATCCATTTCTCAGCCTAACTCATGGCCCTAAAGTCAAACATCCCACAAAGTAAAACTCCTGCTCTACCTGTCACCCCCCAGGAAAATAAGCCACTTCTTTTCAGGAGAGGACCCTGGTTCCCACCTCCCTTAGCCTGGCAGCCCACTGTGTTCTCAGGACTGCCCCGTGGGACTAAGGCACAGTGGCATAGACGCTCCACTCGCCCTAGGACCGATCTCAGACATGGAGAGTGAGAACTCTCCCCGTCCCTCCCATAGCCTAAGCTAAGTCATGGACTATGGAGGATTCCATTTTGTTTTATTACCTAAGCCTTCTTTAAACATCCTCTGGAGGTGCCAGCCCATAAGTCCAGCAAGGCATGCACTAGAGCTATCAGCAGGGTGGTGTCTAGCAGGAAGCCAGAGCCTCGTTAATCCCAGGGCAAAAGTCTGGGCTGCAGGGACATGGGGCTTCTAGATGAGACATTCCATATTTCACGTGGACAAGCCCGATCCTTTAAGCTCTGAAAACACCAGAGGGCAAACTGTCAGCACCACGCACGAGAATTTTGCCCTGAACAAAATGACCTTCGAGTTCTTAACTGGTTTCATATTCTTCAGGTCTCTGCGTACACGCTCCTTCTCGGTCACTTAGCTAAGATCTTAAAGGCATTTATTTGCTGGTAGGGGTGGCCCACTCTGGCCAACGGCCAGTGATTAACATTCAGTGTGCAAGCCATGTAGAAATGTAATCCGTAACAAGATGGGGAAGTTCCAGGCAAGCCAACATATTGTATTGATTTGCAAACATCAGCCCAGTGCGAGCATCTTCTCTCACTGAATTATGGCTGTCAGTCTTCACTGAAAACTCACAGAGACCCTGGGATCAAGCCGAGACTCTTTCTTGTCACCTCATCCCAGATATTAAATTCAGTGGCCAATGGGTGCCAACTGCAATTCTAAGACATCGAATAGGACATCCATCTATAGGAATGGGACTTCTCTATAAGAGGCGAAGGCAAGGCGGCGTCATTCACTCAGGGTGTCTTTATCTGGACATCCTGCACCTTCTGCTGAGCGGTAAGCCAAACAGCTGTTCCCTTACATTTAAAACTTAATGAGGGAAGCTGCCCTATCTTTTCCTGTTAACACTGAAAAGACACACCGGCACTTCCAGTCTAAGACAGGCCCCTGGGGACAGGTCTTTCTGTAACTCAGATATGTCCCTAGAGCTTCCGTTTCCTGGGTGGTGACAGAGGCAACACAGGGCCGCCGTGGACCTTAGAGGACCCGGTGATGGAAAAAGTGGATTGATAGGTGCCTCTTGCTTTCCTGCTCTCCTTTCACTTCTGTCCAGCCAGCTGGCTACACAGGCGGACAGTCCGCCAGCTCTTCTATCCGTGGCAACGGGAAGAGGACACCTGATCCCCAGGCTTTGCCTGAGGTGCTGCCGCAGATGAGCTCTCCCTACGGCAGAGCCGACCACTGGCGAAGCCGGCTGGCATCGATGCGGACTGTCCTGCCCTGGCCGTGGATGGGTATGCTGAAGAGCAGCTGGCAGGCTCTGGAATCCACAAAGAGAAGGTGCCAAAGTGAAGGGGCTGTCTAACCCACAGACTGGACGGAACTGGGGTGTGGTCCGCCAGCCAGAGCAGCCGCCAGGGAATTGAGCCCCGAGTTCCACCCCTTAAAGCCGTCACCAGTCACATTCAGAGAGCCCCAGTGGCCGCTCCAGGCCCCCCAATCCAGTTAGGAAGGCCTGGCCCTCCCGTTTTCTCTGTGACAAGCATGTTCTGATGCTCGACCAGTGAGCGAGACCCACATTTCATGTAATTGTTCGCAAGCATGTTTTGTCAGCACAAAGAGATTATGAACCTCTTAAGGGAAGGGTTGGCTTCACACATAGTTGATTAGATGTTCACTCCCTTGGTATGATGTATTGGGAGCTGAGCAAAGGCTGTTTCCTACCCAGAAACAGCCTGCTACTCAGACACTAGAGTCTCTAAAATTCCTTCTAAACAAGCTCTCATGTGGGTGAATGCTCACATGAAAATGCCCCCGTTCAGACACAGTTAAGAAGGGCAGGAATCACAGGGTCTTTGTCTTCATTATCCTCACTGTTATAGAAACCTCCCAAGTAGTAAGAAAACATAGGAGGATTCCCTCACCAACCTTCCTGCTTGAAGCCATGCCTTCAACATATCTTCATACAGTCACCATACAGTGGAAAAGGCCCCACACCCACCTCCCCTGGGGGCCAAGGGGCTGGAGTCAGCCCACGAGGGTGGAAGTCATCTGCAGAACTTCTCTGGTTTAAATACAGGCATTTCTTCCTTATTTCTTCAACCAGTACCTTGGTATCAGGATATGTAGCAGCCAGTGAGGCCAACTTCAGTCGATTAACATCTCATGCAGACAAAGACGAGGTGCGAGCCCTCCCTCCCACTGGGGCTTGTTAAGGGTGCCTAGCAGGCATCTCCCCAGCTTCACACTGCACCCTGAAACCCAGGGAGGGGGCAAGAGGATGCTGTCCTCTATGGTAACCTCTAAACCATATCTTTCTCCAGGGTGAGGGACATCTACTCACATTTAACGGAAGAGGAGAAGTGATGAGAGAAGCAAGAGGCTGGAGTGATACAAGAGAAGGGCCATGAGCCAAGGAATGCAGGCCTCCTGCAGCCAGAAAGGGCATGAAAACACATCATGCCCACCCCGGACCCTCCAGAGGAGCCGACTCCGCCACACCTCGACACTGATTTCGGTCTTCTGACCTCCAGAAGTGTAAGAGCTTCAGCCCGTGCTGCACTGAACCACCAGGTCTGCAGTAATTTGTCACAGCAGCAAGAGGGACTGCACACAGATTTTGGCTTGAGAGAGGCGCTGGACTTGCTATTCATGAGGTCGGCTTAGAAGCCAACGATTTTGGTATTCCTTAGGTTCAGACACGTCACTCGCCCTCTCTACCCCGCATTTTTCTAGTACATAGAACAGGGATAGTCATCTTCCCACATGACAGGGCTTCCCTGGGAATCAAGCGACAAGATCCATTTGAAGAGCTTAGCACCTTGCCGTCCACAAAGGCCGTGTTCAGTGGAAACGTCAGCTGTCAATTCTCATGGTTTGATGGGCTCCAAGGTTCAGGTGAACAACCAACCAGTCTGCTATCTTTTGGGGGGACTCCGTGGTTCCAGGCAGCCGATAGGCACCCTGGATCTTCAGAAGAGTGAACCTAATCTGTTGACTGCTGGGAAATGTGGAATTCTCTGAGGGAGGCCCAAATTCTCAGATTTGGGGATTCTCATGCAGCAAGGGAGCAAGATGCTCAAAGTGGAGGACAGGATGGCTTCATGCGCTCAGCCTCAAGTTTCGCAAAAGACAGGTCTGCTTAGTGCCTAGCACAGCAATGGTTTGCCTGCAGAATTTCTGAATCGATGTAATGGGCCTGTCAACAGCAAGAGCTCCGGCCACTTCAGCTCAGAGCCAGCAGCGATGGTGGGTGAGGCTGAGGCTACTGGTGCGCTCAGGGCTGCCTGGTGTCCTGCTCAGGGGGCCCCTCCAGCTGTCCTTGATGTGGCTGTGAATAGCAGTCCCATAAAGGAGAGGGCGGTCACCTTTTACAAGGTCGGTTTTACTTAATCACTCCTTCCAGTTTCATGAAATGGAGTTTTAATGACCCTCAGAGAGCAAATGTTCTACCCAAGCCCCCTGGCCCCATCCCCGGGCCATCAGATTCATTAACGCATCCAGGATACACTATTCAAAGACCAGACTGTGCGTGGCCAATTCAACAGCAACCCAGAAAATGCTATTTCTTCTGCTTTTTTGTAAAAAAAGAACATTCTTCAGTATTTTACAAGTTAGGTCATTAAGTACTAGCTAATTTTATAATCAGAAAAAATAAAAAGAAAGAAAGAAAACAAAATTGATTTTTCTGGAAGTTTCTTATGCCCGCATGTCAAAAAAAAAAAAAAAAAGGAAAACCAGGTTGGCTGACTTCTTAGTACACTAGCTGGTTGTTTGGGCATCACGCAGACGCCATCCAAATCCTTCTGCAGTTCATCAAATTAG
Organism: Smutsia gigantea; assembly: GCA_032199065.1. Lineage (NCBI taxonomy): Eukaryota > Metazoa > Chordata > Mammalia > Pholidota > Manidae > Smutsia > Smutsia gigantea. Next base: position 341,676 of record JAVSCE010020477.1, read on the forward strand.
GACCTGGCTCAGGAGCCAATTGTCCTGCGTGTGTCCACACACATCCCTAAGTTGCAGGAGTCTGGATCCAAAGCCGCTTCCTTAGGAACACAAACTCCCTCAGGTGTCTGCACATCTTTGGAGCTTGAGGAGGTCCGGGCAGTTCAGCCTCTTGAATAGCCTGAGATCTGGGAGCAGGGTGGGGGAGGCAGGGAGGATGGGCAGGCAGGGGGACTGGGCCAGCTCTCCAACCCCCACTCCGGTGCACAGCCTGCCAGACTGTGTACACAGACATGACAGGGGACTGTGAAAACACACCCCAAACAATGTGGCTAATGTACCGGGATCCCCTGCAAAGGAGCTCAAGGGCCAGTGAGGAAGGCCTAGAAAGACCAGAATCTGAACAGAGCACCCTAAAAGGAACAAACTTTTGAGGACCACAGATTACTTCCTCTGTTTATCCTCTACTCCAAAAAGAAAGACAGAGGGGCACAGGAAAAAGAAAGGCTGGGCTCTGGCTAGCTCCCTAGAAGGGACTGTAAGCAACTCAGGCAGAATTTCCTTACGCAATGGATGAGTGAAACATGAACCATGCTGCCAGTATCCACAAGACAAGCAAGTCCCATGTATTCCACTCAAAACTTCAGACTGAGACACCAGCTTCTGTCCAAGGTTGACAGTCACAAAATACAAGTTAATTTGTGTTTCACAAGATAAAGACAGATGGGGGTGAATTACCCCTGAACTGTCAGGAATCTTTTGAACTACTTACCACTCCAGGCTTCTGAAATACTCGGGTCAAAATTCTGATGGGGTGTAAGGACACCTTTCCTATTAAAAATTGCTCTCAAAAATTAAGAAAAAAAATCCAGCAGAATCATGGTATTTTTGTACTCACATGGGTCTTAGAAGCCATCTCACCTAATTACATGGATAAAGAGCAATCCCAGAGAATCAAACACATGGCCTCAGAGAATCACGCTCATTAGTGGAAGAACCAGGGATGAAACCCAAGTTTCCAGACTCCTGAGACAGTGGTCATCACACATTCAAATGATCAATGAATGTCTTGGAATTCTGGGGTTTTCCCTTTCTTAGCTTCTGCAAAGGATATGGACAAATCCAATCTGATGGTGTATTCACCCCATTTGAGCAAGATGGAATAAACAAAAACAATAATGTTTCTTCAGAAGTGTATTATCATTTGAAAGTGCAGAGAAGGGGGCTGGTGTATTACTCAGCTGTTTTGGAAAATGGTTAAAATTTTTGCTCTGTGCATAAAACTGTAATATAATGTACTATCATTCAAATGTTTTCTTTTGGCCTTTATTTTTAAAATTTTCACTATATTTTAAAAATCTCTCCTTAGCTTGGAAATGGAATGGTACTGACCTACAGAGAAGTCAGTCATGACTGCTCTCCAGAAAAGATCACCAAAATGGCTTTAGATTTGGAGTGGATTTGGGGTGGAGGGCAGGGGATGGAACAAAAGAGAACATAGAATAATAGGCTTCTAAATCTTTGACATGGAAATGGGACAATTCACCATCGTGAGGAAAATATCAGAGGTGGTGAGCATATGACACTACACTAGAGTTTCTGCGTTTGAATTTTGTGAACTGGTGTTCTGCTAAATGCAGGTCAGGCACACAGTACCTGGAAAGATTTGCCCTTCACGCAGTTCTAGGAAATACTAAACTGAAGTCCTGTGATGAGGGGAAAGCTTTAAAAATAATTTTCAAAACTTAGAACAGTTTAGAAAGTAGACACTAATCTCAGAAGACAGGCTCTGGTGTTCTCACCTATGTCCACCTCGCCACGAACCCAGAGGCCCACTGAGAACCTCACCATAGCACAAGTGCTCTTTTAAAAGGGGAATAATGTGTAAATGTCACAAAGTCAGAATGAGACACTAGAGTTTTGGTTTCTCTGTTTCCTGATCAGCTTTTTAAAAAAAAAAAAGGTGGTTTTAAATGCACTTCAACCTGGACTTTCACTAGGTATTGGTTGAATAAGTTGAAGAAGCACTTAAACTCTAAATTTTTACTTTTTCAATTTAATTTTAATTTTAATTCCCACTGTCAGGTATATAAAAGGAGTTGATAAGTAGCAAAACTACTCAACAACTGTGTCGTTTATTTTTTCTATTATGCTGGATTTTTAAGTGTTTTCAAGAAATAATCCAAATTTGCACATGTATTTCTCAAGTAAGCCATGAACAAGTTCATGCAACTGTTTAAAAAAAATGAGGCCCAACAGATTGAAAATTAATTAGGGGTATAACATACTCGAAAATGCTCGAGCGGTAGCTGATACATGCGATTGTGTTCTACTTTCTTAGATAAAACCCTCTCCTATTGCTCTTCTAGTGTGTCTTTTGTTTTTTTAATGCACACTGAAGGAAAGAACAAAACCACTGACACCAGGAAAACACGTAACATCCAAAGAAACTAAATCATTGTTATCATATATATTTTTTAAATCTTTTGCCTCATCTTTGAGAAATCTCTCAGAATGTTAAACCAGTGAATCGAATGATAAAATGACATTTCTCTGAAGAAAGAATAAGTTCAAATACGCCATTATCACTGTAGTACCTCAAACAAAATGTAGCTAGAGTACCGAGTTTGGGTTTCTTTCTACGTGTGCCCCCCACCCCAGCTCTGCCCCAAGAATGTCAAGAATTCGAACTCCCTGTTCTGAAGGTGAAAGGGCATTGACTCAAATCTCTTCATGATGAAAAGAGGTGGCCAATTCTGTGACATCAGGACTATACAATAAAATCTCCCAGGTTTATTACAGCACCAGATGATGATTTCCTCTGGGGCTTCCAAAGTAACTGAAAACAACATTTGAATTACAGATCATTAATTAGGAGCCAGTAAGATCTCCATGTGCATCTCAGTAATTCTCTACTCCTTTATTTCAACATTTAGCTTTAGGTTTAAAATATTTGCTAAGAAAGCAGAGAGGCGATTAACAGAGATTTTAAAATGTGTGCCATAGTTACACATTCTGTCAACAGAGTCAAAGGAAACTGTACAGCATAAGTTACAAAATGGTGATTTCATGTTTCGCAAACATTCCCATAAACCCTCCATGGTGGTGTTATTCAATTCAACAGTAGAAAAGCAAAACAGAAATGAACTTAAGAACCAGCCCAGCTCCTTTACACCTTGCAGAGGACCACGAGGAATCCACCGGCCACAGTCCGCCTGTGAAACTCAGCGAGGAAATCTTCCCACTGCTCCTGCGAGAAGATAGTCCACGGGGGACACAGGTGAGCAGGAGGGAACCACAGCTCCCTAGGGGACCACAGAAGCTCCGCCAGCCCCAGGATAAATCGTCTGGGCTGCACAGAGAGCTCCCAAGACACCCAGTTTCCCTAAGGAATCAGTGCTGACTGTCTGGGGTCTGCATTACCTCCTAATGAATACCTTACCACATCTGAGTTTTGGTTTTGGTTTTGAACTCATTTCTTAAATTCGCTAGAGCTATGAGATTCTATAAGAGCTTGGCCACTACTTGGATACGATGGCATTTGGTTGTTTTAAAATATTTTATTATTTTTTTTAATATTATTATTCCAACAGACTGTATGAAAGGCAGTGATCACTAACACAGAACACAACAGGAGCTGCTCCAGGCCCGGCCGCGCGGCCTGGGTCACTGACATGCACGGCCGTAGCTCATACACGGCCACTCACAGTACAGGCTGAGGAGCCCCGAGTGACACGGCCGAGGCTGCTGTACCCTTAGAATCTACTGAATAAATATCACCAAAAAGTAAAATGGAAAAGAAGCCCTCCGGAGCACAACCACCTTAGGTCAACTGAATGTCACCTAGTTTATTCAACCAAAAATTCAGAGAGAAGGAAAATATTAAAACAAACAAAAAAAGCAGTTCATAACACCAGCAGTAAATAAATTTGTACAACAATTCAGCCTGTATAATAGGATGAAATAAATCTACATCTCTTCTTATTTTGGTGCTTTGAATTATACATACAAACAACGACAGAGACTTGTTCACAAAGCATGTAGGCCTGGAAAAAGGCTATCTGAGACCCTCGACAACAATCCGTGCGTGTTGACACAGACGCCCGGCCCTGATAGGTTTCCTACACAGAGGCCCACCGCTTTGATCAATGATTTGCCTAAGACTTTTTTCTTTTTTTTTTCCTTTTTTTTTTTTTAATGCATCAAACTGTGGCCAGTGAAAGGAAAGGAAACTGGCAGTTTGTCCACTTGAATACCAGACCTAGTTTCTTCTTAGTTTCCACGCTTTAGTCCTCCACATTCCTTAAAAACTCCTGGTGTCCTTCATGCCTTTCTCACAGCAATAAAGTCTTCTTCAAATGTACAGTATTTCTTACAATATAAGTTATATGCAATGTTCAGCGGTTTTTTGGTGGGGTTTTTTTGTTTTTTGTTTTTAGGTTTTTTCACAGCACTAGAGACCCTGGTAAATAGGGAAATGTGAGTCGGAATGGCTTATTCACAAATGGGATCCAGAGTCAGTGACTGAGAACATAGACTCCACCGCGCGCTCCTCTGCAAAAGTGGCCCACGTCGTTTTGCTTTCTGCCTTCAAAAACGTAGATCCATGGGTTTCGGCTTCATGATACTGCTCCTGCAAAAATGCACGTAGAAGGGGCTGGCAGGCCTCTGGCAGAGACCGGTCCACGTGGGCCAGGGCCTCTAGCCCATGGCGGTGACCATACTGGAAGGGTGGTGAGGTCCGAAGGAGAGGCTAGACGGGGGGTGCATCGGCGTTGGGGTGGTCAGCATGTGGCCGGAGTGGCTGAAAGGGGAAATGTGGCTCAGGGAAGACATGTGTCTGGAGAGGGCGGAGGGGTTGAATGAGCTGCTCTTGGGGAAGTCCTCCAGCGTGTCGTGCACCTTTTTGCACTTTTTGGATTTGCTAGACATTTTTCGGTTTCTGGTCTGGATGCCTTCCTTCTTCATAGTCAGGGGTCTGTTAATCTAAACAAAGATCAATTTTTTTTTTTTTTTACTATTTTGCTCACTCTGAAATGGCACAGGCTTTCACACCCGGACATGGGTTCCTCTGACTCTCCAGGTCAGGGATTCACTTTTGGGGACCCCCTCATTCCTCCTTCCCAGGGACCCAGAGTCCTGCAGGCTAGGTCTGTGGCAGGACCTGACTGTCAGTCTCTACCAGCATCAGAGGCCAGGAGACCACAGGTAAGGTGTTCCAAGCAGAGGCTACTAAATTATGTTCATCCACATCAGTCATTTTGGGGGAGATTTGCCTTGGGGCACTCTGCATACCCAAGGACCAGATTCTAGAGACCCACCCGGTAGGACTGTATGTCTCTGGAAACTAAAACATAATAACTTGTCTTATTTCATTAAAATTTTCTTAGACTAGTTCATGAGAATGGAGTCAACTGAGGAATCTGCCAGAGAGAAATAACATTTTGTCCACTTGTCTGCAATCTGTGACAGGACTTTAAAAGCACTGCCAAGGTCATCAGTCTTACTGTTTCAATCTATCTGCCTTAAAAAACCAGGGCTGCACCTTCTTCACAGCAGTTTTTGGTGTTCTCTCTTCCACCTGACTTTTTCACACCGACAGGGGCTGTAAAATCTTTCCCTGGAGTCTGTATGTTCTAGGGTCCTATTTTCATGTGTCTTTCCAAAAGGAAAGCTCTTGCCCATGTCATGGCAACAGCAATGATCGAAGGCTGCAATTTATACCTAGTTCTGACTTTCCACGTCCAACTAGATGAACAGCTAACCAACCCATTGACAAGTACTCACTAACCGCGGTGGGCCACCGAGTACTATACTTGCATGAAAGCACTCTCATCCCCAAAATCAAAGATGAGGAATGAACTAAAAAGACAGGCAAGCGCAGAGGTGGTCTCCGAGACAGCACACCACCTCTTTCTTTTGGATGATCCTTGTTTGTTTTGTTTTTAAAATACATCTTCTTTAGGGGACCCAGAATCAAGGGAGGGGCCTTTATAAAGCTAAGAGAGAGCACTCCCCACAAGGAGCCACCATCAAATTAACCTCCAGAGCAGACATCTGCCCCATATAGCAAACCCCACCTCTGGCCACATTTCCAGGGCAATGAGGCAAATACCTCGAGGAGGGAATGTCAGGGTCTCATCACTCCTGATTCCTTAGGCAAAAAGTGTCCTGTTCCACCAGGCTCCCAAACATGGAGAAAGAAGAGGCCCTGCTGGCTCCAGGATCTACCTGTCTGCTCCCAAAGCTAGAAGGCGACAGTTAAGAAAAAAGGAACCCAGAAAGCCAAGAGGGTAGGCTAAGGAAGCAGACAACACACGGCTTCCTGGAGCCAAGCCGGGGGCAGTCACCCTGGAGGGGGTGCAGAGCCACACGCTGGCACGGACACCTGATTTCCCCATGCTGCCGGGGAGGCAGAGGAGCCAGAAGGTCACTGCCACAAGGACATCTCAGGGATCCTTCCTCAAAGTTACAATCAAGATAAAGATGCAGCCTGCAGAGGCATAGGAATCTTCTATCCCATCAAATCGTCCCCAAAATAATGTCTAGACACACAGCTCTTTACGCTGATATCTAGATAGACATAGCCAGATACCTAAATATAGTATCTAGTTACACAGATAGCCGCACACACCCAGATAACTAGTCCCAACACCACCTAGATACACTGATACTGAGATAGGTAGTTATCCAAACACCTAGATAAGGAGAGAGGAACTAACTTATTATAGCATACATATACAGCTATCTAGATGGGCAGAATGTTAATTGATTTCTATCTCTTATTGTTAAGCACACATAACTTGCCTCCTTTTGTGAATTCTTACTAAACCAGAGAAGACAGAAAAACCACTTTTGTTGATGAACAGGTTTCTGTCTCCCAGCCCCTCAGACCCAGCCCTGCAGTCAGGAGGGTTCCTTGGCTTTGATATGATGAGAAATTCATGTCCTCCAGATTTTTTTTTTTTAGATTGGCCATAACTGGGATCACATCTCATCATGACTAAGTACTCAAAAAAAATGGATAGCTGGTTCATTTCCCACCATTGCCATACTTCTGTGGAAATAGGAAAGAAGTATATGTATACACGCACAATTCACTACTTTGAATTATCTCCAGTACATTCTAAATTGAGAAAGTGTTTACTTCCCTCTGGTCCCCATCAGTCCTGACACTGTCAACCCCCCAGGAAGGCCTCAGTTACTCCAAAACCCATCCTGGTTGTCTACTTCCTCAGCCACATTCACTAGCATGAGTCACTTGCTTCTCTGAGTTAAAATTTCTTCAAATAAAATGGGAATAAAAATAATTTCTAACCTGTCTACATCACGGGACTCTTTGAGGCTCAAAGGTAGTCAAGGAACATGGAAGTCCCTTGAAAACCATAAATTACAGCCCCAGAATAGTTTTTACAGGCTATGCCGATGACTGGGCGGCTCATAGACTCAAATGTCCTAAATCCCCCAGATTTTAATCACAAATCCATTTATCTCCACCGTGGTGTGCAAGTGAAGTGTCCAAAGTGGAAATGGGACTCAGGTTTCATTGCTGATGAATGTGCATAAAGTGCAGACCAGGGCACAAAGGGGGAATGGATGACTGCAGGGAGCCCCGCTGGCGCCGGGCCCCACACAGGGACTGCGCTGAGAGGGGACAACACCTAGGGCAAGGAGCGGAGGTTTACAGGTTCCCTGGAAACTGCAGCAACTTATTCCCAAGAGGCAAAAAGGACAAGGCTGCCAGAGTCACCCTGAGAAATTCCCCCGTGGCTCCAAAAATCTAACCAGAAAAGTTTCCCCTCCTATTCCCAGGTTGTCCTGAGTAAGCCGCACTGGTTGCCAGAATGGCCCTGAGCAGAAAGCTCTGTCTTTTCCTCGTTCAGTCCCAGGCTTTGCCAAAGTCAGATTGGCAAAGAGACTTTAGGAGAACCAGAAAAAGCTAAAGACAGAGAGAAATGACACTTTTTTTCTTTGGGATTAATGAAAACTTCAGGCCTCCTTGCCTGTCAGCAGGATTTGTTTCAGGAAAAAAAAAATACCTGAAGTTTCTGTTGTTGTTTTTTTTTTAAGGTAAAGGTATTGCAAAACAGGAGGACCCCAAATTAAAAGATTAGAAATGACACACTAAAGCCAGGTGACTGACTGGCAGTTGTCATTCTGTGCATATGGCACCGAAGGAGAAGACATAGATTTTCCCTGGTCTGGGCGACCTCACAGGGCTGCTTTCCTCAGTTCTCCACTGCTGGTGACCCTGACATCAGATCAAATTTCTCAGACACTTCATTCCCTGCCTTTTATCCAGAGAACCTCTGTTTGGGGAATTTGTGTGCCTTGCTTTACAATTCTGTTTACTTTTCTCCATCACTCTTTCTCTTGTTTGCAAAAAGTTTAACATCAAAATATAACTAACTGGTGACTTTTTTAGTTTTCCAAAGGGAAGATTTTTTTTCCCTTAGAGCCCCAGCGCAGGCCCACCACAGGGACAGGTCTGCCACGTCATGGCGTACACATCGTTCCCCACAGGTACTAAGGGGGCTGATAGCTCTTGGACCTTCACCCTCTGTCTCAGCAAGGCCATGCTGTGGTCTCTACACTGGATCCCACCACATGATTATCTGAGCCCTGTTACTTGGCCCAAAGTGGGGCGATTCAAATCACCAAGGGGACCCGGAGCCGGTGACGCTCTTTCCTGGGCATCGGCAGAAAGGGACCATTCTGGCTGGTCCCGGGGACACTTACATTGTGCAACTTGTAGTACAGCCCGCAGGCATTGCAGACAGGGTCTCCATTGGCGTTCCTTCTCCAGAGAGTGGTCGTGGTGGTCTGGCAGTTCGCACAGGATGTACCGGCCCTTCTTGCTGCCGACTGGGGGCAGGGAGAGGGGGGGACATCGAAACAAATGTTACAGGTGTTCAGAACTAGGGAGACAGACTTAAAAAACAGAAAGAAAGAAAGACAAGAAAATATCACTGAAATCAAAACTAGCAAGTGGCCCACATGAAAGTCATAAAGATCCCCAAAAGCTGCCTCAAGAAGACAATAGAGCCCATCCACTGGCCCAGGAGCATGTCAGACTGAAGACAAGCGGGCAGAGTTTTCGTAGCCCGCTGTATTCCAGAGCCGTTCCCAAGGATCAGAAAGCCAGTGCCACCTCTCTGACATGATCCCGCTACCTCATCTGACAAAGTTCGCCAGATGCTTAATTTTTATGGTAGCAATTTTGAATTAACCAGATTAGTTTTGGCACCAGGCCCTCAGTGGCCTTTTCCACCAGGCCCACACGAGGTCTTTCTCAAGTTCAATTGCCAAGAATATCCACTCTTAATGAGGCAACTGGCTCTCACAATACACAGACAGCCAAGGAGGAACAAACCTGAGCATCTAAAAGCACTTTATAGATCTCAAATAAAGAAATGTCTTATTGTGAGGCAAGCAGTGCTGGAGTGGAGAACGGCCAGGCCTGTGTGCGGCGTGCACCGCAGAGGGTGGATCTCGGGACGTGCCGAGCAGCCGTCCTAAATGTACATCACCCACACCTTCAGGCTTGGTCACTCATGTGACAACCACCCGTATTCTCTTTAGGTGGCTTGCAGTATGTGAGACAAGATGAAAAGAACAAGGAATTTCGTTATTCAGCAGAAACACTGGCTCTTCTCTTGCTGTCATCTCCTTCCACCTTCCTGAGAGTCGTTTCTCCTGCTGCTCACCGAGCAGAACACTTGCAGGTCAGATGTCAGGCTCAACATGAATTTTAATTATTTAATGCTGTTACTGCCTTCAGGTGGGAGACTTTTTTTCTTTCACTTTTGACCCACTTAAATGTGTAAGGGACCTATTCTCTGTGTCCATACTTTTTAAAAAATTAAGAACTTTTGAAAGCAAATGAAGTTGGGACATTTCTAACACAGCCCTCTCCAACTCCTCGCCTCTCCCCGACATAACAAGAAAATTTTAACTGCAAAATTACTCCTGCCTGTGGACTCAAAAATATTATGAAAGGTAAGAGGAGAAAGAATTTAGTTTGTCTTTATCTGTGATCAAGAAAATTCTGGCATGGTTATAAAAGCGTGGAACAGAAACTACAGGGGTCATGGTACACTTTTCCATTAATATTTTATCAAGCAAAAAGTTGGGCCAAACACCCAAAGCTTCCAAATATGGAAAACCCAGTAGTAATTCTGAATTAACCAGACTGATTCCTTCCCTTGCAAAGCCACTAAATTGTTCCATAGATGTGCTATTCCTTCCAGCAGAGCTATGCCTTTTTTCTCTATCTTCTTTTTAAAGTCATTCTTTATTTTCTGTGTCCTAAGGAACTAGAAATTAGAAATGTCTCCTATCTCCCATAATTGAGAAAGTTCTGCATTATGGCTGTCCATTTTGAAAACCTTTCACCACAATCCGAGAGTACTCCCTCTAACCCCACCTGCCTATGCCCACCTGCCTTTACAAAATGTGGTGATTTAAGATTTCAATAACTGTTTCACTTGTGTATCTCAAGAAGAAAAGCATACAGAAAATCAGTGTTAAGGATCTTGACAATTGTGTTCTTATGTGATTATCTTCCTGTACTTTTTTTTCTTTAAAATAAATACTTGGATATCATAGATATCCTAGTATCTACTCAAGTACTGGATTTTCCAGCCCAACAACTTTAAATGTACATACAAGCACATAATGCCAACTGGTAAACTACAGCATCAAAAGACAAGCTTCATGGCACGGTCTTTGGCAGTATATTGTCAGTAATATAAGCACAAGGAGGCTCACAATACAGGAGCCCGCAGACTTTATGCAAATTCATATAAAACCTCTAAAGGCCACACTAATGGGTTCACTAGCAGGAGACAAAGTACTTTATCAAAGCAAGTTACTCAGTTAGTTGTTAGACATATGAAAATCCTTGCAACACTAGGAAAAATAGTGCCATGGATCTTCCCTTCAGTTATTTTTCTTATTTCCTGCATGAGTTTATTCAGTGTTAGATATGCATCTCAAGGAAGAGTTCTCTACATTATGGGTGGTCTTTAGTGAGTCTGCAAATGTGAAAAGCAAAAATAGCAAACTGGAGAGAGAGCTGGTGCAAAGGACCAGGAAATATCAGAAAGAAGAAAAAGAAAGTTCTAGGTATTCAGAAGTCAAATACATCAAAGAGCTAAAAAAGTACATCCTCAATGTGCTCTGAGTATCTCCCTCGAGCATATGAACTCTATGGAACTAAAAATATAAAATCACCTAGAACAGATGAGTAAGAAAGAAAAGATAGCTAAAATGTGACAGCCGATGAACTCTAGAATTAAAAGCAATTATTACTCAGAGTTCCAGATATTTCTTATGAAAGGTGAATGAAGACAAAATTATATGAAATGCAAGTAGAGCCCTCCTATGCAATCTGCCCAGACAGAAGAAACCTCAAGAAAATATCAAATGTACTTTTGCTCATCAATCAGCCCACAGTCCAAGACTTTCCTTCCCTTTTCCTTACTTTTACCTTAAAAAAGAGAAAGCTCAATTATAATGGCATCATGACTTATTTTAAGAGGAAGGTTTTTGTTGTTGCTTTTTTTCTTTTTCTCTTTTACTTCTTTCTTTCTTTTTTAAACTAAGGCCAGGTTTTGAGTGATTCAGAACATTCTTTTGTGGTGTAATCACATTCATTCTGTGCTAACACCTCCAGCCATTTCTTTTTCCAAACACGTCTTGTTCTGATACGTTCCAACATCTTGATGTTTAGGTTGGGGAAGCTGAGTTGTTGTTTATGAGTTATCTCCAGCACTCAGATATCCGGCAGCTTTTTCCTAGGAAGTTAGCTTTGCACATGAGAGAAAGGAAAAATAATACCGAAGTGCAAGGGGATGAGTGGGGGGAGGTGGAGAAAGTTGGAGAAGGGGGCAAAGATCAGAAAAAATAAAGCTTCAAGACCAAGTATTGCCAAAAATTAAAGTCACGTGGGCACCTCCATCCCTAGAAAGTTTTTCCTTCTTCTAAAGAGGAAGTGAAAGGTGTTGAATTGCACTAAAAATCTGATGTGGAAGACAAAGAATTTTTTTTAAAGAATAGATTTTTTTTTTCCGGCTCCCCTTAGAATTTGATGGATGTTACTTCATCCATTAATAGGCATGGGGAAATTCCCCTCCTCCCCTCTCTACTTGGTGAATGTCATCACCACAAAAAGCATTTTGATCTCTTGACTGTGGTTAGAGTTATCATCTGCCAAGCCTGCTTTTATTTGTCTGTTACATACAAGTTGCTATTCAATCTGGCCTGAGGTTCCAAAGAGAAGCTTACAAATGAACCTCTCCTGCTAGTTTTCCTTATAAATGCTAGGCAGTACGAAGGTTTCTCAAGTATTCCTAAGGGTCCAAGAAATTTAAGAAAGAAAAAAGAGAGGGGGAAAAACTATTATTCTACCAACAGCAGTGCAAGGGGAAAATAAGACTAAAAGTAGGTGAGAGCAACAGGCAGGGCAGAATCACAATTTCCCAGAGGAATTGGTGTGGAAAGTTCTCAATTCTTGAGTCCAAGAGAGAAGAAAATCTGCAAGAACTTAATGGCTGCTGTTAGTGAGGTTCAGTTAAGTGGCCCCACCAACCTTAAAGCATTTGCACCTAAGATTCATCCGTGGCACTAAGGCAGCTCTGAGCCTGTGATCACTTCCCTACAACCTCAGGCACACGCTCTTGATGGTGGTGCCTAGCACATTCCATCTGCTACTAAACTTCTGTGAAACACCCATTATCGACGCATCTTCAATCAGTCACCCTGGTCCCTGTAAAAACAATCATTCCACTGGCAAATACATTTAAGATTTGATAACTAAGAAGTCAACATCCTTAAAAACTGCATCAGTCTTAGGAAATGTGGAAGGGAAAAACAAGAGAGAAAAAGAGCTTTTCTGTATATCTAATTTGCCAAAAGAAAAGAAAAGGAAAAAAAAAAACCTGTCCAAGCAAGCTGACATGATTTTGAGCTGTCCTACTAATTTCCTGCAAAAAGTTCTCCTTTCTGAAGAGAGAAAATTAAAAACACAAAACGGTTAGTGTGGGAGCTTGTGCTTCCCAAGGAGAACTCACCAGCCTTCGTTTGGGCTTAATGAGGGGTCGGTTCTGTCCGTTCATCTTGTGGTAGAGCCCACAGGCGTTGCACAGGTAATGCCCCGTTCCATCCCGTCGCCACAGGGGGGTTGAGGTTGCCCCGCAGTTCACACACTCCCTGCCTTCTAGAAACAAACCACACATAAGTCACTTATGGAAGGAAAACAGGCAGACAAGCTGGGAATCGGGATGAAAGTACAAGTGAGAACTTTCTCTCTCCTCCCCCTTTTGGGGAGCTTTCCTATCCCCACCTCCCTTGAGGTTGGCCCCAGGTTGAAAGGAGTTACTGTGTGGTCCTTTCATGGAGGAGCCATTCCCGTACACACGCAGCTGCTGTCCCAGGAAGAGGCATGAATAGCAGCAGGACCTTGTTCTGAGCCCGCCTGACTTGACGGGGAAGATGAAGCAGAGCCAAGGAGGAAGGCAAATTTCAGCATGAAATCGTTCGCTGAGAAAATTCTGAGCCGTGGACGATGGCAAAAGCAAAACATTCCATTCATTTCCCTCAAAGGAAAACAAAGGTGACCCATTATGGTCGCTGGACCAGTCCATATGGATAAATAAATAATGAAGATCAGGATGGGGAGAAAGGAAAGCTTAATCAGTGGCTAGATAGATAAATATAGCCTAAATAGATGAATAGATTGATCAACTGGCTGATTGATTTTAGGAGCCGGGGCTTTAGATTTTACTTCCAATAAAACTGTAAATGTCCGTGGCTGGCAAGAAATAGACGAAACTCCAGAAGGAGCTACTCCTCTTTTTTCTCCCCAGAAAAGGCCAAGGTTTCCAATAGCTTTCCAGCCTCAAGTGTAACTGTGACCCTAGCCAGCCCAGGCCGGGAGGCGCGGAGGGCAGCTCTGTGCACTTGTAGGCAAGAATGTGGAGGGAAAAGGGAAGAAGGGAAGGGTGGGGAGGGGCAGGTCAGGAGAATAGGCCAGGTGAGGACAGGGGGCCTCTGGGGCTGATCCTTAACCAGGGCCTGCCTGCAGTTGCTCTTTTTCCAAAAAAACAAACAAACAAAATAAACAAAAAACCGGCCAGGCTGGTTGGAGCAGCCCTCACTCCAGGGGCAGGAGTGACCCAGACCCACCTCTGGAGGGAAAGCTCTTGCAGAGAATCCCTCAAGACACCATTTTAGGGCACTGACTTCAACTTCTGCGGAAAGAGCAAGAGGAGGACAGTTTCTGGGAGACCTGTCTGCCTTGGAGGGCTTCCTTTGCCTGGTCAAGTCAGGCCAGCTTCCTGCCCACCCAGGAGGCGCCCCGCCCTGCTCAGGACCCAGCCTGACCCTGCAGGACTGGCCCCCCCAGAGGAGGGTCAGGGAAGGGCTCTGCTCTCTTTGGAGGTGCTGGCATGGAGGTTTTGGAAGATGGCAGAAGAGAACCATGAGCCTCTAAAGGCTGTTTTGTGATTAAGAGATTCATCAGCTAACGCAAGCTAGAAGGAAGGCCTGGTGGGGAAGAGACCCCAGCAGGGCACTTGGGAATCTTGAGTCCCTACAAGGAAGACAAGGCTGGCTTTGGGGGCCTGGGAACTGCTCAGGCCTTTGGAAACCCTCAGGCCAGGTTCCAGGGAGGGACTGGGGAGCTCACACGTGTAGGCTGTGCTCTCGTCCAGGGACAGGTTCTGGGAAGGAAGAGGACTTTCACAAGTGGAAGAGGGTGCTGCCTCCTTCACCATGGAGTCCGTGAGGGTGCTGAGCAGTTTGTATCCACTTTGCTTTCTCAAAAAAATTTAAGGCGTTAAGAGGGACTTTGCTTTTTTGCTCCAAATTCCAAAAAGGTTCTTAACCCAGGGCTCACAGTGAGCCTGGTTTTGTACAAAACTGGCACTTGGGGGGGCCAGGAGCTCCTTCCCAGGGACCCAGTGGCTTCTGTCAGTCCTCAACAAAGGCTTTGGCCGAATTACCTCCAGACACCTTCCCCCGGGTCAGAGCCTGCAGGATGTGGCCGGCTGGGGGTGGGGAGCAGGGAGGAAAGAGGGAAGGCCACTGGCAGCGAGCGGGAGTGGGGGCCAGAAGGCTGGCAGCCCTCAGCCCCCGTGCAGAGCAGGTCCTAGCGATGGGGCTCAGGCCCCCTCCCCATCCTGCCAGAACCGGGGCCTCGCAGGGCCCAGACATTTTGTCCTTTCCTCCCTGGCACAGGGGGTGGTCAGGTTTCGAGCGCTAAGCCTCTCCAGCAGCAGCAGCTCTGCTCCCAGGTGCCCTGGGCTGGGGGATCTCCCAGCCTGACGTGGTTTCCTTTCCTTTGTCAGGCGTGGGGAGGATGACAGCTTCCTTTTCAAGGGACCTTAAAAGCTAGCATCATTGGCCCTTCAGCAAGGCTCTGCACACTAGGGCAATTTTCTGTCTTGATTCACTCCGCAAGTTCTCGATTGCCTGTGTGGGTTTTTCTTTTTTTTTTTTTTCTTTTCTCATTGTTGCCTCTAGTCGCTGACTTCAGCAAGCAAGCAATTTTCCTAATGGAGGCCCTGACTGTCTCCTGCTTTCTTTCCCTCTCCTCGCTCCCTGCCCGGTGTGAACTGTTCACACAGACACCTCTGTTAGGTGACAAGAACCACAGAATGGCAAGGCCTCTTGACATTCAACAGCCATTTCCAAACACCCCTTCACCTCCAGCTGCAATCCTGGAACTGGGCTGGGCAGAAGGGGTAGGAAGGAAGGCAGGAGTTGTCAGGAGGAAGGTGGGCCCTGAAGCCCACAGCCAAGAGGAGCTGGGGGAGCTAAGAAATGGTCCTTTACAGAGAGGCTTTGTCTTTTGTTTGCAAAGATCTGTCCCAGCACAGAGGGCCTGTGCAGGCATTAAGAAAAGCAATTCGTGCCCTGACCACAGCTTCGACCATTTCTCCAAAATTTGACAATTCTCATCTCCTCCTTGGCAAGTGCATTTGCAGAGAGGATGTTAAAAAAAAGAAGAAAAAAGCAACTACTGAAACCAGAAGAATCCCCCCTCAAGAATTCCCACCACTTCCACCCTCGTACCCAGAAGGCATCTGGAAACTTCCTCTCCGTACTCTCACACTCCCCAAAAGTCCCAGCGCCCTCACTGCCCGGGGGTGCTGTTCTTGGGTTTTTTTGACTGTGAGAAAGGAACAAGGAGGAAGTAAAAAGCCAAATGCGAGGTCTCCTCTCCTCTTGCCCCGCCAAAAATAAAATAAAATAGGTATCTAGGTGCCCTTGGTTCTGGTTTAGGGAAACCGCAGCTCGGCCCCCATGCTTCCCCCCAAGAGTTCAGCCTCAAGGAAACCGAAGGCAGGAGGTGTGCACAGCAGAGGGGAGAAATCTAACTCGGAAATGAGGGCAGAGAAACCAGAGGCTTTGGGAAAAGTCACTGCGCCCCCTCCCCACACACAAACCACCATACCAGCCTCAAATACCACGATCTTCCCCAAAACTTTTAGTCCCACCAGAAGAGAAAACTTTCTTGAAAAAAATCCCATCACTACCTCAAAAGGCACAGGCTTGTACTCTTTGCAATCAGCCCTCAAGCCTCACTCTCATACCGGTTTTTCTGAGTGAAATCTGTGTCAGCCCCTTTCTCTGGAGCCCTACACTCCAAGCCCCAGCCCGGCCTCCGGGGAACAGCCCGACCACTTTCCTCCACTCGGTCTCCCTTCCTCTTCCCTACTGCGTGACTCTGCCAGCCCACCCGCGTCCTTCTCCCTCTGCCGACTTTCATGTACTGAACTTGCAGGTCTGAGTTTTTCTGTCAGCCTAACCGCATCCGGACTCTATTAAAGTTCCTGGCGCGGGATAAACAATGCAACTGTCGCGTGCAGCAGTCTGAAAATAATTGGATTAGCTAAAACATATCAACTAAATAGAGACAGTCCTGCCTAGGCAGTCGGAGTGAATGTCACCCTGGAAAAATCCCTGAAAACTGATCTCATGGTCACTGGGCCCCCAGAGCCCTCCCTTGGAAGTTTTTTAAACTGGGGGTTTGAAAGCTCTGTTTCAACACTGCTCATCTCACCCATAAAAGACAGGTGATTTTCCCCACTGCTTTGCCTCTAGAATCTCTACAGATAGACAGCAGAGGCGAGGCCGATGGACAGGACTAGGGGAGCCCACCCTGAAACGCACACACCCAGAAAGACAAAACATCTTCCCAAAATCACCTCTAAAGATGTTAAATCTCATCTCAGGGAATCCCCATCTCTCTGATTCAACTGCTTTGGTCGGAAACAAAGTTGGTGATGGATTATTTTACTTTTAAAGCAGAAATATTCTGTGTGGGTTTTGTGTTTTGTTTTGTTTTTTAATGCAAGTGTGTAAAACGGGAGAATAAATATGCAGCGTGCTTTCAGAGAAGGTGAGCAGAGGAGGCAGAGACACACACCTGGGGAATCGTTTTCAGTCCTTCCTACCTCCTCTGGCTTCAGGTCAATCGAGGAATATGTCCTAAGACTCCCTTCCTGCCCTCCCTTGCCTGTGCTGCAAGCCTTAGAAGATACTGCAGGTAACCGGCCCATTCCACTTCGATTTTCATCCAACTGTTGGCCCGGAGCAGAGCCCATCTCCCTTAGGGTGGGAGCCCCCTCTTCTACCAAAAAGCATATGTTCTGCTTCTGCCAGGGCCCCACCTCCCACAAAAAAATATAGGTGTCTTCTGTTGACTGCATGACCCTCTCTGAGCTGAGCCCAGAGGAACAGTCAGACCTCCAGAGAGGCCGGGGGGGGGGGTCACAGAAGGGACCTGTGTTTGTTTAGGTTTCAGGAGGTTTCGGTTTAGCATTAAACACTAGAGATTTACTTCCTCGGCCTTCCATTTGGTCTTGGAAACCGACTGAAGGTTACTGGCAGAACCCAGAAGTTCCCTGCAGGCCGGAGAGGGTATTTGTTTTTGTTTGTGTCTTCCTTTCCCAGCTCATTGGGGGGTTGAATTAGGCCCCAGTTCCCCTGTGCTCTGAACACTGGAAGGAGACATGACACACCCCATCCTTTCCCAGCTGGAAGAAAGGGGAGAGCTCAAATCTCAGAAGGGTCTGGAACACCACCCAGCTCCGCTAGGGGCAAGTCTGCAGGCTGTCTGTCCCTGCCCTGGACTGAGGAGTTGGAAGGCCAGAGGGGAGCCAGGCCTCGGGGCAGAAAAGGCGCCTACCTGTGCTGGATCGCGCCTTGGGCCTGGACTTGCATCCGAAGCCGGTGGGGGAGCCCCCCAGCAGGCTGCTGGGCGGGAAGAGTCCGGAGCTGTATTCGGGGACGTAGGGCGGGTAGGTGGTGATGGGGTGGTGGGCGGTGGAGGCGGCGCCCCCCAGGGTGGTCATGCTGGCGCGCGAGTGCGGAGACTCGAGCTTCATGCCCTCGGGCAGCGGCACCTGGTACTTGATGCACTCCTTCTCGTCCTGGCGCGCCGAGCCGGCCGAGCCCGGGGTGGACAGTGCCGGGTCCGGGGACACGTCCTTCGGCGGGGTAGGTGGGAAGGTGAAGAGGTGCGGGCTGGAGTGGCCCGCGGACAGCGAGGAGGACGAGGCCGGCGGGTAGACGGAGAGCGGCCCGGGGGAGCCATGGTGGATGGACGTCTTGGAAAAGGGGCTCAGGTTCCAGGGCGACGCGGTGTGGTGACTGCCCAGGGCTTTGCCCCCGTCCAGCCAGGGCAGGGATCCGTGCAGCAGGGGCGGGCGGCACACCTGACCCCCTGCGCAGAGCACGGGCAGGGGCACGAGAGAGAAAGCGGTGAGCGCAGAGCCCCTGGGATTCTCCCCACCACCCGGCCGGGGCAGGAACATGCCCAACCCAGGCCGGCCCTGCTCAGGCCCACGCTCTCCACCTAGGCGGCCCCACGAGGACTGTAGCAGCGCACACCGCACTCTGTCTCCCACACAAGTGTTCCATCAAATCCAGCAGAATTAAAGGCCTGAGTCTGACACCCCAGAGGCACTGCGAGGGAGTGGAGGAGGGCCCCTGGGCTTATGTGGCCTCTCCAGACACACTTCCTAAATCACACCCCCTGAGGTCTCTCTCTAGAACCTGACTTGATTTATTGGTTTCCTTCAATGACCTGGCGTCCTCCATCCCAAACCTAATCCCAGGCAGCTTGATAAGAGGGTCTGTGAACGATGAAGCCTGAAGGTAGCAAAACTGCTCAACACCAGGAAAACAGAGTGGACCTTCCACAGGGGCCGGGCAGTAGGCCCCAGCTGCAGATGCCCAAGTGCAGGAAGGAGAGGGCTTGGAAGACCACAGGGGCATTTTACTCATCTATCCAAGCAACCCTACTTCAGTGCTTGCTCATCATTGGCAAGGCCTGAAATGGGATTTGCAGGGAAATTTTCATTGCTCGGGCTGTGGGATTAAATGTCTAAAGCTAGACCCTGGGAGAACCTTTTTTTCTGCCTTTCTCATCCTCCCAAGTTCTACAGAAGATGAAATGAGCCCATCTACCTTCAAAGCTGTGATTCCCCCCAGTGCAACATGTGAATTTTCACCTGAGCCTGAGACACAAAATTCCAGTTTATGTGTCTGTTTCCCTCATACACAGTATCTTTAGCGTTCATTTAAAATACAGTTTTAAGGTAGCCTAACTCAGACAAGTCCACACACTCAGGGGTAAACGACAGCTGCAAATCCACACACTTAACGATCTTTTAATCCAGTACCTGCCTCAGCATTTCATTCTATTTAACCATTAAGAACAATACTGAAACTAAAATCTTAAGAGAGAGGAAGGGGAGGAGAGAGGAGGGGAAAGGAGAGTTCTCTGAACACCAAGGGTCAAGATTCATATTATACAGGAAGTAGTATAGTAAATAATATTAAGTCTGCATCTACCGCATTTCCACTTAACTGCTCATCTGTACAGAACAAGGGCAAAGAGCGCCCCATCCGCAGAACAACTGTTTAAAACCTGGTGACAGCAAGGCGGAGGACGCCTGCTGCGGAAGGGGCTCTGTCACCGGCGCCAGCACGGGCTCCAGCTGGGGGACCCGGCAGACCAAGGTTGGCAGGGCTGAGAGAGGCTCACGCTTTCTCTGCCTGAGATTGTGCTTTCTTCTTCAGAACAACCTAAGGCTGCAAAGCGTTAGAGCTATTTCCCCCTAGCTACAGAGGGCTCGGTTTCTGCTTAACATTTCAGAACTCCCCTGAACTTTTCAAGATGAAAAAGAAAGGAAAAAAGACAACTGGAATCATTTCTACTTAGAAAGAAATCCTGAGGCATCCTACGTCTTCTCTGGGAGCCTAATGGGCCTGTAGGAGGCCAGAGGAGAGGGTCAGGCAAGAGACGTGGGGAGCAGGAAAGGGGAGAGCGAAGACCAAAGGCGCAGGAAAATTCTGTGTAGCCGGGAGTCGAGGGAACGTTAGTGTCCAAGTTAAGACGAGACTCTCCACGAGATCCCCTTCAAGCACCAAATTCCATTCCTCAGAGCCTAGAGCGAGGAGACCCGCCTGAAAACTAAATGCACTAGCTTTGGGGAAAGGTTAGAAAAGAAAAACAAAACAAGGGTGTGAATAGATAAATCTCTCCGGCCTTTCTGGAAACTGAGGCACGACAGCAGAAGCCCTGGAGAAGAACTTCGGGGGTCTGGGGAAGCGAAGCCTTTTGAAAGAACCAGGTCCGTGCCGGGTTTGCCCAGCGCCGCCGGCGGGGTTCGGGGAGCTGCCGCCGGCAGAGGCAGAGCCCGGGCTCCCGGGGCCGAGACCTCCGAGGCTCCCGAACCTGCGGCCGCGCGGGGAGGGGGAACTGCAGCTCTGCGCCCTCCAGATGAGCGCCAGGCCCGGGGACAGCGGCCGCGGAAGAGACGCCGGCTACGCCTGTTTTTAAAAACACACTCTCGCGGCGTTCGAGACGGCTTCCTCGCCCATTTCCGGGCCCCAATTTTTTTTTTAATGGAGCGGTAACGGCACTTGGGGGCTTTCGCTGGGTCTCCCCACTCCCTGCTTCTTCCCTGCCTCCCTGACCCGGGAGAGCGGAAACGGCCGAGCCTGGGTCCCCGCACCCGGGGCGCACTCACCGTGGTGGGTCGGAGGGTACCTCTGCACGGTGGCCCTCACCGAGTTTCCGTAGTAGGACGGGACATGGTTGCCTTGACCGTCGATGTTAAAAAGTACATCCACCTCCTCCGGCAGGGGGTACTGCGCCGGGTCCATGTAGGAGTGGCCGAGGCCTGGGTGGTGCGTGTCCGGGTGCTGCCCGTTGAGAACCGCGGGGTGGTGGTGGCTCACCCAGCGCGGCTGGTCCGCCGTCACCTCCATGGCCCCCGCTGCGCTCGCGCCCTCTCGCCGGGCCCGGAACCCGCGCGCGCGGAGAGGGAGGGCGGTCGGGCTAGGCGGTCAGGGGCCTCCGGGACTCTGCAGGTGCTTCTGCCGTCGGAGGGACGAGGGGTGTTTAATGGTTTTTCAATAGGGGAATAGAAAGCTGGGAAGGAAAGGTGAGCAAATGAGGGTTTTGTTTTGTTTTGTTTTTTAATCTTTGCGGGGTAGTTTAGCAAGGAGAAGAAGAGGAATAAAAAAGAAATTCCAAAAAATAGGTATGAAGTATAAAGGGGGCTCAAACTGTCAAGGGAGGGAGCGAGACCGGCTGAGATTCTGCAGACGTGGCTGCTCTGCACCGGGGGTCCTCAGCGGCTCCGAGCCTGAGTCTGTCCTCGGGCTGCCTGCGGAAGAGAGAAGGGGGAGACCGGGGTGAGCTCCTAAGCACTTCAGCACCTGAGTTTATGCAGTGCCGCCCCCTCCCCTCCCGCAGCCCGACTCCGCGCCGGCGCCCCCGCGATGCGTACCCACAGGCGCACACGCGCACGCCTCCCCGCGAGCGAGCACAGCCCCGACGCGGCCGCTCAGGCGGCGACTTCCAAGTCCATCCCCAGCAGCCCGGCTCTCCCGAGAGCCCTGAGCCGACTGAGCGGTTCCAACTTGGGCGACAATTCCCTCCCTCAAGGGACACCGGTCCCAGGACCTTCCTGCCCGCCTCTAGACACTCTCCAAAAGAGGAGGGTTGAGTTTTAAATGTTTTAAAGTCCTCCCAAATGGATGTGGGGGGGGGGGATCAAAATTAACAAAAAAAAAGTCGCCAATACCAACCTGGGAAGCGAGGAGCAGAGAGGAGGAGGCGGCGGCGGCGGGGGACCCGAGAGCAGAAACTGCTCGGTCAGATTGCGTGGCTCGCTCTGTCTCGCGCGCTCTCCGTCTCTCTCTCTTTTCCTCTCTCTCTCTCCCTCTCTCAGTAATTTTTTTTTTTTACAGGGAATGCATTCTTTCTGAAAGTATCAAGACGGCGCCAGGCAGCTCAGTGTTCGCAGACAGCTGTGGCGCGACGCAACTTAAGGAGGTTCTAGTGTCATCCGCGCCGAGGGGGGGAGGAGCCTGGCGCTGGCGAGGAGGGGACTGGATCTACAGCACAAGGAAACTGCAACCCAAACCCTCTCCAGGACTTCACCACCCCTGGCGCCCCCGCCCCTCCTCCCGCCCCTCCACTGACCGGAAAGGGGGCGCCGCGAAGGGCGGCCGGGCGGAGGGGCCGCAGGCGGGTGGGCGCGGCCGGCAGACCCGGGCGCAGGGGGCGGGCAGCGGGAATTCGCGCTCTGGCCCTTTAAATAAGGCTCCCGCTCCTGCCAATTCATTCCGGCCGTGCAGATCTCTTCGGGCCGGGGCAACTGACCTGCCCCATTCATAAAGTTAATTTCTACAGGCAGCCTTTCCTTTTCAGACATTTTTTTGAGCAACCTTTTTTTTAAATTATTTAATCCAAGGTATTTGGGAGTTTATTGATTTGGAGCTATGGCATGTAAAACTGATCGGGGGAAACACGCTAACGTCAAAGTACTTTGAGATTCGCCTCTCGGGAGAATTGCCCAAGAGATGTTGGAATCAGGCAGAAGGAATGCGTCTTTGATCAAATACCCATGTTCCTTTGATGGTCGTGGTCAGCATTCCCCACAGCCTCTTGCCCTTAGCAAGCTTCTGCAGTGAATGTTTCAGCCGTTCCCGCTGTCTCTTCCAGACCTAATATTTGCAATTGATGTGCGCAGTAGACTTGAGTGACAATAGTGATGGATAGAAGGGACGGGATAGACACTGGTTCGCCAAGTGCTGTGGGAGTGGCTGGATCTTTACTCCAAACCCAACTTTTCCCTTCACCCACCCCAAGCCCTACACTCGGCGTCCCAGCGCTCCCCGGCCGCCTCACCGACCCTACCCGCCGCGGGGCAGGACAGCTGCGGCCTCCCCGGGCCCTGCAACTCTCCGACGGGCTCGGCGCTGCTGGGCGACCGCGGGCGGAGAGTGCGCTGCTCAGAAAAGTCCAACAAGGGGCGGGGCGGGGCGGGGGCGGGGCATCGAGGGGCCAATCAGCGCGCGAGGCTGCGCATAAGTGGCGATTGGTCGGCCCCGCCGGCTCCAACCTCCCCAGCCCGGCCGGGTACTTTGAGTCACTGCATCCCCTAGCGGCGCGCAGGCTCCTGGAGCCGCGCGGCCCGACGGCGGGCCCGGGCGAGCGGGGGTCAGGCGGAGAAAGAGGGCTCGGGTTCCACCCTCTGCTCACTCCAGGGCCAACGTGCGGGTACAGCGCGGGGTCCCCCGCACGCTTTACCAAGGACTGCACTGAGAGCTGGGCCTGAGGTTGTATTTGAGTTAAAGACATTATTCCGTATTCACTCCACCCCATAAAATTCCCTCAAATACAAAAATTCGACATAGGGGATAAGGTCCCTACAAGTAACTTTTGAAGCATTCCTTTCATGCGGTGAAGGAAAAACAACATTTAGCCTTAACTTGGTGCGTGGGGGAGATGTCTCAACACACAATCCTTGTAGAAAGATTAGTAAAATTTATTTGGAAGAAGTGGAAACGGGTCCTCCGGATCTTGGATTTGGAGCTTCAGTGAGCTTTTTCTTAAATCTGATGTTTGTTATGAGTCAGGATAGAGCTTCTTGATACCGGACAGGGAGAAAATGCCTAAATTAAACACGGCCCCCCGTGTTTCTCCTGAGCCCGTTTAGTCTCCGTTTACTAGAGCAGCCCAATAAAGGAGCATCGATTTCCCTTTCACTCTGACCACTTCTCTCTAGGGCCAGTCAAGCTGCCAGCCTCTCCTCTTGCTCACGGCAAATATCCAAACCTTTTAATTATTTAGGTGGTCTAACATTCACTGGAAACCGCTCCATAAACAAGAACAGGGTAACGCGCACATCTTTTTGCTAAATCTCGAGATTAAGAATGGAAGCAGAAAGGAAAAAATGAAAAGTGCTTCATAACGCGGCAGAACAGGGCGAGGAGACCGTAGACAGACCCCAGTTCAAACCACGCGCGAAACTCCAAACACAGCTCTTTGGTCCTCCCCGCGGGACCTGGAAACCAGGGAAAGGATAACGTGAGCCAACCTCGGGAGAGAAAAGCTGCTGACACCAGGACTTGAAAATGTTGACTTCTGAGGCTAAGAAAGATTTAAAAGACAAAGAGAAAATATGTGTGAGAAGGAGGCCTTCCGGTGCAGCGGTGCCTCTCGAATAACGAACAAAACTGGGGAGGGGGGGGCTTTATTTGATTTAATTAAATCACAAGCACCAAGTCTGGTTGCACTAGGATGGAGACACGACCCACCCACCCACCTTGGAAAAATAAAAGCACTTGAAGGCCCCTCCTGGTCTGGGTGGTTTGGAGCTGGCGGAGAGGCGCGGGGGCTGCGGCTGGATGCCCGGTGTAATGGAGCCAGCCTGCAGGGGGTATTTAACATTTAATTCCCAGCCGGTCCGCCCCTGTTCCCGGACTGACAGTGGGTAATTGGGAAAAAGGACGTTGCTCTTTTGATGGCCCGCGCCGGCCAGTCTCGCCGACGCCACACTGGGTTTGACGTCACGGGCCCAGCCCCAGAGCCGGGAGCAGAGAGCGGGGGAGCCGGGAGGGAGGCGGGGGGGAGGGGAGGGGAGGGGGTCCCCGGGAGGGAGGGCCGAGGTCAGCCGGAGACCGGAGACCCACGGGGAAGAAAGGGGGAAGGGAGTGAGCGGGAGGAAGGCTGCGGCTCGGGGCCTGCGGCGGAGAGCCGGGCTGCGGGGGTCTGGGCTAGGCCCGGCGCCGGCCTGACCCGCCTCGCCGGCAGAAGCTGGCCCGGCTTCCTCCTCCCGGGGCGGCAGGGGGAGGGGAGGGGGCTGGCGGCCGCGGAAAGGGGGTAAAGGAGGTCCTGATTCTCCTGTGCCGCAGCCCGCAAGGCTGATCCTGGCCTCCGGCGGAGACGCCCCAGCACCCTCCTGAAGCCCTGGCAACCTCGTCCCCAGGCACCCCGGGAAGGCCCGGTCCGGCGAGCCCCCCTTCGCTACCCAGAGCAGCCGGCGGAGCTCCGGTGGAGGAAGCGGGGAGGACACCAAGGAGGATGCTGCCGCCGCCGCCGCCGCCGCAGGGCCCTGGGCTGCCGCAGGGCGCGAGGCCTCGCCGCAGGGTAAGGGGCTGGCGCGCGGTTTGGATGCCTGGGACCCTGGGGGCAAGCATCCCGGAGCAGAGCAGGCGACGGCGCCGCCACCGCCCCCAGCCCAGGGCCGAGTGTGGGGCCGCGGGAGCCGGTCTGGCCTATGTGAAACGCCAGGCCTCGAGGCGGCTGCTCTAGGCGTCAAGTTGAGCGGCGTGTGTGTGCCCTCTTGGGGAAAGGGTAAGAAATGGAGCCCGATTTCTCTCCCGGGTCGGGGTGTAAGCTGGGACCCACACACACCCCCAAACACATGCCCCTGGACAGGTCCCTCCCACTCGCCCTCCCGGGAGCACAGAGGCTCCGTCCGGAGGAGTGTGGAACCCAGTCCTGCAAAGGAGCAGCAACCCGCCACGCAGAGGGGAGGAGCGTGTTCCCCAGGCGCACCTCTGGGGTCGCAGGGCCCAGGAAGCGGAGATCCACGCGGTCAGCGTCACCCACCCGAGCCTGGCGACCGGCGCGTCCAGGCGAGTTCCGCGGGGCAAAGGTGCCGGGAAAAGCGGCCCCGAACGCCCGCAGGCTGCCCGCAGAGGGTCACCAAAAAAACCAAGCCTCGGGGTCCAAATCATAAAGTTACTAATCCTGCGCAGGGGGAGTGAGTGTGCTTGGGGACGCCCGGGGCGGTCATTTGAGCGTGTTTACTTAAGGACTTTGCAAGCCGAACGCTCGCGGAACAGTCGGATTTCCAACGAGGCAGCAAATATTTGCAGGCGGGAAAAAGAAGCAGAGCCCGGCCGCGACGCCGCGTCCCTCCCTCTGGAGCCGCGGCGCCGGCCTGGGCGGACCCGGCCGCGCAGTTCAGACAGAAACGAAGCCGGGAACCTACAGGGCTGGGAGCGGGGAGGGCGCGGCACGACGGCAAAGGCCAGAAATTGGAGCGTGGCCCCGAAGCCCTGGCGAGATGAGGCTAGGGGCAGAGCTGTCCCTTCCCATTCCAGCCGGATCAATCGTCCTAGGCAGCGATCGATCAATAAAGATGGTGCGAACCCGCTGCAGTCGCTGTGCTTCTGGGGAGGACGTGGAGGCCAGAGGGTGCAGAAGCCGGCTCCCAGCCCCAGCTCGGTTCAGGGCCGCTCTATCTGCAGGCTTCAATCCGGCTGCCCGTTCTTCTCCGGGAACCGAGCGCAGCCCGGCAGGGCCTTTAATTGGGTATGTCCACCTTAATGGTGGCTATTGTTAGGGCAATTAGCGAGAGACAATAACGACCGAGAGGCGTTTAATTCGATTCCTTGCGCCGCCGCAGCCGGGACGCGAGCGCTCTAGAAGAGGCTGGCCGGGGTAGGGGGGGGATGATCTGGTTAAGTGACGGCCCCCTTCCCGGCAGGTTTTGACGTAGGTGTGGAATTCTAATGTGACAAGTTGAAAGCGAGGCGAGAGCGACCAGGTACTGGTCCTGGACGAGGGAAACCTGTCCTGGGCCGCGCTGGCTCCGCGGGGCGCGCCCCGGGAAGTCCGCGCTGCGGCCTCTGAGCGGGTCCCCTAAGTATATGGGAGGGAGAAAAGCAGAGGACAGAGACGTGGAAAACAGACTCTTCCTCCCTACCCCAGGTCCCCCACCTCGATCACCCGAACCGCCTCTCCATGTCTTTGCCCATAGGGGAGGAGGAGCGAAGGAGAGAAGCCCCTCTGGCGCCTACGCACCTCACTCTCCACCCAGCCAGCCTCTCTACCCCTCCTCTGCTCGGCCCTCGGGTTAGATTACCGTGGCTGGGCGAGGAGTTCTCCTGGATAAGAGACTAGCGCAGGTAAAGCTGTATAAACAGCTCACCGGCTGCCGGGCGGGAGGGTTATGCAGAGGACATGGCCCGAGGCGCCACTGCTGGCCGGGGCTGCGCGGCGGGTCGGCGGGGGAGCCCGCTGGGCGCGGCGCCCGGAACAGCGCAGGTTAAACACTCGTTCTATCAGAACTCCCTCCCCAGCGCCCGTTCCTTTCCCGCGTGAGCTGAAATGCAGAGACTGAGGATCGAAATCAAAAGGGTGAGAAAAGCAGGCAGTGCAGGCTTCCAGTGAAACATGGGGAGCAGGGGACTTGAAGGAACGCAGAGAAAAGGGGCCCCAAAACTCAGTGGCAAAGGGAAGATGAGGGCGGTGGAAACGTCAGAGGGTAAACAGCGGGAACTCAGGCAAAAAGGGCTCCGCAAGCGCACCCCTCTTCCCGGCTCCTACACCGCCCGCGTCTACCTGCCCCGGGGAAGCAGCCATAGCTTTGGGGGTGGTATGTGGTTTGATTTACTTTTTTTTTCCTTATTTATCACCGTTTAAAACTCGGAAGTAACCCCGCTGGGCCAGAAGAAGATGCGTGCAGAGATTCCCCCCTCCCGCTCCGCCCCCGCCACCAGGCCGGCCCTCCAGCTTCGGGGGATCCTGGCCCTCCCTCTACTGCCCGGGTGAGAAAAACCCTGATGGTAGCGAGATAAAAATTGGGTAGGTAGGGGTGTAGCGGAAAGGGGGAAGGGAGGGAGAGGACAGGGGTTTTCTGTTTTAAGAGTTGATCAGTGCACAGGGCCTGGGGTTGGCAACGGGGAGCCCCGGGGTCGGGAAGGAGAGAAAGATTTCCCCTTGAGAGTGAGTCGAATAGAATGCGAGTTACCCGCAGGAGCGGTGACCTCCCAGCTCTCCCTCCCTCCTGGCCTCAGCGATTGGGGGAACGGGGGATGGAGGGGGTGCACAAGGGGTGGAAGGGCCCCAGCGGCACCACTCAGGACGGGGCTCGCGGCGTCTGGACCCAGTTTCTCCTAGGTGGTTCTCAGGCCGCTGCGCTGGACTCCCAGGAAAGGGAGCAACCACCCCAGCCAGGAAAGGGGTCAGCAGCGCGGGACTCAGCCGGGTGAAGTCCGGGCCTCGCATTTTTTGGGAGAGGAAAGGTGCACGGGCACCTGCTGCAACCATAGTCTCCCGGCGCTCCCATCTGGTCGCCCGCCGCCTCACCGCAGAGCACCTCCAGAGCCCCCGGGGTTGCCCCAGCCGAGCCCCGAGAACGCTAGCCTTCGCCGAGCCTCCTCTGGCCACTTGAGTTCAGCATTTCTGGAGGAGGGCCTTAACTTGGAGCTATTTTGTTTTTACTTCCTAGATTATCCTGGAACCGGGGTATGATTGCTGTTGGACAATCAACAGTGGGTTTCGAGAGGAGGGGAGGGATTAGATGGTGGAAAGCACTTTCGTTCACATGAGAAGACAGTTGTTCCTGGCTTCCTTTGGATATGCTGGAGTCTCCTTGATACAGTCTGTGAATCTGGGCTCAGAGGTGTAAAGAGGCCACCCTCCCGCGCGCAGCCCTGGCCTGCGCGCCCCTCCACAGACTGCGCCCTGCCGGCGGCCTCTCACGCCAGACCCTTGCCTACCGCTCCACTCTCCGCCTGCCGCCTGTGCCACCTCGTAGACCCCAAGCAATTTGCTCTATAAAACAAAACAGTAGACACACACAAGTGCCTGCAGACCCTCAGCGAGACACCGAGGGAGACCTCCACTCAAGCGCCTTGGGCAATTGGATTTCTCATCCTTTCCACCGCTGCCGCGCCTGGCCACCATCTCTAGTCCCCGCTACCCAGCAGCCAGAAGGAAAGAGGGCTTTGGACTCCAGCTCCAGGGCTTCCGTGGCCAGCTAGCTAGGGCTGCTAAACATCTGTCTGATGACACCAACCATTAAGAAAACGATATGATCAGAAATACTTGGTCCACACACAAAGACATACCGCAAAACGAATGCACAATTTATGTGTGAAATGGCTCAGACACCAAGAATGAGACAACACCGCAGTGCAGCCCAGAAATGCTTAGGATAACTCGGTACTAGAAAACACTGAGGTTTCAGACTCTTTCCCCACACCTTATCAGGACCCTAATTCTCCACTGCCTCCCCTGGTTCCCAGGCAC
The DNA here is from genome assembly GCA_032199065.1 of Smutsia gigantea. Classification (NCBI taxonomy): domain Eukaryota; kingdom Metazoa; phylum Chordata; class Mammalia; order Pholidota; family Manidae; genus Smutsia; species Smutsia gigantea. The sequence goes on from JAVSCE010020477.1 coordinate 371,014, forward strand.
AAATGGCCTTAATCTTCAGAAGAGGGGTTCTCAGCCACCAGGTTCCCATGTACCTGTGCCCTCCCCAGGCTCTCTGATGGCCCTGGGCTGCTGGGAGGCCCAAAAGAGAGGCTCCACCAATGAGTGCCCAGGGATACCCAATGCCATCTCTTTCCTGCACCCCTGACTTACTCCCACCTTATATATTGGTTGCAAAAGGGCAGTGTGGAAATATCAAATAAAGAAACATAGCTTCCCCTGTCTCCAGGCTTTTGGCAGGACAGACCAATGGTAATCCTGAGTCCTTGGGACTGGCAGAGATATCTTTTGTAGAATGGAGGGTGGGACTATGGGATGCCGGACTTGTATACGTTGCACTAGTCACCCATATCCTCAGAACCCAGCTGGCTTCTCAAGCCAGGAACCTTATGTCTTGCAGGGCACCTGGATGGAAGCTGGGAGCTGGGCCTCCTGCTTGATCCCACATGGCACCCAACACCTACCTGGGTATTGGTCTGTCCGACCTGAACACAATAGCCCACCCAGAGTCAAATGGACAGAAAATAGTTCCTTTTCTCAAAATCACACAAACGTATAAAATGTTGAATAGTAAGCCCTTGCCCCATGACCAGCCATTTGGGCCCAGCAAGCATGTCACATCCAGACTCCCCGACTGACTCTACCCTGCCCTGTGCCTGTTAGAGGACCAGCGGCCCCACAGACCTTTCCTGCCACAATCACTAAGGGATGGAAGGCTGCAAATGATACTTTATTATGTGTCCCTTGATAAAGTTCTTAACTTCCCATCCACAACCTCAGTATGTGGACAATGGGGGGAAAAGGCACCAGGAAACATGGGAACCAAATGAAGGGAAGATCCTGCAGGTAGACTCGTTTTCATCCCCTACCCTGGACAGAACCACCCAATTTCCATATGCGTGGGCATCCCCTGGTGTCCCAGAGGATAAAAGTGTGTGTAAAAGCAATTCTTCTGCCCAGATTCAGTCAACTTCTCTTGCATTTTAGTATTATTGTTGTTGGGAACTGGGTCTGATGGAATGACTTCCTCGAGATCTGTTGGCTTAAGGCCCCAGAACAAAATAGGTTTCTTGTCTCCTCGGCCCTTCCCATGCCCCACCACCCTGGGCACCCTCTCTGCCAGGCTCAGGTTTCCTCACCTGCCTTTGCAGCTCCTGGCCACCAGCTCCCCTGGAGAATGCCAGATACACACACATCTGGGCTCCAACTTTTATCTCACAACACACAGCTGTTTACTTATATGCAGAGACAATGAGCCTAAACACACTTAATAAGCAGAGAGAAATAAACATGAAATTGACACGTGGACCCTGCAGCCACCTTGGGGAGAAGGTTGAGCTGCTCCCTGGGGCAAAAGAGTTCTTTTCCACAATCCTCTGCTCTCCCTGAAGTGGAAAACGTGGGTCCAGCCCTTCCCAAGCATTCCTGCCGTCTCTTATTTTTTGTTTAGTTTTTCTTCGCATGCCTAGTTCTACTAGTTCTTTCCTCCAAACAAGGACATACACCCATGCACACACCATGCTCACCCAAGGTCACTGCAGAAAGCCAAAGATTTCCAGTGACCAGAAAGAACCACAAGGACAGGGGTCTCGTTCACTTTCTTTCAGGGCAGCCGTCCCTTCGCAGTTGAGACCTCTTCTTAATTTTCTCCACGTGGAGCAGGGACAGCAAATGCAGTTACAGAAGATAGTGATATTCACTGACCTGGGTAGCTCGCTCCTATGGGCCAGATGTTTTTTATTTTTTCTTGACTTGCCGGAGGTCTGAAGGCAGAAATGGCGGGCAGCCTTGGGCACTGTTGTGGCTGCTGCGGTCCCCACCGCCGCAGCTGCTTATCGCATCTCACGCAGGCTTCCAGCGAGAAGTAAAACCTGGGTGATGTGCATCCTTCCCAGGAGCCCCTTCCCCCCGCCTTCCCCAGCTCACTGTAGTGAGCGGAGCTCTTCCGGGTTGCGCAGCGGGGGAGAGAGGGAGGGAGGGAAAAGCCTGAGGAATGGATTTCACCCCCTTTGCAAACAGCTAACCACCTATGGGGGGGTGGCGCTAGCAGAGTTGGGGGGATGGGGAAACACTGCCTAAAATGTGACCAGCCCCTGGTGCCTTCAGAGCCCACTGTCTCTGGCAGGGTTGGAATGAACACTGCGAATGTCATCAGTAGCTGACCTGGTCACTACCTACCGTAGATATAAAGGCTTTGGCAGATGGGCAGATTTCCTCCCACTTTTGGCCCAGTGGGAGCATCTGGTACAACCGGTAGCAGGGCCTCTGCCCCTCAGGGCTTTCCCTCTCCCTGTGACAGTCCCTCCAGTTTCCGTTTATCCTGACCCCTCAAAAATGCCTGCACTCTACCTGCATCTGTCTTCAGTCACACAGGTGGCCCATGAAGTTCGAAAAAGCAGGCTCGCTGGGCACTGGGCTTGCTGCTGCTCTTTGGCCCTCTCAGGGCAGGCAGGAGGACACTTGCAGGCTGGGAGTCCCTGCACACTTAAGTAAGTAGAGGTTTGTGGAGGCGGATTCTAAGGGTCTCAGCTCTTTTTAAGAAGACTTCTGGGGGGTATTTACCCTCTAAGAGGGTGAGTTAAGGGAGTGAGAGTCAGAGGTGGCTCCGAACATAAAATGGCCCTATTCATCTACCCCCTCCACCAGCACCTTGTCCCGTTCTTCTCTTCAAAGACCCCCCTCCCCTGTACCATCCCCACTTCTCCTTTTGGGTAATCAAAATAATCCGTGGAGGAAATCTGTCATGAATAAATTTCTGCAAGAGTAAAATGAAACTCCATAAATATTGGGGTAGAAAGGTCAGGGTCCATTTGTTTTGACAGAGTTTCCCTTCACAATATTTATATAATAAAAATATGGAGACTGGTTTTAAAAATAAATACATCTTTGGGGAGAAATAAAACAAAATGTGTCCGTTGCTGGGCCAGGAAGTCGAGAAGTTTCTCCCGCTGGAACCAGTTCGGGAGGAAGGAGTTGAGTTGCCCGGGTTAATGGTGCAGAGTTCAAAGGCGGCTGTTCCGTGGGCGGTGAAGGGAAAGAGGCCATTGGTTAGCCAGGCCAGGATTGGTGTGCAGAGGTGGGCCGCGACCGAGAGCGACTGTGCAGCAGGGTCCGGAGGGCGGCGTGCACGTAAAGCGGACGCGGAACCCTGTGTCCAGGGGGGGGGGCGCAGAGCGTGCGGGGCCAGGGGCGCCAGGTCCGCGGCCTGTCCCCCGCGCCGACGCCCCTGAGCCGACGCTCCACCCCGCGGTGTGCGCCCCCCGCTACGCGCCCTCGGCGCCAACCTGGCCAGGAGGAGAAAAGGGGGTCGCCCTGCCATGGAAGCACCCCGACGTCCACCTCGCGACCCGAGCTCAGATCCTCCTCCACCCTCCTGCCATTCCCCTCCCTCCTTCCGCCACCAAGTGGCAGAGCCAAGTTCTTCTGCGCCAGGGCGCGGAGTCCGCCGGGCAGCGCGTTTCGAGGACCGAGAGGAGGGGGTCACTCTTTAAACAGCTTTCGCCCAACCTGTTGCCCTGGAGCATGTCGGGGGTCTGCGGGCACGTTGCCCGCAAGGCCGCGCAGGGCTGGGCCGGGGCCGGGGCTGAAGGACAGGGCCGGGGATTACCGGGGACTTTAGGGTCCCGACACCTTCTCGCTCCAACTTGGGCCCTGCCTTGGGAGGAATAGGACCACCCGGAGTAGTACCACAGTTGTTCCCTTGGCCGGATGTTAGCTGGACCCCAACCCGCGGTTCCACCCTGCTGGAGGGACCATTTGCGTCTTTCTCCAAGCTCCCCTCCCGGCGACTGGCCCCTTTGGAGTTCCCGTCCTACCGCCCTGTTCCTCCCCCCACCGCAGATTCGCTTCCACCTGGAAATCCCGGTTTACCCAGCTCGGGATCCGCCCTTGCACCCCCAAAACCCCAGGCGGCTCCCGCTCCTCGCTGCGGAGACCTTCTCCGCTACCCCCACGCGTCGCGGTATCCTTGCCCCGAGCGCCCAGCCCCGCGCGCTCCGGCCGGGTGGGCCCCCGGTCCCCGCTCCTTTTCTGCTGACGCGGGCACTCGCTTGTCTCCAGGTCTAAAGTGGCTCTTTGGTGAGGGACAGAGAAAGCCGATCGCACACACACCGCCCCCGGCACCCCAATTCTACCTTAAGCAAAGGAAGTGTGACGTTAAGGGAATGCGGCTGCCAAAGACACTCGGGCTTAAAAAAAAAAATCCAAAAGACTTAATTAAAATATAACTGATTTTCAGTGTCATGGTTAGACAGGGGCAAGATTCAGGGAAGAAATGCCAGCTGGGCATTTCTTGTTATCGTGATGGATTTAAGGATGGAAACTGCTGCTAATTCGGAATCCAAGAGAGAATTATTCCGGGAGGGTAGGGGAGATTTGATGGTGGGGAGGAAGTGGGTTGAAGAAAGGCAAGAATTTATCCTGAGAAGGAAACACAGTGAAGCAAAGGAGCTGGTCGCTCAGACACGCGGAAGATTTATTCGCGATTCGTGGACACCGGTCTCGGCGAAGATGTTGCTTTAATGAGGCTGCAAGTCGCCTTCTGAATTGTAAAAGCTCCCACTGGCTCGACGGTTTGAGTCTCTGTGCGTGTGTCTATACCTTGCACGTGAGAGAGTTAAAATGACCCTCCGTTATTCAGGGGCGACTGCGTTCAACGCTGAGGTGCAGGCGGGTCCTGGGCGCACAGAGCTTGCTCTGCCCTAACAGGCCTGAGGGGACAGGGTGACTTCACACCCAACATTTCAGGATCCTTAAATGAACCCCACCGTCGAGGACTCCTTGTTGGGTGCGTGCCTGGAACACCAAGGCGGCAAGGCAGGGACGCAGCGCTGCAGCACACATTGGCGCGCCCACTCAGGGGCCCCTCACCTTACGGCAGGCACCTGCCCGACCCCCATACCCTGCTGCCGGCCTCTGGACTCCTTTTCTCTTCCTGGAGCACCTGCCACCGGCCTTCAACCCCTAAATCTGGGCAGGCAACTATCCTTCCTAGGGGCTTGGATTCAGAAACTGAACCAGGTAGAGAACGGTTCTGAGTGTCCTGGGCCTCGGCTCACAGCCTGGTTTGGGATTCTTCCTGGAGGCAATCCGGCCATCCTAATTGGCACCAGCATCAACCTCTTTAAATCCCGGGGTGTATTGGGCCCCATTCCCACAAGCTAAGACGTTTGATTGGATTTCAAATATAAAGGGAATGCACTGGGCCTGTGGAGGTGGAAGATGGATCCGTAAATGACTAAAGGATAATAGAAACACTGTCCCCGGGATCTCTGAGATGGCCAAAGAGATAGGAAGCTCACCTGTTGGCTAAAGAAAAAGGAGACCCTGTAGGAAGAAATAATGGCTGGCAGAATCTACAATCTTTCTAAGAATGTGTGGCCACTTAGAGTTGTTCTCTGCAGGGCTGTGGGAACCATTAATTTATTCTTCTGGTCTCCAATACCCTGTTTCTTTTCCCTAAAACACGGGTAACATTTTTTTGTGCCTGCCTTCAGTGTCGTCTCCTTGTCAATTTTTCTACCTTCCTATACATACCTCAGATTGGGTTGGTTTTTTGCAGGGCACTCACTGACATGAAAATACACACTCAGTATTAGCCTTGGTTTAAAAGTTCTCATCTTTCAGTGCCACTCACTGTGATCATTTTATTATAAACGTAGGGAGGAGTGTTGGGAGAGAGTAAACGGGGTCTAGGGTGGGGACACTAGCTCTTTCATTTTTCTTCTTCCTTTCTTTCCTAACAGAACATTTTCATTAAACTCAGCTTGCAGTTCTGTGGCTGCCTGTTTCCCAGACCAAGAACTGCAGTCTGGTTGGGGGTGGGCAGGTGGTTCAGGACTGGGTAGCGCAGGGCCTGGATGATGTGAAACCCCATGGACCTCTCAAATGAAAGTTTCACACAGCAGTGACTGGAAATTTTAAAAAAAAATTTTTTCAGACCTAGTCCACGAAGGCCCCCTAAATAAATAGCCCCGTTCGCAAATTCCTATCAATTATTACGTGATGGGAAAAAATCCTATCTGAAAATAAAGCACGTGGACGTGGAGAATTTTAATTAAATCTTACTGTGGATATAATAACATGGGAGTGATTTTTCATTCGGTGCTTGCCTGCTCACCAGTGTTTTATGGCGTTTTCTTGCCTCTGACTTTATTTTAAAATATTAGACGAGGTGGAGAATTATAAACGACTCTTTCCTTATCTGTACTGCTCACATATCCAGGATCAGAGGAGCTGATTAAGAAAGAAGTCAGAGGCAACGTTGGATTCATAATGATTTGGAATAATGAATCCTTATCTCTGCTTTCCAGATTATCTGCCTTTCAGCTCCCAATGTTTTGTTACATGGGATAATTTATTGCATCTAATACATCACAATGAATCTGATGGTAGAAAGTGATGGCCAACGTTGTGAAAAGGGGGCCCTTATTTTTTATCCTGGGGCAATGAAACTGCTTTTTTTGCAGTTTTTAATTGGGAAAATATAAGGTAGATCTGATAAAAAAAAAGAGAGAGAGAGAGAGAGAGCTGGGTATAATCTTGCCTGCTCGTGCTTTAACCACGCTGCTCTTTAATTAGTGTGTCAATTTCAGGCTGAAATTAACAAGATCGACCGAAACCAGCGCTTAGTTTCTCACCAGCATGGGATCCTAATTTTTAACATGATTCATTTTTTTGAAAAAGGAAATAATTAATCATAAACACTGACTAAAGCACAGGGCCAAGTTAAGATAAAATGCCATTTGCATCTTTATATACAAAGATACCAATAATGTTAATTTTTCTGAGATTTCCTCTCTCCTCACTACCCTGCCCCCACATAGGTCCCACCCTGACGGCTGCCCACTCCAGCCCCTTTCCAAGTAAACGGGGGGGGGGGGGGAATCAATCCCAGGTTCCTTTCCTATTCATCGATCTCTTTTTAAAAGTACATATCAATTCGGCTCCACGGCTTTGTCTGTTAACACCTGCAGAAAGTGCGTAGCTTTCCTTCCTCCTGAGCAGAGTGGTGGCAGGATCCAGACTCTTCCTCCACCTCCACTCATCATCTTACCTCCATTTTAGAGTTGGAGAGAAGAGGACACACATCTCATTTAATTGTTAATTAGTTACGATAATTGGCATTTTTGTTTCTTTTGTATTTTGCCCTAACGCCAAAGGAACAAAAGCCATCTAAAACGCAACAGGCTACTCTGCCTGTTTCAGGACGGATTTCAGAATCTGAGGCTATACCCGCGAGTCCCCTCCCAACAACTGACAACAGTAGCAACGACCCGATTTCAGGAAGTCAAAGGGGCAGGAGTCGTTGGTAATTTGCTCTTTAAGCTTTTTGTGCCTGTTGATTACTTTCTGGTTGCTTGGATTAAACAATCGTTGCAAATATGCAAACCAGTGAGAAGAAATTCATACATATTCGCTCTCCAATTGTTCCTCCTGACGTCAGATCATAATTTCTTGGTAATTGGATGGCTTGCACCCGAATAAAGCTCATCTGAAATTCTCCGTATTTCTCTAGGTTGCAGTAGACTTTGTACTGGGAGGTGGGGGGAAGACTTGATTTTTTTTTTAATGAATTATTTTCTGTTCACCGTAGTTGTACTGTCTCCCTCCCTGACACTTAAGAACATTTACTTCTTAAATGAAGTGTGAGGATATGGAATTTGTTTTCTGGAAATATAATTTCCCACACAATTCCTGAGTAGGTTGGAGAGAATTGAACAGGGGTGGTAAAGATGGAAGAAACTGACCATGGTTGGGGCAGAAGCAGAGGTGAGGTTGCTATGAAGCCAAATCTATGTGCCTCCCTCCCTCTGCTTAGATCTCTAAGAGTCTTGGGTGGTCACCCCTTCCCACCATTCATTTTTCCTCTCCTGAGATTACCCTAAATTTCCAGTCATCTGGAATTCTAGTCTTAATTTCTGAGCCAGTCTCACACCCTCAAGCGCAGGAGGCAGCTAAATAATTACAGATTTACAAAGCTTGAATCTTGATTATAAAGATAGTTCAGGCTTAGGCAATGGTAGAGAGACCAGGTTTTCCGTTACCATTCAGCTCACTTTGGCCTTAGTGCAGTGGGCTTCAAATGCCTAGTTCTAATTTAGTACTTAATATTGCATGATTTCCTTCTGTACCCTCTCCTCTCCACCTCTGCCCACTCTCCCTTTTCCTCTCCTTCTCTACCCTCTCTTTAGAACACATTACTCCAAGAATTTCAAGTATCAATTATAAGAAATATTAATTTCTCAGTCCCAGCCAGTGAAGTGCGGATGATCTGATAGGGGTATAAAAACGGTGCTTCCCTAGATGAAACAGACCAATGGAGCCTACTGGGCCGTTTCCCATGCCAGGGTGAACATTCAATTTTCCGGCATTATCTCCACACTTAAACTCGCTTTCTCCATTTCTGTGCCAAGATAAATTTGCATAATATTTGCAGCTGTAATTAGCCGATGAGCATCTCCCAGCCTCCCCCTTTTGTCTCTCTCTGCATTTGGTCGTCCATTGATGCCACGTTTGATCTTTAATATTACAGGATTCCCGATAGAGGATTGCATATCTTATCTTCTCGGCTCCAAAATCTTTGAAGAAGGTGGGAGGAAGGGAAAGAGGGTCTTCAGGGGAAAGAAGGAATGAGGAGAACAAAGCCTCACTAATCAGGGTTTGAAAAGGTTGCGTTGGAAGAAGGTACGGGTAGTGACAGAACAAATAAGATGTATGGGGATGATGGTAAGGTGGGGGTGGAGAGGCAGGACTAGCCTCTGGGAATTGGGAGAGTCTGGAATCATTATTTAGAGGATTCAGGAGTAGGGCTAGGGGAGGCTGGGCTGCAATCCGGAGCATGGGTGGGTTGGGAACAGGGGATTGGTGGCCCAGCCCCAACTCTGTGGCCCTTTCTCCCTTTCTGGGGAAAGGGCGATTGCCTGGGCCCCAGTAAGATGCTCTGCCGGTCGGGCTGCCCCCCTCACGCAGAAACTGGAACTTTTGAAACCCAGGGACTTTCTTATCTGCTCATCTGTTTGCCTCCTTAGGAAAGAGAGTGACACTCTGGATTTCCAATATGTTACCACACTTTTCATTCTCTCCAGCACTGTTTAAAAGAGATGGAAACCCCCTCCGCCCCAAAAAAGGAAAGAAAATGAAAAGAGAAAAAAAGAAGGGAAAAAGAAAAAGATAAAAGGGACTAGGAAGGAGAGGAGGCAGGGAGTCCATCCAGCGGATAGTGTCGCCTCCACAAGGGGAGTGAGACCAGGAAGGTGTCCCCCTGGCCTGGCCTGGTGGCTATTGTTAGGTCAGCTTTCTCCAAATTGGGAGTCCTCTGAATTGGATGGCAGCAGGGTGGGAGGGAAGGCGGATTAGAGGAGCCACTGGTTGAATCAGTATTTGTGGGAATCCGAAGAGGCAGAGGGAGAGAGTACAGGAAAGAAGGAGAAGGAGGAAAAAAAGAAGACAAGAAAGAGTCGATTTTCATGCCAATCATTGAAACAAATAGCTAACATTTAACGTTTACACCCGCACTGGCGGCGCCCTGGCGCTCTGAGGACCTGGAGCCGGGCTAAAATGTCCTGAAAGCCTTTGGAGAGAACGGGTTTCCAGCTATCAGGTTCTGCCCGCCGCCCCCCTTTCACGGGGTTTCGGTTTCAGGCTGGACTTGTCCAATGTCTGCGTCACTGTAGCGAGCTCCTAAATGAGTGTCAAGGGGGCAAATATCAAATAGCGCCGGGGTCAAGGCGATTTAGTTAACCTGCAGGGAGCTCAGGGCTGGAACTTGGGTGGGACTCGCGCGGAGGATGGCGGGCGGCGGGCGGAGGGCTGGCGAGTGAATGAATGAATGAACGAATGAGGTGGTGGAGAGCAGGCCCAGACACACGTGGGCCGAGCGCGCCTCTGCACCCCTGTTCGCCCTTGCAGGGCGAAGTACTGCTGTCAGTTTGAGAAAAGTTCCCTATAACTTTTTTTTTTTAATGAAGCCAGTTTTTTAAAAAAGGGAAGTTAAGAAACTGGGCTCCATCCCGGCCATAAAGTATACCTTTAGTAATTATTATCTCCAGGCCTTAGTTTCCCCATATGTTAATGACGGGGTTGGAAAAGAAGCTAGCCAAGGTCCCGTCCTGGTGGGAAAAGAGCAGGCCCAGGGCTGATAGGGAGTGCGGTGTGCCGGAGGCCACCCGCTCTGCAGCCCCAGGCATCCCCGAGACACCCGACCCCCCACCAGCTTGGCCTGCAGGTGCTGGCCAGACGCACGTCAGGAGAGAGACCCATACAGCCCCTCAACTTGAGCATTGCAGGGCTCTGCCACAGCCCCGAGCTCGTGGCCAGAAGCAAGAGCGATGATCCAGGGTGACCCTGCAGGGAAGTCTGCTCCCCCCTTCCAGCCCACCCAGATCCTTCGGCGCTCTCTCCTCGGCGTCTCTTGCCTCTTAAGTGTTTTCAAAAGAGTACATCTTTAATGCGGGGGGAGGGTGGGGAGAGCAGACTGATGGAGATTTCTTTGAAAATTCCTAAATCAAGTGTCAGGGCCGAAGTCCAAGGCGTCGCAACCTTTGGGTGGAGAGCTGTAGTCCGGCTGCGCCCTGGCTAGAAATCGATTTCGCCAATGCCCGCTCCTTACAAGTGTGTGGTGTCTTCTTTTGTCTATTTTGAAGCCCCGAGTGTCTGCGCTCCAGGCCGGGGGAGGTGGGCTCGCTGGCACTGGCGCGGGTCCGCGAGCGCACGCGTTTCAGCCGCCTGGGGGTGGGGGACGCAGAGTCAACGGTTTGTTTCCCCAATTCTGAGTTCAAGGCAGCGTGGAGGCGTCTGCGGCTCGAGCTCCAGAGCTGGGACCCAGGCCTCCCCGTCCACCACCTCCCCCTCCGGCGCAGGTCCGGGCCTGCCTCGCAGCCCAGTGCGCGCAAGTCTGCGGAGTGGGGTCCGTGCGGGAGGCAGGAGGGGCGGGGGGCAAAGTGGGGACACGGGGGTGCGGTGCCCGCACCAGCCGGGTCGGCCCGGGGCCCTGACTTAGAACAGCCCCCGTTGGGGTGAGCCGTCCCTCTTCTCAGTGTGATTCTCAGTGATGGTCATGGAGACTAATCAGGGTGCGACTTTCCCCCCTTCTTTCTCAAATTAAAAAAAGAGAGGAAAAATACGCTCCGAACTTCACTGCCGTTCGGGCTCCGGAGAAATTCTAAAATCGAGCCGTGTAATTTCTCCGTTGATTTTGATTGACATACTGTCCCTGGGATCATGTGTTAATCCCTTCTTCACTCCAGCCTTTTCATAACTCATTTCTCTCCTGCTAGATGGGGCCTCCGATGGTTACCGCGGCAACCCCGATAGCGCTAAGCCGTCTCCGCTCGGCAAGGAGACCGCGATTCCGCATGCAGAGGCCGTGTGCCGCGGAGGTCGCCGCAAAGTCATTCGCAGCGCACCGCACGTTATTAAACTTTTATTCTCTTTTTAAACACGGGAGCTCGTTTGCACCTGCACCACGGGGTGTCAGCGTCCTTCCGGGCACTGGCCGTCACTGTGCCGGGCGCGGGGCTCCGCACGACCCTCACGCGCCGACCCCCCCCTCTCCGCGCCGGGCCGGGGCTCCCCCGCCTCCCGCCTGCCCCGGGGGCCCCCTGACGCCATCTCCGGGACCCTCGGGGTAGCCGGGACCCTGCCTTCCGCCGCGGGGTCCCCTGTCTCGGGGTCCTCCCTCGGCCGCGTGCCCTCCCCTCCACGCCGTGGGCTCCGCGCCCCGAGAGCCCTCCCTGGTCTTGGGGCGCCGTCTGGACGCGCACGTGGCGGGAGCGCGCGGGCTGGGAGTTCTTTCCCCGTCCGGCCCGGAGACTGCCGGCTAGGGGTGCGGGTCCCGGGCCAGCCTCCGGCACGCTGGGCGCTGGGGGAGCGGCCCCGCTCTGCGGTGTACGTCCGCGGCGTCCACCCCAGCCCCAGAGAGCAAGGCCGCCGCAGCCCCGGGCCGCTCGGGAGGCCCGTGAGGACACGGCCCCGGTGTCCCTCGTCTCCCGATCCCCACTCCCTCCTCCTCCTTCTCCCTTTTCGCCCTTCCCAGCCTTTGTTCCTGCTGGGAGCGGTGGACCCCCTGAGGCTCCGGGGCGGCCCCTGTGACCTTGTCCCTTGCAGGTCCGGCTCCCCTGCCCCGGGCCCCACTGCCTTCTCAGTCCTGCAGCCTGCGAAGCGTCAGCTCGCCAGTCCCCGGCCACGCGCCAGGCCCGCCCCGCAGCGGGGGACGCGCCCCGAGGGCTGCCTTCATCGCGGTGGACCTTGGGCTCCGGGCAGCCAGGACCGGGCCGCGTAGCTGGCTCTCTGCTGCACAGACACCGGCTGGCACTCGGAGCTGGGCAGGGACAGACCTGTGGAGGGCAAAAGTTGGGGGTCCTAGTTGTGCAGGTGGAAGGGGCCCCAAGGCACTCCAAGAGTCCGCTTCCCTCCTCGAGGGCAGGTGGCTCTGAAGGCTGCAGGGGATGCCACGTGCACGGCTGACCCCCACTCCCATCCCGTCCCCACAGCAAGGGGTTGCTTTGCTTCACCGCTGCCCTGCCCAGAATTGCAGCTCTAGCTGGGCAGTGGGGCCTTTCATGCACTGGGTGCCCTGGGGAGAAAGGGAGGAGGGACCCTTCCCCTGGGAGCAGCAGGCATTTCCTAGGTCCCTTCATCTCACATCTGCAAACTTCCCGAGGGCAAAAGAATCCAGAGAAACAGCCCAGGCCAGCTGACCTCTCTTCATGGCTCTCCACAGGGCCGCGGGGATGAGGGCCTCCAGAGCAGGCCTGGGAAGCGGTGGGGAGCACCGGTGAGGGGGGCACTGCGGTCGTCCAAGCAGAGGACACGGTGGGGAGTGTGACAGTGGCTGACCCTGGTTTTAACAATTGGACTCCAACTGTAGGGAGCAGGTTGAGGGCTGGATGTGGGGCCAGGAGGAAGCAGAAAGCTTTCCTGTCCTGGCTCTGCCCCGGGGAGGGTTCAGAGGGTCACAGCAAGGTCACATTTCTGAGTGGTGGAGACCTGGGTCTCCATGAATGCTGGGGCTGGGCATCTGAGGAGTGCTGGGCGAGAGGCCGCAGGTCTAGAGGGCGGCAGGGGCTTGCTAGTCTGTGCTGTCAGGCTGGAAGCCAGCTGATAGGTAAGGGGGTGGGGGGAAACAGTAGTAGTAGGACTCTGGCGGCCACAGGAGTCTTTACTGAGGGTCAGCCTTAGGTCTGGCAAGTCTGGGATCCATGTGTCTTAAGGCACATGTCACACCACTACCACCTAACTGAGCTGACTTGGGGGAAACCCAACTGATGGAAATTCTGTCCTAGGGAAAAGGCCATCCAGATTACTGGCACCAAAGGTCATGTATTATTAAATAATGAAGTAACTCTGTCCATCATAAACCACATAGGTGGCCAGCTAACGCTCATCAAATAGGACATTCCATGAGATAGGTGTGTCCCGCCTGACCCAGTCTGGCCCAGCCCTCATCCCTGCTCTGTGGGCCCCCTTCATTCCCTTCAGGAGATCTCATGCTCACAGACCAACACCAGTAGAGTCTCAAGCATTTATGTATTCATTCATCATTCCTTTCTCCCTCTGACATGGTGTCCCCTAATGGGCATCCTGCTAAGCTTGGAGACTACAAAGTGGGACGCTTCCTCCGTCCACAGGTAGAGGGTGTGGGAGAGACAAGCGCGTGGATCCTTACAGATGCAACAAATACTGGATTAAAGGCATAACATGATGGGCATGGCGGAGCACAGGTTCCTGGCTACCCCGAGGTGCTGCCCCCCCCCCACCTCCTGTATCCTCAGGGCCCCAGAGATGGTGTCAGAGGAGCCCCAGGGGTAGGCAGGAAGTGGCAGGAGCCCTGGCCCGGCAGAGAGTGAGGGGTTGGCCCAGAGGAAATGATGCCCCAGAATACCTCCAAATGCTTCCCAAACGCACAGCACCTGTTCTGGCTCTCAGGGGATGCTTAGAGCTTCTGGAGCAGAGCAGGGGGCAAAGGGGTTTCCAGAAAGGAACAGACAAGTTCAACTTCCCAGGGTTAGGGAAGTCGCAGGGAGAGTTGGCCACGCCATGGGAAATGCGCCCTGGGCGGAGGGAAGGAGAGAGGCAGGCCACCCAGCCTTGCAGCTTCATCTGTGGGGACTGGGGGGCAGGGACAGTCTTTAGGCAGAGAAGCGCCTGGATCCAAAGGCGTTAAGTTACAGATTCTAGATGCCATCTGGTGCCAACTCTCCCCTTGCTTCCTCCAGCCACACACCCAGACCCAAGTGTTAGCCTCGATATTGCCAGTTATGTAAAGTAAGTGGGCAATAATAACAGCATTGGCTTTTTCTTTTCTTTTCTTATTTTCTGCAAAATGCTTAGGTAGAAGCAACATTTACACCAAGGCTCATGTTTCTCTGTGTGTTTCTTCGATATTGCTGCAAGGGACCTTTATCCGCTGGGGTTGTGCATGTGTTGAGAACAGCAACCACCGTTCCTGTCTCTGTTTCCAAGTCACAGCTTGGCTTGGACCAGAGGCACTCCGATGGTTTAACTGCTGCAACAGAGATGAACCAAACCTTGGAAGGGAGCAGGGACACCACCTAGGAACCACACTAAGATGTGTCTGTGGTGGGAGAGAGAAGGGGCCCAGAACACTCATGAATATATGGCAGGTATCTACAAACCCTCACACTAATTGATGGGCTCTCTCTGTATCATCCTAGATAAAGGGCCCCAGTGCAGTAAATGCTGATGTTTAGAACACCCTGATAGGGCTTTGTTAACAAGAAGATAACAGAAAAGCAAGATAGGTTTGTTTAGCTGCCTATAGATAAACCCAATAGGTCTTTGTTAACTTTTCCTGACGGATGGCAGCCCTAACCATGATAAATAATCGTGGAGCAGGGAACTTCATTTAAAGTGCCAGAAATGGGCCTACATTTTTAGCTCTTTTGAACGAGGAGCAACTATTTTCCTTGAGTGAGGACACATACACCACAGTACATCGGCACTGGATTTCCTCTAAATAATTTTAAACCATCAGCCCAACCTCCGAACCAAGTGGACTCCTGGTATGTTCTCAGGGCGTGCTATGGTCCAATCACACGAAAATGACTAATTCTAAGGAACTGGATTTTACAGATGAGCCTTCAAAAGGGCGACAGCACCTTGAGATATACACACAGGTGCCTTCCTAGTAACTGAACACAGGTAAAATATGCTTTTCAGTACTTGGGAGGAGCATGGTGGCCAGAGATGCTTGTTCCTGCAACACGACGGAAGTTGCAAAGTCTCATCCCAAACTGATTGCTGCCTAAGGATCTATTTCTAAAGGCCGAGGAGGTAAGGTTTTTCACTGTTTTTAGGTGATGTCTTGCATCCTGAGGGACATCAGCCTTTCACCAGAAGGAGCCACAAGTAAAGGATATGCCCAGAACTCATGCAACATGAAAGCTTCAAAGTACACTGAAGGCAACTGTTTTAAATCTAGTTACGAAGAGGCCAAACTTCTGTGCTGTTGAAAAATAAATTGTCATTACACTGTTATCTTTAATGCAGTCTTTTAAAAGAAGGCATTCAGTTTTACTAAAAACATTATTTGAATTTTATCTTTGCTAAAATGCTGGGGAGGAGGGGGAGGGAGGCTTGGCCTGACCATATAATCTTCCCTAACCCGCAGAGTAATCAATTCCGATGGAAGAAGTGATATTAGGTCTCTGAAGTTCACCAGATTTGCCACCAGCAAATGGAGATCCCAGGTGAAATGATGTCTCAGTTAATAAAAAGAATATTAAAAGGAATTCACTCTAAACGTAGAAAAATTACTATTTGTGAAAGCTGCCGGTTAAACATGTCCTAAAACACAAGGAGAGGTTTTGTTAAATGTGTCACAAATAAGAAAGCGGTATTGTAATTCAGTTCTCTTTTTGGTTCTCAGAGCAAACTCCCGTTGGATTCTCTCTAAGGGGCAGCGCAGACCTTAACGGATCAGATTGGATTCCCTAGACTCCCTGGAACCACAAGTTCACATCCCAGAGGGGTTGGGCTCAACCCTTCGTCCGTCCTAGGCAATAAATAGCATGGAAACCAGGTTATCTCTGTGGCCAACTTTCAGGAAAGACCTTGACAACAGAGCCGGGGTGGACCTTGGCGATCACGTGGTTCTTTCCATTCCAGTGGGTTTACTGCGGGGCTGGCTGAACCGGTGAGGCCGCCCGCAGCTAAATGCCACCCTGATCCCAGGAGATGCTTCAACGGGGTTTTTAATAGAGTCCATTTAATAGCCTGCGATAGACTGCAGCGGCAGCCGGCTCCGCTTACCCTGTGGAAAGCCATCGGGTGGCTCCATCAGATTAGGTGGGAGAGGGGTAGGGAATTGGGGATGCTGACTTTCATGTGCAGTGTTCGGCGGCACTTCTGTAGCACCTTAGTATTTTAGCACCATATTCTGTATTCCTGATTAGTGGGGTTGGCTTAGCTACAGCAATGTTTCTTTCTTCATGTTTTTAGCTCAAAGGGCTAGCGCTCTCAGCCGAGTCTGAACAATCAAGTCGCTGAAATTCTAGTGCACTTTTCAGATCTTGTGCCCCTTCTTTACATCAGGTGCACTGTTTCCACTTGCCTTCGTTCATAGTGTTTGTCTAGTTTCTGACATTACAGTATGGAATCTGGAAGACCAGCTCTGTGACAACAAAATCCGACAATGCCAGCAAAGCCCAGTGAAGGGCTATGTGTTAAGGTGTGTGTGTCTCAGTGACGTGGGCTGTCCTCACACCCGAGCAGTGACTGGGGACCTTTCCTTACTATCGCTCCAGCCTTTTGTTTTCCTTCTCATCACTGAGCACTAACGAAACGTGATCAACAGCTTGATGAAAAATAGGAGCTTGCAAAGTCTTATCAACCATGTTCTTGTTTCCCAGTGCATTACTCACATTAAAAATGATGACCGTTTAATGTGACTTTTGTGTCTGTAAACTGAGTAACTGAAAATCTTATACACCAATAGGTATGTGACTATGAAGTGTTGTGAGGTGGACATAATAATCACGCCATGTATTTTATATATATATATATATATAAATGTCTTTCAGATGAATCTATGTACACAGACTTCGATATGTTTCTCAGAGACAAAGTGGGCAACTCTATCGCATCACCGTTAACCCAGTTGCTTTGGAAAGGACGTGAACCACCTCTTACAGCAGAAATACCATCTTTTGAATTCGGTGAGGATTTCCGCTGCATTAAATTGCTGTATTGTCCGTGACTACACACTGAAACATGGGCCAGCTTTCTTTTGGTGGTCTGGTAATTCGAAGCCCTCAAATAGGGCTTGGTATTTTGTCATCAATAAGCAGACCTTCTCTGTCGTTTCTAGTGATTTGAAACAAAGTTTGGTGAGAATGGTTTGCACATAAAAACATTTGAAAAAATAACTAGCCATCCAAGAAATGAAGTAGAGGTTGAAAGGGCTTATATTATTACCTTCTCGCTGCTAGAAGCCTCTCGGAAGCAGCTCAAGTGGCCGTAGGCTCAGTGTATGTATATGAACAAGTGCTTCTGTGTTCATCTTACTGGTTAAGTCAGTGCAGTAGAAACTTCTCACTAAATCTTATACAAATGACTGACAACTGATATTCACACCGCAGACTCCCAGACACATAAAATATGTACTTAATGAAAAATTGTTAGTAAGTTGAAAACATCAAATTCTGCCCACTTGTTTTCTTCCACTTTACTGACCATAAAGCAATATAAATGCCTCCATGCCATTTTATCCAACATTTGTGATGAAAGATCCTGTCTGTGGAGGGAAGGTGCTCGCCCCCTAGGAGGTGAGTCCATCTGCCTCGCCAGCCCTGCCACAGCCATAGGCCTGCTGGAGACATCGCCTTCTATTCTTCCTTTTCAAAATTTGCAAGAGGCTATCGGTCTGAAAAGGATGATCCTGTCCTTACTTTTTGTATCCCAGTTTCATTTCTTTTTATTTTGAGCCTATTCTTTATGTCATTTTAAACCAATATTCCTTTACCAGTGGGTCTGACAGCATACCCGGTGTTGGAAAGTTTTCACATGTCGCTGCCTCTGTAAGAGAACTTGCACGTAACTTTTCAGGTTTCAGACACAGAAGGTTAGAGCTACAAGAGCAAAGGTAGATGTGCCCTGACGATGGTGCCACTTGGGATTTCTCCATGTTATGATGGAGCAAAATGCTACGCATTCAGTAGAACCGTACTTGGGAGTTTTGAATTTGGATCTGTTCCCGGGCTGGTGATATGTGGTCTGATCCTTTTTCAGGATGCCGGGCAGGACAGCAGTCCACAGCTTCCCGGCAGCCACTCAATCACGAGGGTCGACAGCCGAGACACTGACTGCCACCCTGTCCCCTGACAACTGTCCTGTTTTTCACTTTCAGCACAGTAGTCAATAAATTACATGATATAGTCCACACTTTATTATCAAATAGGCTCTGTGTTAGATGATTTTGCCCACCTGTAGGCTTATGTTTAAGTGTTCTGAGCATGTTTAAGGTAGGCGAGGCTAAGCTGTGATGGGATGGGATGGGTTAGGCGTGTTAAAGGATACATTCAGATTTTCTGTATTTTCAGCTACTGGGTTCATTGGAATTTAAGTCGAGGAAGATCTGTAGTCTCGGGCAATCTCTTTCTCTCCGCATGAAAGGGCTAAGGCCCTTGGAAGATCATCCGTGCGGGAGCACCTCTTACCTGCCTTTTCTGTCCGCACGGAAAGTCAGGATTGCACAGTAGCCAGGAGTGTCGGCAGTCGTGGATGTTATAGAACTGCACGGTGCAACGTGGGAATTACTAGCCACTCGTGGTAGTTTAAATTTTAATTAAAATTCAATTAAATGAAAAATTTAGTTTCTTAGCTGCAGCAGCCAAATTTCAAGTGCTCAAAAGCCCAGGTGGCCATAGCTACTGTATTGGACAGCGCAGAATTATAGATAATTTCCACCATCACAGAACAGTCTGCTCCACAGCCTGAACCCCGAGATCCATACGTGTACCGAACAGTCGAGCACAGGGGGCGGGGTGAGGGGCAACTCGTCCACTAGGGGGCACTCCGGGAGCCAGTGCACCCCTGCCGAGGGATCACATTTACGATGCTCTGAAAAAGCTCTCCTTCTAAGCGTTAAGCTGGGTTTCCTTACTTAATCTGATATGCTTACTGCGCTAGGCCCGAGGCTGTTCAAGACGGGAATACAGCCACGGACCTGCGGGAGGTAGAGGAATCCTGGCGCTGGCTTGTCCTCCATGATTTACTATTCTGTTTAATTCTCCATTAATTAGAAAATGCCTCTGCCAAATCACACTGGTTATCCAGTCCTGCTAATGGACACACACTCAGGTCCTGCGTGCAGTCTGTTTCTCTCTCCCTCTGTTTACTACATAGACATGCCTACTCTGGAGAGAAAGGGCTTCCCCCCCCACCCCACCCCCAGGAAACCCCTCTGTTCTAACCATCTTCCATGACCAATGATCACATCATCTGATAATAAAATGACCTAGTCAATGTCTTGCAACTTTTTAAGGCTTGATTGTAGTTTCAAGATTACTCTTTTGACGGGGTTTTGAAACCCAGATTGATTTTGAGGCTCATGGAAATCCCAAATTCCTGGAGTACCGGAAAAGCATTGAAAAAGCAAGATAATACATATTAACTGATTACACAGAACAAAAGCCACAATGGATAGTGTAGCTAGCATTTACGGAGCTCTCACCATGCGTTAAAAGCTTCACATAGGATTCTATTCGGTTTTCACAACTATCCAAACCTGACGTTCTTATGCTCCTTTTGCAGAGAAGGAAACCGAGATCAGGAGAAATTAAATCATTTATTCAAGTTCATTCGGCAGTTGAGCAACAGAACCAGGATTCAAATCCAGGTCTTGACTAAACCAAAACAAAAGTGTGCTCTTGGCTACTATGATGCTCCCTCAATTCCTTGAAATTCAGTTATAGATCTAAACATGATTTGGAAAGTAGACGTGTAGAGCACAAGTGTCAATTTAATGCAGGAAGTCCACCAAAAGACCCGTCTTTTGTGGGAGCAGTGGCCTAGCCAATTGGACTTAATTTCTAAAAATTGGTAAAAATACGGTCAGCCAAAAATATTCCTTTTATCATACTTCAAATAACACTTGATTTGAAGCATACTTATTAGAAATGGGTTTGAAAGTACAGGGGCATTGTTCCTACGAAGCAGGCAGGCGGCTTGAAGGCTTGTGCTCCACCTGCGGGCTTGCGAATCCCAGGTCGCGGCCCTCTGCTGCCTGCTCCCGCAATCCAAACCCGAGCCCGCCTGACCACGAACCAGCCTCACCCAGCGGCCTTCCACCTGGAGTCTCTGCTGGCAAGGGACGCTTGAGATGAGGCCGCTTGAGCTCTGAGGAGGCTGCACTCTGCAGCGACCTGCTGCTGCCCTCATTAATCCTTCCAAAAACGATTGTTTTTCCTTACAGTTTTTATTTTTTTTAACTATACAGATGTTCATTTTTTTTCCCTCTCACCTTACTGTCTTGGTAAGAATTCACTGTATTGTTCTTTAAGCAAAACTGTCCTCCGGCATTTAGCATGACAGTATCTATAAAAATTTGATTCACATGTATTGCATCAGTAGATTGATTTTATCTCTCTAGAGAGGCCCCCCCCTTTTTTTTTCCAGTTTCAGAGCCAATAATTCTTCCTGGGAAGGTGATCATTTTGTCAGCTTCCTTTTTTTTTCTCCAACTGAGATTTGTTTTGATTGTTGGGAATAAGAAGCACAAATATCGCAAACTGTTGGAACCACATACAGTTCCGACAAACAGCCGCAAGGGGGTATCTGAACAGCCACCCCCGCAGTCGGGCTGGAGGCGTGAGCTGAAGTCCGAGCTTGTTGGGGCCTCACAGCCAAACCCTCTCCGCGAGGAAGCACCGTCCGTGTCTCACTAGGGTCTTCCCTTGCTTTTGTGCCTTTGGATGCATCCCTGATCTTACAGTATAACTGTGCCTCTTTTTGGACTCGTGTACAAGGACTCATACTATATATATCCTCTTATCTGTGTTGGTTTACATTTTCTGTGGTAAGAGGTCCCTTTGTCTCATTGACCTAAAATTGGCCAGTAGTCAGAAAAGATCATCTTTCTGTGAAATTCTGGCTTGGGTCCACTTTTGAAGTGTGTACCATGTTTCTAATGTATTACCTGGTACAGCTCTCTGCAATTCCGAGGCCATGTGTTGCTTCACGGTTGCATCCATACAGGCATGAGTTACCTTGCCTAGAGAGATGGCTAATGAAGATGTTTGAGTGTATGGGTACCTTAAGTGCAGGACATTCTGGGCCTCCTATTTGTTTCTCTGGATGTCAAAAATAGCCAGGTCAAAAATGAACAGACTGAAGGAAAGATGAGGGATTGGTTATTTAGAACTTCACTTAGAATTCACTTTCTAAAAAGTTAGTGAGAAAGCTTAATCAACAGTCCAAACAGTATATAAGAAGAAATGACCAGAATATAACCTGATAATAGTTCCGGATGATTTGAACTCCCTCAGATCAGTACTTCCGTAGGTCTCAATGAATTAACTAGAAGCAGCACAAACATGTTCTCCAAACCATTTAACTTGGCAACAGCTAACTCACTAAGGACAGTAATGACATTATCCAGTTTGTGTTGTTTTGCTTAAGTTAGCCCCATTCTGAACTTTTCATTAGTCGAAAACAAGATCAAACGAAAAAAACAAAACAAAAACAAAAAACCCACAAAAGGTTAACAAAATACTGACTGGGCTCCAGGGATATAGTAGGAAATTATTGCTTAGTGCAAAGTGCCTAATATAGGCTTCGGTTCTGCAAGCCCAACACATTTATATCTTGTCGAGTATATATGTGTACATATATATATATATTTTTTTTTCATATAATGTCAACTCTGCTAGTTCCTAGGATAGTTAATGTAACCACTTGCTAAGCTTTTAATTATTTTGTTGCACATATAAACAGTTCCAAGCACAAAGCTCTACCAGTGTTAAAAACCACTTACAGTGTAAGGTGGACTGAAATGTTATGCATAGAAAAATGGGAAAAGAACAAGTATGGAAGATGCTTAGGATTCTGTGAAATAAATTGTGATCCATGGGATACTGTGGAAACAGATGCAGAACCAGGGAGCAAAAGAAATAACAAATGGCAAGCACACCTCAAAAGCCAGGTTGCCGGACAGCTGACCCTGGGCCTAGTCCATTTTTGCCATTTCCATACGTGCCCAACCAATGTTGAGTGAGTAAGTGTTCAAAAAGATTCCTCTACAAACTAAATTAACAGTTTAGTTGTCCAAGATGAAGAAGGTAACTAGTAAATAACTCCCTTGTAAACTAAATATTATGTTTAACTGATATTAAGGGTCAATTGTTCAGCTGTCCATCTAAATATCTAATTTCCAGAATGATCTATTGGTCCACACATGGGTTAACAGTTACTTTATGCTTTTTAGGCTATAACTAATGCAAGATTCTCAAAAGAAATGGCTTTCTAACAGATCCTGTGGTGGGGAAAGGCATTATTCACAACATTATCTATTTCATTCTTCAGTCAGGGTAACTCATCTACTTTCAGACTTCTAAGGAAAACTGCCATGATCTAAAGAGATTGGCTATAAAACTATTTGCATTGAAAACTTAGCCAGCCTGCCTTAGTGAACTTCATTCATTAGTGTTCTTACTGGCAAGGTTTCCCTATCTCAGCATTCATTTTATTCTTTAATTTGGTTAGTAGGTCTTTGTTTAATCATCCTACTGAAAAGAGAACAGAGGCAGTGTAGGTGATATAGCAGAGTAAATCACTGCGTTTTATCTCTGCAAAGAGCCGACAAAGCCAGAATGCTCTGATAGCCCCTGATTTTCTTCAGGACATTTGGAACCACAAATCAGCTGGAGGATAAAGATCCTCACTGTGCTTAACTGCAGATGCTTCCTAAGAGAAAGAGCGTGTCAGTCGCAGAGATCACACTCTGGCCGCTTCTCAGGGCTCTGAAGGTGGGTGATGTCCTTAGAACAGTCCCTCTGTCCTCGGAGTGAGGGTATCTCTGTTTCTTATATGCCACCTCCTCCAATAAAACCACAACTCCTTCTCTTTGTAAAGCACCAAAGCTAAGGTCAGCTGACCATGCTGGTATAGATGAAACAGCCCACGCACCCAGGATGAGGGCAGAACCTGTCCCACTCGAGGCGGGCGCCCCATCCCTCTGCACTCAACTTGCTCGGCAAGTGGGCGGGGGGGGGTGCTCTCTGCTTTCCTTCTCCCTTGAAAGTCAAAACCCACTTTCTTCTTCTCACTTGGGTCCCCTCAAGTTTTTGTCCTGACTGACGCCTGTTCCCCAGCTCTCCGCGTTCGCCCAGTACAGGCCTTTTCTTCCCTGCTGTGTTGGACTTTATCAAGGAAAGCAAGTCAATCTCCATTCTCTTTGTCGTGTCTGTGGCATTTGTAGGTCACTTTTCTTCCTCAATATTCCTTTATGGAGAACGAGGAGACCAGCTCTCTACCTTGGCTTTGTGACACAGGTGCCTTATTTGCCAGCTCACGTCTCTTTCTGCAGACCTTGGTCTTCCTCGGGTGGTGTGCCGACAGCTGTCCGGGGGACACTGAGACCGCCAGTCCTCTCGCCCAGGCCGCTGAACAGTCAGAAGAAGGCAACAACTTTGGGTCTCTAGTGACCTGGCCTGGATTCAACTCACTGACCGAGAGGCAAAAGTCTCTGTATTCCATTACTAATTCCTTGAGCTATCCAGCCCCCGAAAATGATTGTTTGGTTTTATTATTGCAAAGGCCATTTATAAAATCATGAACTGGATTTAGGAAAGCAACTGTGAAATAGCAAGGGACAAGCAACTGACTGAAATGTCTTCAACGTGCTATGGGCTGGGGGCTCTCAGCCAGGACGAGGGAAGAGGTATACATGGGTCCTTCATTCTTATGTCAGTAACATGATCGGCTCACTTAGACAAGGCAACTGACCATGTCTCAAGGAACAAAATCCTAAATAAAGAAAATGGAAAAGCAAACTATGAAACAGCCAATAATCTTTATTTTGCACTTCCCCACCCCCATCCCTCTCCAAAAAGCACTACTGGGTATATTTTTGCATGTGAAAATACTGTATAAAGTATGTAGGATGACCTCAAATTAAGAAAACAAAAAACATGTATCTCAGCATAGATGCATTTGTCTCTTTGTAGGGTTAGAAAAAGTTTGGCTTCTAGAACAAGGAGGGTGATGAAATACTGCACTCTTAAAAGGGCGGCTCCGTCTCCACTGATCTGCAATTTAACATTCATGGCAGAAAACCTCATTTCTATAACCACATAATATGTTTAAAATATGACTAATTCATATACTAATATCAATTTGTTTGCAATTAAAAATTAAAATTTCTAATAATATATTTGTATTAGGTTCAAAGCCCATATTCTAGCATTCAAGATATCCATTACACTGGCCCAAACTGGGATTATTTTCAAAATCAAGTAAAAGTCCATATTTATTCCAAAGTTGCTAAAATATGCTAATAAAGTTAAATTTGATGTTTTACATTAAAAATAAAATATTTGGTTTATCTCTCAGACATCTATAACATAATAAATAGTGGGCAGTATAGTAATATAATAAAAGTTTTGTGATACCCTGAAATTTGATGTTTTAAAAAAATTCATTTATACTTCATTTCAGCCTCAAACCACAATATCAATGAACAAATTTGCAGAAATAAAACAGTATAAACACAAAATGCTACAGTATTTTTTTTTTTTACTTTCAGGGACTCTACACGTCCTTTTAATAAAAGTACGCCAAAGAAATTTACAGACATAAAATACGTAACAAAACAATTCCAAATCATAAACTAGATTTAAATTGCCTTGTTCTCTTCTCAACTGCCAGGGTTCTTCCCCACGATGTTTTGGGCAGGTTCAGCTCAAGGATGATCACTTTGAACTATGGCTCTTTTTCTAGCCTTCTTTGCTTACATACAGCAGAAATTACAGACATGGCTGAAATCACAGGGATTTCAGATAAAGGCAGAATTAAACACATAAAATTTAAAAAATAACTACTCATAAATATTTATTATTTACATTAGGGGAGATCTTCTAGGCTGAAGAGTTTCTATACAAGTTGAGGAAATGTACAAGCGGTGACAAGAAGGCCAGAGATCTAAAGAGAGGCAAAGCCAGAACGCAGCAAAGACAGAAAACCTGGGAGAGTCAACAAAAATAATTCGCAAAGAAAAAAGGACATGATAGAAACCTTTTTCTTAAAAAATATAAGGTATTTCACAAAAGCCTCAACATTTTATGTTAGTACTAAAAACGGGGTGTGGGAAGCTTCATATATTCTCATCACAAAAATATTTACCAATACTCCCACTGGAGTTTTCTGTCATGTTCTTATGATTATCTTACTATGGAGGGAAAGAGGCTGAAAATGGTATGCAGATTAATGACATCACCCTTAAATCACAGTCAAGGCAGCTCACATATCATCTTCTCATCTAATACCTTAATGGAGTGCACAGGGAGAATCACAAGGGGCGACCCGGCCTCTTGGTAGTAATACTTGTCACCGGTCACAGAACACTGGAGGCAGCAGGGCCCGGCCCCCCGCCGGAGCTTCTCTTCCGCCGCACGGCCCCGTGGCCACCGGCCGGCCAGCCTCGGGAGCCCGGGCGAACGGCACGCTCCTGCCCTCCACCTGCCGAGGTCCGTTGTCCGCGGGACCCTGAGGGCGGACGGGGCGGCAGGCCTGGGCAACCGCCACCGGGGCGTCTGGGGTGGGCGGCGGGGCGTCAATGCGCCCGGTGCTTTCGCTTCTTGTGCTTCTTATCCTTCTTCTTGTTGGCGCACTTGGGGCAGAACCACTGCATCTCCTCTGGCGGTGCTGCCATTATTCCGACACAGGGCCTAACAGTCAAACAGAGATTTTGAATGAACGAGTTTTACTTAATATATTACATATACACCCGGTTTCTATGTTTTTAAGTAGTTAAATAATTTTTAAGTCTATGGCATATTTACAGAAATCCCAGCCAAATAGCTCATTCATGTAGTTACCCTCAGTGTGTGGATTATGACATCACTCATGCCCCCTTTGCCCTGCTGGAGAAATCAACTGGCTTTCTCAGCCTTTCAGCCAGAAATAGTATCATTCTCTTGAACTACAGCTTTATTTTTATTGTAGAGACGACATATATCCTGTGACTGAATGGGTTTCTACCTTTTTATATCTGATATTTAAAGATAAAATGAGATTATCACATAAATCTTGGTATTATTTCTTCAGCTTTGGGAGCCACTCCTGATTTGGGTAATTAACATTAACTGCTTCTGCTGGCTCGTCACTTTGCTGTCACACTGCTGCGGGGACAGCGGCCCAGACGACCACTGCAGGGGCGTGTGTGGTGGAGGGCTCACCAGTGGTACCAGTCATCACAGTCATCGCAGCCGATCATGGGGCTCCCGTCATCTGGCTTGTTGCAACCGGGACAGATCCAGATCTGATTCCCCCACTCATCTCGGATCTGAGGTTTTTGAACAGGGAGGGAGAAAAACCAGAGATGGAATGGGGAAAAAGAACGAAAAAGAGGGCAGGATAAGGAAGATTACAGTGTGAACCTAATAAACTGACAAACCACCAAAAAATGGTAGTTAACAATTTATTAAAGCCATGGTCACGTGAAAAGGAAAAGTGCTACAAAGTGCTCAGGGGTAAGACATTTCTAGGGGATATTTTAAACTCTCTTTTCTAAGTCATAAGAACAATGCATTTTATAATCAGTTCTGTGAACAGTATGACCTATAGCCACTTTAAAAAAGTAACTGTAAACACCTGCATTCTTAATGATTACTACAGACTTTACAGCAGTAACAACTGATATTTTGAAACCATGTTCCTCAGCTATCTGTAGTTTCCTCAGCCACAGTCACAGGCCTGGAATTAATACCCAGCCACATGTGCAGGCATCACCTTATTACTTATTAGCCAAGCCCTTCTCCTGAACCAGCTGATAAGATCAAGGATATGAAAGAGCTGTTACTAAGTAACTTTCCATTCCCTTTATGACATTTTCAGTAAGTGCAATCAACTAAAGGGCAAATGAAGTAAGGGATGCGGGAGGCCGAGGAGCCAGGCACTTGCACACTATCGTGCCACAAACACAGCGTGCGCAGGAGGGTGCTTCACTTGACTTGCACTTCCAAGTAAGAAGCAACCTTAACTGCACTCCCTCAAATTCCACTTTAATGAGTCCAATTTAGAAGAAACGGTTCTCTGACGGGCACTCAAATTCAGCAATGCTGAAAGCTAATTTTTGAAAGTTTTCAGTAACAGCCTATAACTTCATTCAGTTTATTTTGCAAGGTACAGCCTCTTCCTATACTTTCAAATACAACACTGACTAGATACGCAGAAAAGAAATGGCTTTCTTTGTGTGTGGCAGGTGTCTGGGGACATATACATTCATTGTACTTATGTGCCACTTTAAGGTCTACCATGTTTGGAAAAGTTTCTGCAAAGGTGAACTATGCTGATATGCAATCTTCCTAAAGAAATCTGTAAGCAGATCCATCTCTGACTTAGCCCTCTCTGATTTCAAGGGGAGCAAATGAGCAGGTACCATGTGCCAGCTGCCCAGAGGTAAGCCTGCGCCAGCATCCCATGCCCTGAAGCTGCCGTGCACAGCCAGTCCTGCTGCTGGCTGACCTTTCTTGAAATGAGAAGACCATGACTCTCTGTTACATGAGAAATTTGCCATGGCAACCTAACACCTAACCCCAACACTTTACTAAGTTCTTTAAAAAATCTTCCTTTGCTTAATCATCCTAAAACAAGATTATGTTAAGAACAGGGAAACTGGAGTAAGGCAATGTAAGGTCCACTTCCAAAGTCACACTATTAGGCAGTGACAAAAATCAGCCTTTTTCTCTGGAGCCTGTGTGTCCCCAAAATCACACAATTTGTCCTCTGTCTACAAAGTGTCTCTTCGGAGACAGAAGGCTTTTCATCCACAATGTCTATGTAAATCTGATCCATCTCCAGGGAGTTGCTCAAAATCCACTGGGGAATCAGAACTGTTAGGGATAGAACATAGAGTGGAGATCATCTAATCTAACAGAAACCCCTTAGTTCCAGATGAAGAAATGGAAGTGGAGGAGGTTAAGTATAAAATCTGTGCTGATGTGGCCTCAAACACCTACAGCAATGGGTCTTTAAATGGACCATTTTGATGATTACAGATTTCTGTATCACATCTATTTTTGCACTGAATTGCCAATTTAATGTTTTTCTGTTAATTTTTCATGTCTTTATATCCTTTCTCAACACTTTTGAGATCTTATCTTTTGTACATTAAGCATCTCAAATAGTCAGTGATTTATTGAAATTTCCTTCCAAAATGCCTTTAAAGAGATGCAAAATTTGTACAATATATAACACCTATCATGAGTCCTACCCTGCTACTTTCCAATCATATCTATTTCAGGAAGATCCATGCCATCACCAGGCTGATGGATCAGTGTGAGTATTTGGTGGTCACAGTGATGTCAGGACACTGTGTGCTTACAATCTTTTTGTTGTGTGTTTGTCATTCTACAGTGCCCACAGAACACATTTATATACATAGTTCTCTACTAGACTGAAACCAAGGGCTGAGTAAGACCTGAAATTATTAAGACACATGAACACTGTCCATGAAACAATGTGGACTCATTCACCAAGGTGAGTTTCCACTTGGAGATAAGCCTGGATGTCCAGGAAGACTGAAATCTCCTTTCCACTGAACATGCAAGCCCTGGTGTTTCTGGAGCTTAACCAATGAAATGCCATAATTAGTGAAAACAGCAGCAGGTCCATAAGATCTGTGTACATTATGTACATTATACCCTGAGTGACTGAACTGCTTCCTCAAGAAATTCAACTGCAATTTAAATTCACTATTCATCTCTACATTTATACTACATTTATACATTGATATTGCTGTATATATGTTTACAGTCATACTCCAAAGCAATACAAAAGAAAAACAATGCTTTGACATTACTTATACAGACTATATATGCGAACACTGTAATACAATACTTTTCAGCCAAAAGCTTGAACATGCAATGAAAATAACTTCCCAGTCATAAAGAACTACCTCTGAAATTTAGTAATGATACACGTGACACTGTCTTTTAATTGAAAATGTTTTCGTGATAAAAAAGTGAGCTCTTAAGTGACTTTTTTTTAACTACTACAAAAATAAAATACAGCGTACCACGTAAGTGCTGACAGTCTCCGTTACTACACTCCGGACAGGGGCTTTAGAACTTCCAGCTCCAGAGATGGCAGGGGACGGGGATGGCATCAAAGCAGGGGAGGCGGCGGACTGTGTGAGAAGTGGTAAAGGCACCAGGGCAGGGGTGACATGCCCAGGTACAGGGGCTGGGACTGGCGCAGGCGGTGGGGTCCTGGGTCTGTTCAGAGAAGGAGCTGGCTTAGCCTCGGGGGCTGGGACCACTTTGCTGATGACGCTGTCAACAAAGGAGAGAAAAGGAAAAGTTAAAACAGGAGAGTGAATCAAATCAAATATTTAGAAACATAATCACAAAACAACTTTATTCTAGTAACAAAATACTTTTTGGAGAGCCCAGAGATAGCTACAGACCTCAGAGTTCAAAGGCCTTCACCAATTCACCTGTCACCCTATCCAGGGTCATGGCTGGGGAGAAATGTTTGGAGCAGAGAGAGATGTGGCTCCCCGGGAGGAGAACAAGCTCCCACTCCTTTCCTGCGATGTTGCCAACTAACAACTAGAGCTCTGTTTACAATGTTCGTAAAAGCTTGAAATCATCTGCGGGTCATAAGGACGTTTTAAAGAATGACCTAGCAGATTTGAAAAGAGCCAAACAGAACCTCCAGAAACAAAAGATACAATGACTGAAATTTGAAACTTGATGGACAGGAGAACTATAAACTGAGTAACAGGAGAGGAGAAACTATGGAAAATTATCTTGGAGAGGCAAAGGGAGGGCAACAAAAGGTCTAATTAATACATGTTTAATTGTAATTCTAGAGAGAGAATGGAAGAGAGGCAAAAAACAAAGAATATCTGAAACTTTTAGAGAACTGGTGAAGATACCAATCGACACAGTTAAGAAGCCAAACAAATCTCAGGCAAGATAAATAAACAGAAATCTACAATTAGGCACATCAGTGTGAAACTATAAAACATCACAAAGAAGAGAGTCCTAAAAGCAGCCAGAGAGAAAAAAGAACAATTACATTCAAGCAAGAAACAGATAACAGCTGACTTCTCAACAGCAACGATGAACTTTAGAAGACAGTGGGGTAATATCGTCAATGTTAAGAAAACTGAATTTTGTCTTTGAGAACATTTTTCAAGAATAAGGAGGAAATAAAGACATTTTCACACAAGCAAACTCTAATGACTTCCCACCAGTGTACCCTTACTAAAAGAAATTCTAAAGCTGCAATTCTAAAATTTTTTGGCTCTAGGGACCCTTTTACATTCTTTTTCTTTTTTGCTATTATTAATGTACAACTACATGAGCAATATTATGATTACTAGACTCCCCCCATTATCAGGTCCCCACCACATACCCCATTACAGTCATTGTCCTTCAGTGTAGTAAGATGCTATAGAATCACTACTTGTCTTCTCTGTGCTATACTGCATTCCCTGTATCCCCCTACCCCACTACATTATGTGTGCTAATTGTAATACCCCTTTTTCCCCCTTATCCCTCCCTTCCCACTCATCTTCCGCCAGTCCCTTTCCCTTTATTATTAGACCATTAGTAACTATTAGACCATTCTTCGGTTCTGTGAGTCTGCTACTGTTTTATTCCTTCAGTTTTTTCTTCGTTCTTATACTCCACAGATAAGTGAAATCATTTGGTACTTGTCTTTCTCTGCCTGGCTTATTTCATGGAGCATAATACCCTCTAGCTCCATCCATGTTGTTGCAAATGGTAGGATTTGTTTTCTTCTTGTGGCTGAATAATATTCCATTGTGAATATGTACCACCTCTTCTTTATCCATTCATCTACTGATGGGACACTTAGGTTGCTTCCATTTCTTGGCTATTGTAAATAGTGCTTTGGTAAACACAGGGGTGCATATAACTTTTTCAAACTGCGCTGCTGCATTCTTAGGGTAAATTCCTAGGAGTGGAATTCCTGAGTCAAATGGTATTTCTATTTTGAGTTTTCTGAGGAACCTCCATACTGCTTTCCACAGTGGTTGAACTAATTTACATTCCCACCAGCAGTGTAGGAGGGTTCCCCTTTCTCCACATCCTCGCCAACATTTGTTGTTGTTTGTCTTTTGGATGGTGGCCATCCTTACTGGTGTGAGGTGGTATCTCATTGTGGTTTAATTTGCATTTCTCTGATGATTAGGGATGTGGAGCATCTTTTCATGTGCCTGTTGGCCATCTGAATTTCTTCTTTGGAGAAGTGTCCGTTCATATACTCTGCCCATTTTTTATACGGTTATTTGCTTTTTGTTTGTTGAGGTGCATGAGCTCTTTATATATTTTGGATGTCAACCCTTATCGGATATGTCATTTATGAATATATTCTCCCATACTTAGGATGTCTTTTTGTTCTACTGATGGTGTCCTTTGCTGTACAGAAGGATTTTAGTTTGATATAGTCCCACTTATTCATTTTTGGTTTTGTTTCCCTTGCCTGGAGAGATATGTTCATGAAGAAGTTGCTCAAATTTATGTCCAAGAGATTTTTGCCAATGTTTTTCCCTAAGAGGTTTATGGTTTCATGACTTACATTCCGGTCTTTGATCCACTTTGAGTTTACTTTTGAGTATGGGGTTAGACAATAATCCAGTTTCATTCTCTTACATGTAGCTGTCCAGTTTTGCCAACACCAGCTATTGAAGAGGCTGTCATTTCCCCATTGCATGTCCATAGCTCGTTTATCATATATTAATTGACCATATATGCTTGGGTTTATAACTGGGCTCTCTAGTCTGTTCCATTGGTCTATGGGTCTGTTCTTGTGCCAGTACCAAATTATCTTGATTACTGTGGCTTCGTAGTAGAGCTTAAAGTCAGGGAGCATAATTCCCTCCACTTTATTCTTCCTTCTCAGGATTGCTTTGGCTATTCGGGGTCTTTTGTGGTTCCATATGAATTTTAAAACTATTTGCTCTAGTTTGTTGAAGAATGCTGTTGGTATTTTGATAGGGATTGCATTGAATCTGTAGATTGCTTTAGGCAGGGTGGCTATTTTGACAATATTCATTCTTCCTATCCATGAGCATGGGATGTGTTTCCATTTATTGGTTATCTTCTTTAATTTCTCTCATGAGTGTCTTGTAGTTTTCAGGGTATAGGTCTTTCACTTATTTGGTTAGATTTATTCCTAGGTATTTTATTCTTTTTGATGCATTTGTGAATGGAATTGTTTTCCTGGTTTGTCTTTCTGCTAGTTCACCATTAGTGTATAGAAATGCAACAGATTTCTGTGTATTAATTTTGTATCCCACAAATTTACTGAATTCAGATATTAGATTTAGTAGTTTTGGAGTGGATTCTTTAGGTTTTTTTCTGTATAATATCATGTCATCTGCAAACAGGGACAGGTTGACTTCTTCCTTACCAATCTGGATGCCTTTTACTTCTTTGTGTTGTCTGATTGCTGTGGCTAGGACATCTAGATCCTTTTTACATTCTTAAAAATTGTTGAGAAACCCAAAGAACTTTTTTTGTCATGTGCATTGCATCTGCCAATATTTACCAAGAAAAACTGGAACTGAGAAATTAAAAAGTAATTATTTAGTAGTTTATTTAAAAGTAACAGTAATAAACCAATTATACATTAACAGATAACAGTTTTTTTTAATTAAAAATAAGTATATTTTTCCAAGACAAAACTAATCTTGTGAGAAGACTGGCATTGTTTAACAGTTTTGCAAATTTCCTTAACATATGCATAAGTAATGAGAAAAGGGAGGAATATTTTTATGGTCTTTTCAGATAATTGTGAAGTCCTATAATACTGCACCAAAATGCAACAAGTGGTAGCTCTTTAAAAGTTAGTTGTAGCGTGTACTCTGAAACCATATCAATGATCATATGAAACTGAGAATTACTCTTATTATGAGTTGTAGGATGGTTTAGTTAATTGGGGGAAAACTTAAACTACAGGTTTGTCACAAACCATAAGTTCTAAAGGGATGAAAGGTTTGTTAAAAGAAACATAAAACCATAAAAATAACAAAAAAGTAAACATTTTTTTAATCTTAGGGTAGGGGAAGATTTTCTAAGCATCTCACCAAAAATAGAAAGCATAAAAGGAAATATTGACTTGATTGTGTATAAATTTTAGATTATCATAAGCTAATTATCATAAAATATTATAAGCAAAGGCAAAAGACAAAATTTGATGAAAGACAAAAAAAATATATTCACTAAAGTAACTCAAAATAAAGGCAGGAGATTCAAGACGGGGGCATGAGAGGTGAGACAGAGAACTCCTCCCAAAACCACAGATAGTGCGAAAAGATAGTTAATACAACTAACCCTAAAACAGCAACAGGAAAGAAGGCTGCACCAGAATGCATACAGACCTCACGAACAGAGCAGACCTCATGAAACAGGGTAACGTAACCCAGGCCCTTCCCCCACCCCAGCTCACTGGCAGGAGGAAGAGAAATGGAGCAGGAGGAGGTGGAATCCTGGGACTGGGGAATACCCAACCCTGGAGATCTGCTTTGTGAGCAGAAAACTACATTGTGTCGTGCTCTGCAGGATGGGGAGCTAGGACAGGTGGAGTGCTTGAGAGACAGATTCTGGCTGTTTGTGGAGGACTGGATCCACACCTGGCCGCTTTGGGACAAGGAAAAAGCAGGCAGTCTGAGAGGCTTCCTAGCAGTGAGGAGGCTGCTGAAGGGGTGCGGTTTGCAAGGAGCGTGCTCTGCAGGAAAAGGGATAGGGGGCAAAGTTGTCTGGGCGCGCTCTGCCCAGCCGATTGGGAACTTTGAGGAGCTTCAGGCGCTCCATCCCCTGGGCTGGCTACTCAGCTCTGAGGCACCCCACCGTGACACGCAGCCTGCCCAGCCTTCCACATGGCCTGACGACACTGGCTCGCAAACCGGCAGTCACTGCACTGGCATGAGGCCAAGTGAGAGGGAGGCCTCACCTACAACAGCTAGAAGAAGTGAAGAACAGAGGCTTACACCTATATGCTCGGCCCACTGGCTCTGATACGGAACACAGGCATGACAGACAGGAATCAGGAAACAGATCTTTCCTCCCTCCAGGCACCAGCTTCACTCCCCTACAACCCCCAACCTCTCTCTATGGGCTGAGCAGCTCCAGGGACTGGAGCTTCTGGGGACTACAGGGCACCACACAAAAATATGAAACATCAAAAGAACATGGGTCAGACCAAAATTTCACAAACCCCAGAAAGAGGGACAAATGAAACTGAAATCACCAATCTTCCTGAAAGAGAGTTCAAAATAAAAATCATAAACCTTCTTATGGAGGTACAGAAAAATATTCAAGAACTCAGGAACGAATTTAAGATGGAGATTCAATCATTAAGAAATTCCATATCTGAAATGACACGTACAATGGAGGGATTTAAAAGCAGACTAGATGTAGTAGAAGAGACAGTAAATGGCACAGAAATTAGAGAAGATGAATACAAAGAAGCTGAGGCACAGAAAGAATAAAGAATCTCTAAGAATGAAAGAATATTGAGAGAAATGTGTGACCAATCCAAACGGAACAATATTCGCATTATACGGGTACCAAAAAAGAAGAGAGAGAAAAAGGGATAGAAAGTGTCACTGAGGAGGTAATTGCTGAAAACTTCCCCAATCTGGGGAAGGAGATAGTGTCTCAAGCTATGGAGATGCACAGATCTTCCAACATAAGGGCCCAAAGAAGACAACACCAAGACATATAATAATTAAAATGGCAAAGATCAAGGATAAAGACAGACTTTTAAAAGCAGCTAGAGAGAGAAAAAAGATCACATACAAAGGAAAACCCAACAGGCTATCATCAGACTTCTCAACAGAAACCTCACAGGCTAGAAGGGAGTGGCATGATATATTTAATGCAATGAAGCAGAAGGGCCTTGAACCAAAAATACTTTACCTGGCAAGGTTCTCATTTAAATTTGAAGGAGGGATTAAACAATTTTCATATAAGCAAAAGCTGAGAGAATTTACCTCCCACAAACCACCTCTACAGTGCATTTTGGAGGGACTCCTATAGATGGAAGTATTCCTAAGGCTAAATAGATGTCACCCAAGGGATAGACAGAGTACAGAATATGATTCATAACATACAAGGAATGGAGGAGGAAGAAAAAGGAGGAAAAAAAAGAATCTTTAGGTTGTGTTTGTAATAGCATATGAAGTGAGTTAAATTTGACTGTTAGACAGTAAGGGAATTACCCTTGAAACTTTGGTGACCAGGAATCTAAAGCCTGCAACGGCAATAAGTCCATACCTATCGATAATCACCCTAAATGTAAATGGACTGAATGCACCAATCAAAAGATGCAGAATCACTGAATGGATAAAAAAACAAGACCCATCTATATGCTGCCTACAAAAGACTCACTTCAAACCCAAAGACATACACTGACTGAAAGGAAAGGGATGGAAAAAGATATTTCATGCAACTAATAAGGAGAAAAAAGCAGGAGTTGCAGCACTTCCATCAGACAAAGTTGATTTCAAAACAAAGAAAGTAACAAGAGATAAAGAAGAACATGACATAATGATAAAAGGGTCAGTCCAACAAGAGGATATAACTATTATAAACATCTATGCACCCAACACAGGATCACCTACATATGTGAAACAAATACTAACAGAATTAAAGGGGGAAATAGAATGCAGTGCAATCATATTGGGAGACCTGAACACACCACTCACTCCAAAGGACAGATCAACCACACAGAAAATAAATAAAGAGACAGAGGCACCGAACAACGTATTAGAACACATGGACCTAATGGACATCTACAGAACACTCCATCCAAAAGCAACAAGATACACATTCTTCTCAAGTGCACATGGAACATTTTTAAGAATAGATCATATACTAGGCCACAAAAAGAATCTGAGTAAATTTAAAAAGATTGAAATTGTACCAACCAGCTTCTCAAATCACAAAGGTATGAAACTAGAAATAAATTACTCAAAGAAATGAAATGCCCACAAACACATGGAGACTTAATAACATGATCCTAAATAATCAATGGACCAATGACCAAATATAATATATGGAGACAAATGACAACAACAATTCAACACCACAAAATCTGTGGGACACAACGAACGCTGTCCCAAGAGGGAAATATATTGCAATACAGGCCTACCTCAGGAAAGAAGAACAATCCCAAATGAACACTCTAAACATGCAATTAATGAAACTAGAAAAGGAAGAACAAATGAGGCCCAAAGTCAGTACAAGGAGGGACATAATAAAGATTAAAGCAGAAATAAATAAAATTGAGAAGAATAAAACAATAGAAAGAGTCAATGAAGGCAGGGGCTGATTCTTCGAGAAAATAAATAAAATAGACAAACCCCTAGCCAGCCTTATCAAGATAAAAAAGAGGCTACACACATAAACAGAATCAGAAATGAGAAAGGAAAAATCACTACAGACACCACAGAAATACAAAGAATTATGAGAGAATACTATGAAAAATTATATGCTAACAAACTTGATAACCTAGAAGAAATGGACAACTTTCTAGAAAAATACAACCTACCAAGGCTGACCCAGGAAGAAACAGAAAATCTGAATAGACTAATTACCAGAAAAGAAATTGAGTTGGTAATCAAAAAACTACCTAAGAACAGAACACCTGAACCAGATGGTTTCACTGCTGAATTTTATCAAACATTTAGTGAAGACCTAATACCCATCCTCATTAAAGTTTTCCAAAATGTAGAAGAGGAGGGAATACTCCCAAACTCATCCTATGAGGCCAACATCACTCTAACACCAAAAACAGGCAAAGACACCACAAAAAAAGAAAATTACACAATAATATCCCTGATGAACATAAATGCAAAAATACTCAACAAAATATTAGCAAACCGAATTCAAAAACACATCAAAAAGATCATCCGTCATGATCAAGTGGGAGTCATCCCAGGGATGCAAGGATGGCACAACATTCGAAAATCCATCAACATCATCTGCTACATCAACAAAAAGGACAAAAACCACATGATCATCTCCATAGATGCTGAAAAGGCATTCTACAAATTTCAACATCCATTCATGATAAAATATCTCAACAAAATGGGTACAGAGGGCAAGTATCTCAACATAATAAAGGCCATATATGACAAACACACAGCCAACATTATACTTAACAGTGAGAAGCTGAAAGCTTTTCCTTTAAGATCGGGAACAAGACAAGGATGCCCACTCTACCCACTTTTATTCAACATAGTTCTGGAGGTCCAAGCCACGGCAATCAGACAGCACAAAGAAATAAAAGTCATCCAGATTGGCAAGAAAGAAGTCAAACTGTCCCTGTTTGCAGATGACATGATATTGTACATAAAAAACTCTAAAGAATCCATTCCAAAACTACTAGATCTAATATCTGAATTCAGTAAATTTGTAGGGATACAAAATTAATACACAGAAATCTGTTGCATTACTATAAACTAACAATGAACTAGCAGAAAGAGAAATCAGGAAAACAATTCCATTCACAATTGCATAAAAAAGAATAAAATACCTAGAAATAAATCTAACCAAGGAAGTGAAAGACCTATACCCTGAAAACTACAAAACATTCTTAAGAGAAATTAAAGAGGACACTAATAAATGAAATTCATCCCATGTACTTGGCTAGGAAGAAGAATTAATATTGTCAAAATGGTCACCCTGCCTAAAGCAATCTACAGATTCAATAAAATCCCTATCAAAATACCAACAGCATTCTTCAACAAACTAGAGCAAATAGTTTTAAAATTCATATGGGGGACTTCCGGGAAGATGGCGGTGTGAGCAGGGCGGCAGAAATCTCCTCCCAACACTATATTTATCTATGAAAACACAGCAAATACATCTATTCCTAAAAGAGAGACGAGAATACACAGGAAAGCGCACAGCGTGCAGCTACACCCGAGAGGACTTGGCACCCCAAGAGGCGGGTAAGATCCGGAGCTGTGACCCGGCGGGACCCGAGCACTCCCCTACACCAGCGTACTGGCGGGAGGAGAAGATTCAGAACCGGGAGGGAGTGGAAGTACACCCCGTGAAGTACCCAGCCCCGGTGATCTGCGCTGGGAGCGCTGACCCACATAGCGCAGTGCAGCGGAGACTGGAGAGACAAAGGGGCAGGATCTGAGCGGGGAACGCGCCAGGGTGTTTGCAGCCGGCTCCCGAGAAGGAAAAAAAAAAGCACGCGCTTTCTTCAGCGGTCTTAAAGAGACAGGAGCCCAGCGGAGGAGCCGGATCGCCCCAGCACACTCAGCCCAGCAGACTGGGAGTCCTGGGGAGTTTCAGACGCCTTAGCTGGCGACTGAGGAAGCATAGCCACACTTACACTTCTCACTGAGATCAACAGCCTCCTATTCGTTCCCACCCCTGCCAGAGTGATAAAGGGCCCTGCGGAGCGGCACAGTCACAGCTGCGGAATAGTGGGGCAATAGCACCACCTACAGCATTCCCACAGAGTCTACGTCTGTTGGGCGGGGTTTTTTTGTTTTTTTGTTTCTGTTTTGTTTTTTGTTTTTTTTTCTTTCTTTCTTTTTTCTCTTTTTTCTCTTTTTTT
This sequence comes from Smutsia gigantea, assembly GCA_032199065.1. Lineage (NCBI taxonomy): Eukaryota > Metazoa > Chordata > Mammalia > Pholidota > Manidae > Smutsia > Smutsia gigantea. Next base: position 409,825 of record JAVSCE010020477.1, read on the forward strand.
TTTCTCTTTTTAAAGTCTTAAAGAGCCCAGCTGACATACGTGGCAACTACCAGTGACCAATTCTATAGCCATAAAAAGACAGAGGAATATGGTTCAGACCAAAATCAACCAGACAACCCCAGAGAGAGAGTCTGAAGGGATGGAAATGCACAGTCTTCCTGAAAAAGAATTCAGAATAAAAGTCATAACCATGCTGATGGACCTACAGAGAAATGTGCAAGAGCTGAGGGAGGAACTGAGGGAACTGAGGAAAGACAATGCAGAAATCAGACAAGCGATCGACGGGCTTAAAAGCAGAATGGATGAGATGCAAGAGACTGTTAATGGAATAGAAAACAGAGAACAGGAGTACAGAGCAGCTGAGGCAGAGAGAGATAAAAGGATTTCTAGGAATGAAAGAATATTAAGAGAACTGTGTGACCAATCCAAACGGAACAATATTCGCATTATAGGAGTACCAGAGGAAGAAGAGAGAGAAAAAGGGATAGAAAGTGTCTTTGAAGAAATAATTGCTGAAAACTTTCCCTCGCTGGGGAAGGAAGTAGTCTCGCAGTCCACCGAAGCTCATAGATCTCCCAACACAAGGGACCCAAGGAAGACAACACCAAGACACATAATAATTAAGATGGCAAAGATCAAAGATAAAGACAGGGTATTAAAGGCAGCTAGAGAGAGAAAAAAGATCACCTACAAAGGAAAACCCAACAGACTATCATCAGACTTCTCAACAGAAACCTTACAGGCCAGAAGAGAATGGCATGATATATTTAACGTTATGAAACAGAAGGGCCTCGAACCAAGAATATTGTATCCAGCACGATTATCCTTTAAATATGATGGAGGGATTAAACAATTTCCAGACAAATGAAAGCCGAGAGAGTTTGCCTTTCATAAACCACCACTACAGGATATCTTAAATGGACTGCTCTAGATGGAAGCACACCTAAGGCTAAAAAGATATCACCAGAGAAAATGAAATCATAGCAAAGAAAGCAGACCATACAAATACTAACTAAAGGCAAAGAATAAAACACCTAGTATAGAAAGAATGGAGGAGGAGGAATAAGAAGGGAGAGAAATAAAGAAACATCAGACAGTGTTTACAATTACTTAACAAGAAAGTTAAGTTAGATTGTTAGATAGTAAAGAAGCAACCCTTGAACCCTTGGTAACCACGAATCTAAAGCCAGCAATGGCAGTAAGTACATATCTATCAATAATCACCCTAAATGTAAATAGACTGAATGCACCAATCAAAAGACACAGAGTAACAGAATGGATAAAAAAGCAAGACCCATCTATATGCTGCCTACAAGAAACTCACCTCAAATCCAAAGATATACACAGACTAAAAGTGAAGGGATGGAAAAAGATATTTCATGCAAACAACAAAGAGAAAAAAGCAGGTGTTGCAGTACTTGTATCAGACAAAATAGACTTCAAAACGAAGAAAGCAGCAAGAGATAAAGAAGGACATTACATAAAGATAAAGGGGTCAGTCCAACAAGAAGATATAACCATTATAAATATATATGCACCCAACACAGGAGCGTCCATATGTGAGACAAATACTAACAGAATTAAAGGAGGAAATAGACAGCAATGCATTCATCTTAGGAGACTTCAACACACCACTCACTCCAGAGGACATATCAACCAGACAGAAAATAAGTAAAGACACAGAGGCACTGAACAACACACCAGAACAGATGGACCTAACAGACATCTACAGAACTCTACACCCAAAAGCAACAGGATACACATTCTTCTCAAGTGCACATGGAACATTTTCCAGAATAGACCACATACTAGGCCACAAAAAGAACCTCAGTAATTTCAAAAATATTGAAATCCTACCAACCAACTTCTCAGATCACCAAGGTATAAAACTAGAAATAAATTTTAGAAAGAAATCAAAAAGGCTCACAAATACATGGAGACTTAACAACAATCTCCTAATTAATCAATGGGTTAAACGACCAAATCAAAACAGAAATCAAAGAATATATGGAGACTAATGACAACAACAACACAAAGCCACAACTTCTGTGGGACGCAGCAAAGGCAGTTCTAAGAGGAAAGAATATTGCAATCCAGGCCTATTGAAAGAAGGAAGAACATTCCCAAATGAATAGTCTAAAGACACAATTACTGAAATTGGAAAAAGAAGAACAAATGAGGCCCAAAGTCACCAGAAGGAGGGACATAATAAAGATTAGAGAAGAAATAAATAAAATTGAGAAGAATAAAACAATAGAAAAAATCAATAAAACCAAGAGCTGGTTCTTTGAAAAAATAAACAAAATAGATAAACCCCTAGGCAGACTCATTAAGAGAAAAAGAGAATCTACACACATAAACACAATCAGAAATGAGAAAGGAAAAATCACGACGGACCCCACAGAAATACAAAGAATCATAAGAGAATATTATGAGAATCTATATGCTAACAAGCTGGAAAACATAGAAGAAATGGACAACTTCTTAGAAAGATACAACCTTCCAAGACTGACCAAGCAAGAAACAGAAAACTAAACAGACCAATCACCAGCGACGAAATCGAAAGGTAATCAAAAAACTACCCAAGAACAAAAACCCGGGGCCTGATGGATTCACCTCTGAATTCTACCAGACATACAGAGAAGAAATAACACCGATTCTCCTTAAAGTTTTCCAAAAAATAGAAGAGGAGGGAATACTTCCAAACTCATTCTATGAAGCCAGCATCACTCTAATACCAAAACCGGGCAAAGACCTCACCAAAAAAGAAAATTACAGACCAATATCCCTGATGAACGTAGATGCAAAAATACTCAACAAAATATTAGCAAACCGAATTCAAAAATACATCAAGAGGATCATACACCATGATCAAGTGGGATTCATCCCAGGGATGCAAGGATGGTACAACATTCGAAAATCCATCAACATCATCCACCACATCAACAAAAAGAAGAACAAAAACCACATGATCATCTCCATAGATGCTGAAAAAGCATTTGACAAAATTCAGCATCCATTCCTGATTAAAACTCTCAACAAAATGGGTATAGATGGCAAGTACCTCAACATCATAAAGGCTATATATGACAAACCCACAGCTAACATCATACTTAACGGCGAGACGCTGAAAGCTTTTCATCTAAGATCGGGAACAGGACAGGGATGCCCACTCTCTCCACTGTTATTCAACATAGTACTGGAGGTCCTAGCCACAGCAATCAGACAAAACAAAGACATACAAGGCATCCAGATTGGTAAAGAAGAAGTCAAATTGTCAGTATTTGCAGATGACATGATACTGTACATAAAAAACCCTAAAGACTCCATTCCAAAACTACTAGAACTAATATCTGAATTCAGCAAAGTTGCAGGATACAAAATTAACACACAGAAATCTGTTGCTTTCCTATACACTAACGATGAACTAACAGAAAGAGAAATCAGAAAAACAATTCCATTCACAATTGCATCAAAAAGAATAAAATACCTAGGAATAAACCTAACGAAGGAAGTGAAAGACCTGTACTCTGAAAACTACAAGACACTCCTAAGAGAAATTAAAGAGGACACTAACAAATGGAAATGCATCCCATGCTCTTGGCTAGGAAGAATCAATATTGTCAAAATGGCTATACTACCTAAAGCAATCTACAGATTCAATGCAATCCCTATCAAACTACCAACAGCTTTCTTCAATGAACTCGAACAAATAATTCTAAAATTCATATGGAACCACAAAAGACCCCGAATAGCCAAAGCAATCCTGAGAAGGAAGAATAAAGTGGAGGGAATTATGCTCCCTGACGTTAAGCTCTACTACGAAGCCACAGTAATCAAGATAATTTGGTACTGGCACAAGAACAGACCCATAGACCAATGGAACAGACTAGAGAGCCCAGTTATAAACTCAAGCATATATGGTCAATTAATATATGATAAACGAGCTATGGATATGCAATGGGGAAATGACAGCCTCTTCAATAGCTGGTGTTGGCAAAACTGGACAGCTACATGTAAGAGAATGAAACTGGATTATTGTCTAATCCCATACACAAAAGTAAATTCAAAGTGGATCAAAGACCTGAATGTAAGTCATGAAACCATAAAACTCTTAGGGAAAAACATAGGCAAAATTCTCTTGGACATAAATTTGAGCAACTTCTTCATGAACATATCTCCCCAGGCAAGGGAAAAGAAACCAAAAATGAATAAGTGGGACTATATCAAACTAAAATCCTGTACAGCAAAGAACACCATCAGTAGAACAAAAAGACATCCTACAGTATGGGAGAATATATTCATAAATGACATATCCGATAAGGTGTTGACATCCAAAATATATAAAGAGCTCATGCACCTCAACAAACAAAAAGCAAATAAGCCAATTAAAAAATGGGCAGAGGAGCTGAACAGACACTTCTCCAAAGAAGAAATTCAGATGGCCAACAGGCACATGAAAAGATGCTCCACATCCCTAATCATCAGAGAAATGAAATTAAAACCACAATGAGAAATCACCTCACACCAGTTAGGATGGCCGCCATTCAAAAGGCAAACAACAACAAATGTTGGCGAGGATGTGGAGAAAGGGGAACCCTCCTACACTGCTGGTGGGAATGTAAATTAGTTCAACCACTGTGGAAAGCAGTATGGAGGTTCCTCAGAAAACTCAAAATAGAAATACCATTTGACTCAGGAATTCCACTCCTAGGAATTTACCCTAAGAATGCAGCAGCCCAGTTTGAAAAAGATATATGCACCCCGGTGTTTACCACAGCACTATTTACAATAGCCAAGAAATGGAAGCAACCTAAGTGTCCATCAGTAGATGAATGGATAAAGACGATGTGGTACATACACATAATGGAATATTATTCAGCCATAAGAAGAAAACAAATCCTACCATTTGCAACAACATGGATGGAGCTAGAGAGTATTATGCTCCATGAAATAAGCCAGGCAGAGAAAGACAAGTACCAAATGATTTCACTCACCTGTGGAGTACAAGAACGAAGAAAAAACTGAAAGAACAAAATAGCAGCTGACTCACAGAACCCAAGAATGGACTAACAGTTATCAAAGGGAAAGGGACTGGGGAAGATGAGTGGGAAGGGATGGATAAGGGGGAAAATGGGGTATTACAATTAGCACACATAATGTAGTGTGGTGGGGCACGGGGAAGGCAGTATAACACAGAGAAGACAAGTAGTGACTCTATAGCATCTTACTACGCTGATGGACAGTGACTGTAATGGGGTATGTGGTGGGGACTTGATATTATGTGGAGTCTAGTAACCATAATGTTGCTCATGTAACTGTACATTAATAATACCAAAAAAAAAAGTAACTCATAATAAAACAGAACCCTTCTTAAATGCCTAATATTACCCTCCAGTTCAACTGAATTACTTGTTACAAAAATAAAAGTATATATATTTTATTACAGTGTATATATGCATATGTGTGCGTATATATATATATATATATATATATATATATATAAAATTCAAATTTTCTGAGTAGCAAAAGGAAAAACATTAACGTTGATGAGCAAAAGACAAACACATCCTAGTTTTCAGTTTCCAAGAGATTAGATTGGTATTACATAGGTACTAAAGTGACTTGCTTTTCCCAACTCTTGACTTTCATGACAAGATTCACTAGAGTTTGAAAGTTGGTTTTGATTTTAGTTGCTAAGCTACTTTTGTGGTAATGGGTACACGGTTTTAAGAATCCTATTATTATCTCTTCAGTCTTGAATATTACAGCAATATATATAAACTGTATAACACGATATAATTTCTCATCTCTTGTGAGATAAACTATCAGCACTTAGCCTAGCTGATCAGTGTAAATACAATTCTGGATTCCTATTGGCCTGCGTGGCCAAGCCTTTTCGTTTCATACTTCTAAACAGTGCTTTGCATCTCCATCTTTTTCTCCGTGAATGACCACTTCTCCCTCCTATTTGATTGCATAGTAAGTTCTCCTCCAGTGCTTTCTGTTGAATAAGCAACGCCTGGCAGAGTAACCAACACCGCCCACAGCTGCGCCCCGCAATGGCTCCACGCTGCTAACATTACATCTTTTGGAGGATTCGATCAGGATGCCCTCACTGCTATAAACACTGGCGTTATTCATAAGAACGTGCAGAATGAGGGACTTTCAGCAGGATATCTTTACCTGTTTCCCCATCACAAAATAGTGAAATAAATGGAGTGGGTCATGAGCTACTTGGCCTGTAATGCAAACTCACAGCTTGACAAGTCAGTAAAGAGCCAATCCTCACCTCTGCAGCCACATGGAGCCTCCCAGGTTAGAGGTAAACACAGTTTGGATCATCTGCAGAGGGAGTTTAATGATCTCATTATTCAGCTGTTGTGTGCAAACACTATGAAGCCAGTAATCTGAATTATCAAAGTCTGAATAACTGGCTACCAAACTGCACACGAAGTTCAAAAGTTCCCTCACAATAGCTTACTTATTTACCCTTAAAAGTGAACGGCCATTTTACAGTGGTAACAAATGGTGCCATAGATAAAACCTGTGATCACCTCCATGAGTTTTACATAAGCTTTTGAAATTATGAAGCTGAAGGGAAGTTCTTCAAGTTTAGGAGAAAAACCTCTTGGATAAAACAAAAACATATTCCTTAAGCCACAATTCACTTTTCTTCTCCAGATTTAAAATTTTAATCAATCTCAGAAATACCATGCACCTTTTAAACTACCATATGAAACAGATTACCATGGTGTATTTTAAACTAACCTCTCCTTACAACAAACAAAGACCACTGAGATTTCACTATATTATTACTATACAACTGCATTGTTGGGTCAGTGGTTATATAAAACTCATAGTTTTACTTTCTTACTTTTATTTTAAAAGTCCCAGAAATACTAAGCCCCAGTGGAGTAGCCAGCCTCTTAGTCTAAGAGCAGTGGGCTAACAGGAAACTGGGACAACAACAGTGTGTGAATCTCAGCTAGGACCAAAGAGACACTGCAGCTTCTGCTTTGCTGTCATGTGAATCACTCGCTCTGGAAAAGCTACTGGAAATTGAGGCCCTAAAGCGGCCTCAGGAAGGGGCCACGTGACCAGTGATGGCGGCCTCTTGCCAACAGCCCCGGCCGTGAGCTTCTGCACGTTTTCCAGCCTCGATGAGGCCTTCCAGTAACTGCAGCCCCGGCAGCAGCCTGATGGGAGAGCTGAATAAGAACCCGCCCAAATTTCTGAACTGCAGGAAACTAGGAAGTAATCAATGTTTACTGCTTTAAGCTGCTAAGTTTCAGGGTCATTTGTTATGTGGAAATAGAAAATATACCAAAGAATTTATCTAATTTAGGTATATAAATAAATATTCAGAATTTAGGAGAAACTATATTTTAGAGTATCAGTACTTAAAACGTCAAGTTGCAACATAGTCCTTTCCATGGTTCATATTTAGTCAAAAGGAACAAATATCCAAAGACAATTATGAGACTTGGTTTTATGTTGATTCTTCAGATCAATCGTTCTTATTCTTCTTGCTTGATCCTCACAGTTCAACTTTCAGCCTTCATATAATTAACACAACTGTAAATGGATGTAATTCTTCAAGTTCATTCATGGCCTGTCTCTTGAGTATTTACATCATCTCATAAAATGGATACTTTATCTTGTACATATCAAGTAGGAAACATTTTATCTTTTAATTCAGCCATGACCTATTTGAAAATGAAACAGTCTACATGAAATAATTAGAAGAAAATATAGCCACTGTAGAATCTTCACTTCCAAAGGAGATACCCAAATGATTACACTTGGGCTAATGTTCAAAATCTGTAAAATATCCTAAATGGGCAATAACACGCAAATAAATAATAAATGATATGTATTTCCTCACATTCAAAAACGATATACTAGAACAACCACAAAAAGAAACAGAAACAGTAACTTATACGGTAAGGAAGGTACTGGTAGGGAGGATGAAAGCCACACTTCTCTGGATAGAGCTTATCACACAGCTTCAGCTTTGGAGTCAAGTAAATGCTTCACATATTCAGAAAATCAAATTTATAAAATTGCCAATAAATTGAAAATAAACGGAAATGAATGAACCTCGATGTATAATATAGCATGTTGGTAACACAACCACACACACAGAAAAAAAAAATTTCAGGTGGCTCTGTTCTAGGAGGGCAGCGTTTTGGAAAAACAACCATAGTGGATTTACTTTAAGAACAAAACAGATTGAAAAACATCTTAATCTTTAACTTCATTCAATTGTTTTATTAATAATGGTTATAATTGTATTACTTACAGTAACAATCATTAATAAAGGGTATTACTTTATGTAGTTCTTGTAGAATAAAATAAGTAATTATGATGATTAAGATTTCTAATGCAAAAGAAAATGTAGAAATAAATTCAAAGAAACAACAGTAATGTTAAATCTCAGTTGGAAACAACAGTATAAAGTTGTAATATGTTTCTTTTCAAAAATACCTATTTCCTAGCTCTGTCCCTCGTAACAACCTAGAAGCAATGCCATCCCAGCAGCAACGGCACTGCTAGTACCAGACTGTGATTCTGAAAGCCCCTCCCCACAAAAGGAACTGATGAGAGAAGGACTAAACCCAGGTCTGTAGAGGAAATAGGTGAGATAAACGGAGAACACTTCGTACCAGAGAATAAGAGAACCATCAGAGGTACATGGGTTGCGTTAAAGTCCAGAGACAACATGAAGCAGTTGACCACATGATGGGAGAGTTGGAGAGGGATAAAGGGAGGGAGGGAGGGGTGAGATCTTTCCAAAACTAAAACTCAGCTACTACAAGAGGAAACTATGACATCAACTCCTCACACCCAAGCCTGGCAAGTAAAATGACAGAATTAAGCATTTATCCTGCCCTTCCTATAGGAACTGCATTTCAGGATAACCGAAATGCCCTAGCTGATGAAGGAAAATTTGCCTTTAAGGAGGATTTCAGCTGGTAAATGTGAGAGGAATGACCGGGTTTTTAAAAGGCCTACCATTTCAGAACTCCTAATGAAACGGTGACCAGCACCACTGAGTGTCAGTAAGTGGACACTGCAGGTCCCAACATGCAGCAGGAAATGCAGAGCAGCAAAGATCCGTGCCAGAAGAAAGCTGGACTTGAACCTAATCAAATCTTTAGAGCTGTAAGTCTTTAGAGCTAAATGCCTGTTACAGGGGTAGAACAACAATTTAAATAACACTACAGGGAAATAAACAGAGAAATCCAGAAAGTAAGGCATTCATTTCCCTGAACAAATGATCTGGTTTCTGCAACAAGTGAATTGTATGGCAAAAGGGAGGAGGAGGGTGGAGAGCGGAGCTCTAGATTAAAAGCTACTTAAGATACCTAAGTCTGGTTTGGATCTTGATTCAAACAAACCAGTGGTCAAAGGATACTTTTGAGACAAATGAAAAAATCTGAACGTGGACTAGGTATTAGCTAATAGCAAGGAAAATGCTCACTATGATAATAGCATTGTGGTAATACAAGAAAAGAACCCAGCACTAAGAGATGCACAGGTGTGGAGGAGTTAAACTCTCCTCAGGCCTGGATTTGCTAGGAAATGCCTTGGACAGGAAAAAAGAAAAGGGTCAGATCAAGCAAATGTGGCAATATTTTGATGACTTAAATCTATTAGGTGATGGATATATGAAAGTTTATTATTTTATTCTTCTATTTTTGAAAATGTTAGTAATAAAAGCTTTTTTTTACAATGCTGTATATGCATATTTTATCCAGAATGATTTAGGATCATAAAACACAATAAAGCTAGGGCACTTAGGTGCTACCATATCAACAGAGTATTATTGAAATTTCTTAGAGTAAAATGGACTTTGGTTATTTGCCTTAATACATCTTTAATTTCATTTTTCCTCCTCACATTTCTCCATTTCCAAATTTTACTCACCCTTTTGGTCTCTACTCAAACTCTGCTCCCTCCAAGGCTGCCTAACGCTTCCTAGATGGAAGTAATCACCTTGAACATCTATACAATTTTAGATGCATCTCTTCTAGCCGGTAATACTTTCTACCATCTACTGTGATTATTTACATCTATGTTCCTGAGAAAACCAACATGATTCAGATTTACCATTTGTGCAAATGTATCTCCTTCCACACAGTTATATTATGTATATAATCAAAATTAATACTTGTTAAATGAAGATCAATCTTTTAAAAACGTAAACCCATGCGGTAGTAGTCTAGGGCACTGTCAGAGTTCTTTTATAAAACTACACTTTCAGGAGTTAAAACTTCTAAAAGATTTTGTGTTTTCAGAAAAACTTCTGAACCTCTTCAGAAAGTAAGAGTGTGCTCTTGCTAAGGAGATGCAAAGCCAAGTGAAATGAACATTCAGCTCAGTGAGACCTTACTTTTAATACCACTCCCTAAGCCTAGAGTCAACAGAAAAGTAATTGTCTAGTAAAAGATGCTTTTACATGAAAATATGCAAAAGTTGCAAGTTAACCATAAGAGATAAACATTCATTCGTTTATTCATTCATTTTAGGACTAAATAATGTCCCAAGCTATCTGAAAGCATTCAAAGCAGTAAGATGATATTAAGTGAACTTGAAAAATGAACAAGATTGTGAGTAAGATTTGTATCTCACTGGAGTGTTATAAAATTCAGTTATTACTGAAGTCATGTTTCGAAAGCCCAACAGTACTATTTTAAAATATATTAAAATTTGGTAATAGAAGATGTATCTTCACCAAAAACCATCAAGCTTTACAGGAATTTTTGTCTTCTTTTGTAAATAGCATGGGAAAAAATTATATATATTTACACGATGTTTTACATAGAGAGAGCATATACACACCCATATTTATTTTCATCTTTGTGGGCTAAAATAAGTAAATAAGTGATTCTATATATTTTATTTATACACACACAAACACACTACACTCCTGAGAGCTATGAATAAATGTTTTTCCACTTATACATAAAGTATAGTATGTATTGCACTCCTGAGAGTTGCAGTATTCTCCTCTTAGATTGTCTGATCTTACATCTTAGATAATAAAAATGGTCTTCCAAAATGAGTGAAGAGGATTTTAGCAGTTTGTTTGTAGAACATGTCCTACTGATAAACTGTAAAATATAAGATGTCATAAAAAGATGTTTTTCCACATGCCATATAAAATAAATGTTATAATAAACATTAATGTTTAATGAGCTATCATTTTGGTTGTTTTAGTATATAAAGAACTTCCAGGAATAAGATTCATTTAAAAAAAAAAGTGTCCAAGGGAGTTTAAAGCAAAAACTGTATATGTAATTAATTTAAAAAGTATATATATATAATAAATGAATGTTTCTAAAATTTTCTCTGAGGCAGAAAAAGACTTTTGGAATTATTCCACTGACTTCAGAGTCATGGTCAAAGTTAAGATCATTCTAAAAGACAGAGCGATAAAGAAAAAAAGAGGGAAGGACAGAAGGTCATGCAGCCCCCACACACATAGAGGCCTGAATAAGAATTTAGCTGTGAGCTTTAGGCGCTACTTCAGATTCTGGTCCTTGTCTCCTCAAAATTCTTTCTTGTAGCCTCTGTCATCAAGAATGGCCTAAAGGGCAAGACAATTAGAAACCTCAGCCTGAGTGTTCTGTCAAGAAAGAACACGAGCCAGTGACACTGTTCACTTTTGTGAGGACTGTTTTGGATCTGACTCCAACAGTCTGACCTCAGAGCGGCCATTCTGAAAGCACCTGCTGATGCTTTCCTTCCTCTTCCCTCTGTTCTTGCCAGATCTGCAGCACGGGCCACAGACCTTGGGACTGACAGGTGATCTCTGAACTGTTTTACTTTAGATGCTTACATTAGGGAGCACAAATGAGCAGATGGCCAAAGGCCAGACAATCTGAAAATTGATTCCTTATTTAGGAGCTATTTTTCTTCTTTTAGTTTCTTTTCTTTAAAATAAATAATGATAATACTGTAAAGCACTTGTAGCAATGTCTAGATGTATGTGTACATACAGAAAAACAATTCATACAGGAAAGGCAAGAAGAAGTAGAAATAATTAAAAATTTACCCTGTCGAGAGGGGGTCGAAGATGGCAGCGTGAGCAGGGCGGCAGGAATCTCCTCCCAAAACCATATATATTTGTGAAAATACAACAAATACAACTATTCCTAAAAGAGAGACCAGAAGATACAGTACAACAGCCAGGCTAGAGCTACACCTGCAAGAACACAGGGCCTCACGAAGCAGATAAGATACAAAGCCGTGACCCGGCAGGACCCAAGCACTCCCCCATCCAAGCTCACCGGCAGGAGGAAAAGAATCAGAGTGGGGAGGGAGTGGAAGCACAGGCCTGCTAAATAACCAGCCCTGGTGATCTGCACCGGGAGCACAGACACACATCACATAGTGTATCAGAGATTAGAGAAACAGAAGGGCAGGATCCAAGACGAAGACTGGGAACAGGTCCCCACAGCCAGCTCCCCAGGACAAAAGAAAAGCAGGCGCTTTTTTAAAAGTCTTAAACAGATAAGGGCCCAAAAGTGGAAGAAAATCGTCCCAACGCACTCAGCCCAGCAGGCTGGAAATCTTGAGGAATTTCGGGCCCCCTAACTGGGTGCCGGGTAAAGCAGCCCCGCCAAAGCCCCTCACAGTGATAAGCAGCCTGCCATTCGTTCCCCGCGGGCTGGCACTGCAAATGGTGCAGCGGATCCGCCACAGCTGTGGGACAGCAGGAGAGCGGCCCCGCTCACAGCAACCACACAGAATCTCCTCATGGCAGGCCCACAGCTACCCGGGAAGGGCCAGAGCAAGGTCCGGAAGGCACCAAGGGGGGCAGAACGCACCCGGCGTGGCCGCAAACCCCTGCAGTGCTCTAGGCTAGCCTGAGGGTGGCCCCACACACAGCAGCTCAGGGGAGTATCCCAGAGACTGCCTCCCAGTGTGCGGGTAACCAGCACAGGCTGCGGAGAAGGGCAAGGAGAACAAAAAGCAGGAAGGGACTTTGTGCTCCCAGCTGACACATGTGCCACCTGCATGCAACCACTTCTATCGCCATGAAAAGACAGAATATGGTTCAGTCAAACGTCAACCACACAACGCCAGAGAGAGGGCCTGGTGGGATAGACTTAAACAATTCTCCTGAAAAAGAATTCAGAATAAAAGTCATAACCATGCTGATGGACCTACAGAGAAACATGCAAGAGCTAATAAGGGATGGAAGCAGGAGGGACATTACAGAAATGAAACAATCGATTGACAGGCTTAAGAGCAGACTGGATAAGGTGCAAGAGACTGTTAATGGAATAGATATCAGAGAACAGGAGTACAGAGAAACTGAGGCAGAGAGAGATAAAAGGATCTCTAGGAAAGAAAGAATATTAAGAGAACTGTGTGACCAATCCAAATGGAACAATATTTGCATTATAGGAGTACAAGAAGAAAAACAGAGAGAAAAAGGGATAGAAAGTGTCTTTGAAGACATAATTGAGGAAAACTTCCCCAAGCTGGGAAAGGAAATAGTTTCTCAGACCAAGGAAGCCCACATATCTCCCAACACAAGGGACCCAAGGGGGACAACACCAAGACATATAAAAATTAAAATGGCAAAGATCAAAGACAAGGACAAACTATTAAAGGCAGCAGGAGAGAGAAAAAAGATCACCTACAAAGGAAAACCCATCAGGCTATCATCAGACTTCTCAACAGAAACCTTACAGGTCAGAAGGGAGTGGCATGATATACTTAACGCAATGAAACAGAAGGGCCTTGAACCAAGAATACTGTATCCAGCATGATTATCATTTAAATTTGAGGGAGGGATTAAACAATTCCCAGACAAGCAAAAGTTGAGGGAATTTCCCTCCCACAAACCACCTCTACAGGATATTTTAAAGGGACTGCTCTAGGTGGAAGCACTCCTAAGGCTAAAAAGATGTCACCAGAGAAAATAAAATCATAGCAAAGAAAGCAGACCATCCAAATACTAACTAAAGGCAAAAAATAAAATCAACTATCCACAAAAACAATCAAAGGAAACATAAAAGAGTATGTAATAAAACACCTAGTATATAAAGAGTGGAGGAGGAAGAAGAAGGGGGAGTAATAAAGAATCATCAGACTGTGTTTATAACAGCTTAACTAGAAAGTTAAGTTAGACTGTTAGATAGTAAAGAAGCTATCCTTGAAATTTGCTAACCAAGAATCTAAAGCCTGCAATGGCAATAAGTACATATCTATCGATAATCACCCTAAATGTAAATGGACTGAATGCACCAATCAAAAGACACAGTAATAGAATGGACAAAAAAGCAAGACCTATCTATATGCTGATTACAAGAGACTCACCTCAAACCCAAAGATATCCACAGACTAAAAGTGAAGGGATGGAAAAAGAAATTTCATGCAACCAACAGGGAGAAAAAAGCAGGGGTTGCAGTACTTGTATCAGACAAAATGAACTTCAAAACAAAGAAAGTAGCAAGAGATAAAGAAGGACATTACATAATGATAAAGGGGGTAGTCCAACAAGAGGATATAACCATTATAAATATCAATGCACCCAACACAGTAGCGCCGACATATGTGAAACAAATACTAACAGAATTAAAGGAGGAACTAGAAAGCAATGCATTCATTTTAGGAGAATTCAATACACCACTCACTCCAAAGGACAGATCAACCAGACAGAAAATAAGTAAAGACACAGAGGCTGAAAAACACATTAGAACAGATGGACCTAACAGACATCTACAGAACTCTACACCCAAAAGCAGCAGAATACACACTCTTCTCAAATGCACATGGAACATTTTCCAGAATAGACCACATACTAGGCCAGAAAAAGAACCTCAGAAAATTCAAAAATATTGAAACTCTATCAACCAACTTCTCAGATCACAAAGGTATAAAACTAGAAATGAATTGTACAAAGAAAACAAAAAGGCTCACAAATACATGGAGGCTTAACAACATGTTCCTAAATAATCAATGGATCAATGACCAAATTAAAACAGAGATCAAAAAATATATGGAGTCTAATGAAAACAACAGCACAAAGCCCCAACTTCTGTGGGACGCAGCAAAGGCAGTTCTAAGAGGAAAGTATATTGCAATCCAGGCCTTTTTAAAGAAGGAAGAACATTCCCAAATGAATAGTCTAAAGTCACAATTACTGAAATCGGAAAAACAAGAACAAATGAGGCCCAAAATCACCAGAAGGAGGGACATAGTAAAGATTAGAGAAGAAATAAATAAAATTGAGAAGAATAAAAAAATAGAAAAAGTCAATGAAACCAAGAGCTGGTTCTTTGAAAAAATAAACAAAATAGATAAAGCCCTAGCCAGGCTTATTAAGGGAAAAAGAGAATCTACACACATAAACAGAATCAGAAATGAGAAAGGAAAAATCACGATGGACACCACAGAAATACAAAGAATTATTAGAGAATACTATGAAAATCTATATGCTAACAAGCTGGAAAACCTAGAAGAAATGGACAACTTCTTAGAAAAATACAACCTTCCAAGAATGACCAAGCAAGAAACAGAAACCTAAACAGACCAATTACCAGCAACAAAACTGAATCGGTAATCAGAAAACTACCCAAGAACAAAACCCCTGGGCCAGATGGATTCACCGCTGAATTTTATCAGACACACAGAGAAGAAATAATACCCATTCTCCTTAAAGTTTTCCAAAAAATAGAAGAGGAGGGAATACTTCCAAACTCATTCTATGAAGCCAGCATCACTCTAATACCAAAACCAGGCAAAGAGCCCACCAAAAAAGAAAATTACATACCAATATCCCTACTGAACATAGATGCAAAAATACTCAACAAAATATTAGCAAACCGGATTCAAAAATGTATCAAGAGGACCATATGCCATGATCAAGTGGGATTCATC
Source organism: Smutsia gigantea (assembly GCA_032199065.1). Taxonomy (NCBI): domain Eukaryota; kingdom Metazoa; phylum Chordata; class Mammalia; order Pholidota; family Manidae; genus Smutsia; species Smutsia gigantea. The sequence continues at coordinate 425,728 of JAVSCE010020477.1, forward strand.
TGAAGGATGCAAGGATGGTACAACATTCAAAAATCCATCAACATCATCCACCACATCAACAAAAAGAAGAACAAAAACCACATGATCATCTCCATAGAGGCTGAAAAGCATTTGACAAAATTCAACATCCATTCATGATAAAAACTCTCAACAAAATGGGTATAGACGGCAAGTACCTCAACATCATAAGGGCCATATATGACAAACCCACAGCCAACACCCTACTTAAAAGCGAGAAGCTGAAAGCTTTTCATCTAAGATTGGGAACAAGACAGGGATGTCCACTCTCTCCACTGTTATTCAACATAGTACTGGAGATCCTAGCCACGGCAATCATACAAAACAAAGAAATACAAGGCATCCAGATTGGTAAAGAAGAAGTCAAACTGTCACTATTTGCAGATGACATGATATTGTATATAAAAAACCTTAAAGACTCCACTCCACAACTACTAGAACTAATATCTGTATTCAGCAGCTGCAGGATACAAAATTAATACACAGAAATCTGTTGTTTCCTATACACTAACAATGAGCTAACAGAAAGAGAAATCAGGGAAACAATTCCATTCACAATTGCATCAAAAAGAATAAAATACCCAGGAATAAGCCTAACGAAGGAAGTGAAAGACCTATACTCTGAAAATTACAAGACACTCATAAGAGAAATTAAAGAGGACACTAACGAATGGAAATGCATCCCATGCTCTTGGCTAGGAAGAATAAATATTGTCAAAATGGCTATACTACCTAAAGCAATCTACAGATTCAATGCAATCCCTATCAAACTACCAACAGCTTTCTTCAATGAACTGGAACAAATAATTCTAAAATTCATATGGAACCACAAAAGACCCCGAATAGCCAAAGCAATCCTGAGAAGGAGGAATAAAACAGGGGGAATTACGCTCCCTGACTTCAAGCTCTACTACAAAGCCACAGTAATCAAGACAATTTGGTATTGGCACAAAAACAGACCCACAGACCAGTGGAACAGAATAGAAAATCCAAACATTAACCCAAACATATACAGTCAATTAATATTTGATAAAGGAGCCTTGGATATACAATGGGGAGATGACAGCCTCTTCAACAGCTGGTGTTGGCAAAACTGGACAGCTATATGCAAGAGAATGAAACTGTCTAACCCCATACACAAAAGTAAACTCAAAATGGATCAAAGACCTGAATGTAAGTCATGAAACCATAAAACTCTTAGAGAAAAAACATAGGCAAAAATATCTTGGACATAAACATGAGCAACTTCTTCATGAACATATCACCCCGGCAAGGGAAACAAAAGCAAAAATGAACAGGTGGGACTATATCAAGCTGAAAAGCTTCTGTACAGCCAAGGTCACCGTCAGTAGAACAAAAAGACATCCTACACTATGGGAGAATATATTCATAAATGACATATCCAATAAGGTGTTGACATCCAAAATATATAAAGAGCTTGCACAGCTCAACAAACAAAAAGCAAATAATCCAATTAAAAAATGGGCAGAAGATCTGAACAGACACTCCTCCAAAGAAGAAATTCAGATGCCCAACAGGCACATGAAAAGATGCTCCACATCGCTAATCATCAGAGAAATGCAAATTAAAACCACAATGAGATATCACCTCACACCAGTTAGGATGGCCAACATCCAAAACACAAACAACAACAAATGTTGGTGAGGATGTGGAGATAGGGGAACCCCCCTACACTGCTGGTGGGAATGCAAACTAGTTCAACCATTGTGGAAAGCAGTATGGAGGTTCCTCAGAAAACTCAAAATAGAAATACCATTTGACCCGGGAATTCCACTCCTAGGAATCTACCCTAAGAATGTAGCAGCGCAGTTTGCAAAAGACACATATGCATCCCTATGTTTATAGCAGCACTATTTACAATAGCCAAGAAATGGAAGCAACCTAAGTGTCCATCAGTAGATGAATGGATAAAGAAGATGTGGTACATATACACAATGGAATATAATTCAGCCATAAGAAGAAAACAAATCCAGACATTTGCAACAACATGGATGGAGCTAGAGGGTATTATGCTCAGTGAAATAAGCCAGGTGAAAAAAGAGAAGTATCAGATGATTTCACTCATATGTGGAGTATAAGAACAAAGAAAAAAACTGAAGGAACAAAACAGCAGCAGACTCTCAGAACCCAAGAATGGACTAACAGTTACCAAAGGGAAAGGGACTGGGGAGGATGGGTGGGAAGGGAGGGACAAGGAGGAAAAAGGGGCATTACGATTAAGAGACATAATGTAGGGGGGGCACAGGGAGGGCTGTACAACTCAGAGAAGACAATTGTGATTCTATAGCATCTCACTACACTGATGGACAGTGACTGTAATGGGGTATGTGGGGGGGACTTGATGAAGTGGGAAGTTCAGTAACCATAATGTTGCACATGTAATTGTGTATTAACGATACCAAAAAAAAAATTTACTGTATCATCAAACTTTGAAAGTGGTTTAAATGTTAGGCATATGTGAATTTCCTTGGATTTATTACGAGCTACATAAATGAAACAATTATAACAATAAAAAAGTATAAGACAGTTTGGCATACTTGTCTTTGAATGGTTTCTTAAGGGAAAATTAGAACATCGTCATTTACCACCTAAAATTGTGATTTACTCATTCTGTTCATCTTATTTCACAACCAGCGATCCTAACAGTATTAATGACTCTACATGCGCCTCTGTGTTTTAGTAGAACTCCCATGTTCATATACAGATATATCAGTATTTCTTCAATTGGGTCATAACACATATTAAAACTATGTTCAAAAGCAGGTTAACATCCAATATCAGCTAGACGTGCTCTAATAGTTAATCTAAAATGAAAATGAAAGCAATCCTTTTAAAATACACATAATTTAAAAGGGGTCTATTAGAAAAAATATAATTCTAAAGGGAATTTTAAAGGTCTTTTAATTGTAGTAAGTTTTAGAATGATATAATTAAGATGCAGCACATACTGAAAGAAAACCAGGTAAGTACTGTATCACAAAATAGCTTATATATATAAATACACCAGGAGCATTATGTTTCAAACTCTGGATTGTGGACCAATAATATTTTAACCTAGTTAATATTATCTACACCTGGAGTCAAAGGGTTTTGTACCCTTCACTGAGGTATAATAAAAGAAATGGCTAGAGAATACAATTCATTTCAGGGTTAATATTACTGGTACACTACAACCTCAGAAACTAGGATGGCAGCTTTTAAACATGACCATAACAGTAAGGTAACTTGAAATCTGTAGTCTCCATCAAACAAGCTTTAATTTAGTACCTACGGTATACAAGCACTGTATGGGAAATTCCATGCTCTTCCTTCAAAAAGCTTGCTAATGTTACCAGTGATTCCTATAGACTGAAACTCCAAACCAGCCAATAATAAACAGCTAAGCAATTTCATGGTGCCTAATTTTATATTCCATAGGAAATTTAGAACAGCAAAGAAAATTTATGGGAGATTCACAAATAAATGATGCAGATAGGTATTTTACAATACCTATAATCAGATGATCTTTGAACAATGTGGAGATTAGGGGCGCCTATCTCTGTGCAGCCAAAAATCCTCATGTAACTTCTTTGACTTTCAAAAAACCTAACTACTGATAGCCTACTGTTGACTGGAACCCTTACTGATAACATACACAGTCGTTTAACATATATTTTGTACGTTATGTAAGTCATGTAACTGTATTCTCACAATAAAGTCAGAGAAAAGAAAATGTTTTTAAAATTTTTGCAAATCTCCAAAAAGTTTTCCAATACGTGTATTGAAAAAAATCCAACATATAAGTGGGCCCAGCAGTTCAAACCTTGTTGTTCAAGGGTCAGCTATATATAAATTTTGCGGCTATTAACATTCAGCATACCAGAAGACCTAAGCAAGCTAGAAGCAGAAAACCTTAAACATTTGTATTATAGAAGGGACGTCTTCTGTGTTTGCCTATTGAGATGCAGCACCCGTGTCCCCTCTGCCTGCAGACCACTCTCCCGCGCACAGTGCAGGTGGTCTGCATAGGCTTTAGCTCACTGCTGCTTCAAGACAGCGTCCCGGGTCTCGGCCCACCCATTTGCACCCTTCTCTGGGGCTTTGGGGCCTGTTTCCTCTGGGTTGTTAAGCTGGTAGAAAATGTACTTGAATTCACAACAGGCCATCTCTGCCACACCTGGGACAAGGCTAAGCTTGACACAACATACTCTGCAAAATGTCTGGAAAAAAACCTGTATGATGACTTAAAAAAAAACCCTTTAAAAGTACAGAGCACAAACAATGCACCATCTTTAAATTCACAAGGGATTTATAACAGACACTTCCTTCCAAAAAGAGGAGGTACTACCCACAAAGACTTAAGAAACATGCCTACCCAGTAACCTTGACACAGCAGTAACACAACCACGTTAAAAACAAACTGTTTTAAATTGGGTACTTAAGGACCATCTGAATAAATTCACAATATTTACCAGGTCCCTTTCCTGGATTAATCTGACATGTGAACTACAAGGCACAAATGCTATCTCAAAGAAAATAATTACTTGTAGTGTTACATTTTACATGAATAACGTACCACTCGTAAAAAAATTCCACCTGAGATGGAGAAGCCCCAGACCTACACATTTCAGAGGACACCTGGGGAGAGCCTCAGTAAACACTTCAACTGTTCTTAAATCAAAATCAAAAGCTCCTCCTGAAGAAGTAAGGATTTCTATAAAATGAACTCCCAGGTCCTCGAGGGAGAAGAAGGGATCTAGCAACATATATAAAATATTAGTTCCCCAGATTCTCTTTGGAATTTCAGACTTAACTAATCTGTTTTACATATGGTCATCATTCCTTTCTCACTGTTGGTAGGATTTTTAATTGGCATGGCCTTTGGATGATTATTTGGTATAATCATCTCTTACAAATCTTAAATGTTTATGATCTTTGACCAAGCAGCAGTTGAAAAAACAAGATCTACATACAATGATGCTGTTTATTTGTTATAGCAAAATCTGAGACAACTCACGTGTCCAAAATTGGTGGCCCAAAACATAAATAAATTATGATGCAAGAATAAAATAAAATACCAGGACACTACAGACCTGGGGAAAATTTCTACGATGTGCTGTTTAGGGGAGGAGGCAGACATGCTGTAGAACTGTATGTGTAAGATAACCCTATCTTGTTTTGTTTTGTTTTTTAAGTTGCTGAAACACACACCAAACAGCCAGCAGTGACTATTGGGATGGTGGGATTTAGGGGAACATTCACTTTTGAAGCTACACATCTCTAAACAGTTTATATTAAAAAAAGAAAAGATGACCATTATTTTTATAATCAGAAAAAAAAGATTTAAGAAACAAAGCCAAGTACTCCCATATTTAGCAGTGCCTGCTCAAAACTCGTTTTGAAAATTATCTTTGCTTTTAGTACCTGACTTTTCCAAAGGACACAAAAGAGTATAGGTAACAACTCAGTGAAAAGTATTTCTCTTCAAAGCAAATGTCTAGTCAGTATTAAAAGGAAGAAACATGTAACTAACAGTCAGTGAAGGCTTACGCGGTCCTGACCAGAGTTCTACACACGTTGTCTCCCAGATATTCTTATTTAATCCTTGTTCATGAAAATCCTGATCACGGGCATCAGATGGAGCCAAAGGCGGACAGTGCGCCTTGGGGGAAAAGCTACTGTGGTGATTCTGTCTTCAAACTGAGGGGTGTCATTTTTCGTCTATTCAGCATACATGAGTGGTACATCTGTTATTATAAAGATAATACGAGTCAAAAAAATCCACATTTTCCTTTTACACAGACTGACATATTATTTAAACAAATCTGGAAATGTAGTCACTCCACCTGAGGACCTTCCAATTCCTTTAAGCAACTTATTTTTGACATCTTCTTGTTATTCAAACTACTTCTAAAATAAAGTAAAATACCAAGGGCCATGGTTAGGAAGAAGTAATCTCTGAGAAAAGATTTCAACAGCAAATATAGTTTTTCTTATCGTTTTTGTAGGGCTTCCCCATCTTCCTTTAGCTTTCTTACTTCAAGGGGTTCTTACTTGATAAAAACACAGTTGCTCCTAATGTGACAGCCATTTTGGAAAAGTCACTCAGTTAAACTCTGTTATGCTATTGACCCCAAATCTATGAAAGCTTGCTCCAGGAGAATCAGTTCTCTGGTTCAGCAGCTGAGAGACTGTTGCAATCTGTGAGCATTTCTCATCAGCCTACTGTGCCTCCTCCTCTCTGGCAGTTGAGCTAAAGGTGAAGGGGGCATATACCCCATCTCCAAGGGACTCCTGGTTGGGGGGAAGACATACACAACAGATACATGAAGTGTACCAAGTGGGATAACGCGGATGAAAACAGGAAGAGGGATGGCTAGCTGGGGGTCAGGATGGGAAGGTGGCTGTGATTACTTCTTCCACGGACAAATGGCAGCTTTAAAGGATGATGATGAATATGTCTCTGGTGTGAGGCAGGGAGGCAGAGGGCATTCGATGCAGATACGACGACCTGAGAAAAGAGGGAGAACATCCCGTTCTGTGGGGGAAACTGCAAGCAGTTTGGTTTTGCTACAACATGTAAAGCAGCCACAAGGGCTCAAAGGGCCCTAGACAGATTGCTCCGGGGGAGCGAGTGTGGAATGAGTGGCGGCAGGAAGAGAGAGGGTAAGGGTATGAGAAATGTTAGCAGGTTCGAGTGGCAGGGACTGGGGATCAGCTGGCTGTGGGCCGTGGTTTCCTCTTCGGGCATCACACTTCGGTGCCCGTGGCTGGTAAAGCTACAGCGTTTAAGTTGTAAGGGGAGAGCTTAGAAGTGAGACGGGTAGGGTGGTATGTGCTGTGTTCTCTAGGAAGCAACATCTTTCACTGTATCCAATGACGTTTTCATTTCCTAGCTGCAGGCATCCTTGCTCGGGGGCTCACAGCAGATGCCCGGTGTAGGGGCAGCCGCCATTCCTGGTCTGGTACTGCTGACCACTGTGTCCACCCAAGCAAAGAGAGACAGCATGTGCAGCTGTCACCTTGGGGCCGTACAATGCTGAGAATTCAGGTGAGATCAGAGCAGACGTCCCAGGACAGGGTCTTTCTCTTCCCTTAGACTTGAACAGTTCCGAAGCTAAGGAGGCGCTCATAACCCAGTTTTCCAGATGTCCAGTCTGGCTTTCTGACATGCACAAAAGCTCCCCATTACTGGTCAGTCATGTCTACTTTCAAGTTACCGTAAAAACGAACATGGCCTGAAGATGAAGGCTTTGGTCTCACTGTCAACAGACAAAGAGCAGAGCTAGGTTGGGGGGAGTAACGGTGAGTCCACTTTTGGAAATGCCCAGCTTGGAATGCCTCTGGTCCATTCAGTCAGAACAGGGGAGCAGGCAGCTAGGAAGACTAGCCTGCATCCTAGGGGAGAAATTTGAGCTGGAAATAAGGCTTGGAAATCATCATTGCATAACTGAACCTGAACAGCAAAGAGGAAAATCTAGGGACAAAGGCAGAGGGAGTGGGCCCAGGGCAAGAAGAGAAGAAAAAGGAGTCTGTAAGAGAAAACCAGGAGGAACAAGAACAAGAGACTCAGAAAAGTGTGATCAAGAAAATGAAGGAACGGAGCATTTCAAAAAGGGTGTGCGGAACAGGAGTGTCAGGCCAGGCTGCCCGTGCTCGCCAGTGCGTTTCCTGACTTCGGTCAGAGAGGAGCTCCCAGGGCAGAAGCCAGAAGGGAGTGGGCTCAGGACTGGAGAAGTGGGAGAAAGCACAGGTGAGGAGTGAGCACCGGGGACTCAGACCCCAGGAAGGACGGGAGGAAAAGGAAGGCGAGGAAGATAACAAGGAGAGAGGCTGAGGAAGTAAGAACTTTGGGGAGGGCAGGGCAGAAAAGGCGGGGTGAGGGGGCCACAGAAGAGGAGCAAGGGGCATACCCCACATGGAGCCCCGAGGAAAAGCTGTGGAGATAGACACGGCGCTGGAACCCGAAAGAGTAAGTCCAAACAGGCAGTGCTAGTCTGTTCCACATGTGACATATCCCTCGACCCACATTTGGTAACCACGTTCTAAAGAGGCTGCGACGTCCAAAGTCACAGAGGTTCTGCAGAGACGTGAATATCCATCCTTCTTATAAGCTCCAGAGGTGGGAGTGGGACTAGAGAAGAAACATTACACCATGCCTCTAAAGTCTTTACGTAAGTATTTTAATGTCATAGCCCCATAAAATGACAGGAAATAACAGAACAAAGAATCTACATTTTCTATGTTGTTGTCAGTAATACTAAGAGTGCCTAAGTGTTTTCATCAGTAGGTATGTATTCTTTTTAAACACTAGATGTGTGTGTAGCTTGATCTTTAGGGGGAATTATAGTCAGATAGTATCCAAAGGTTACCATGATATAGCTAAATTATCTCTGCCTGTCACAGGTTAAAGAACATTTAAATTCTGGAAGTTCACATCAGCTTTTTCTAGATAACAAATCTTAAGTACCTTTCTATATTCACTCAATTAGTGATGTCGGGCTTTGATAACACTGCAGAGAGAAACTTTCTAACTATCATTCAAATCATATCTAAAAAGGTGGTCATAAATATTTTAAAACCTAAGTGAACTAATAAGACCTAGACCCATTAAGGATAAGATCTTTTACAACAAATTAAATAAAACAATTTATTGAAGTCTGGATTCAAGATAAGCTAGATTTACTGACTGACCTTTTATTCATTTAAAGAACAAAATTAGCTCTAATTGCATTAGAATGGAATCCAGTAAATTTTCCCAAGTCGTCTAATGTGGCATCGGTGGAAGACTGCCCTAACTGTTTACAAGTAAGATGGAAATGCTTTGATTATAATCTTTCCACTTGTTTTACTATGTAGTAAAAGCATTTCCCAAAACCTAAAGCCGGTTTTTCTGACAGCATACTATTTTCTCTTAAACATACTGCATCTTTGGTGTTAATGAACAAACTACAATATGCCAGGGGGAGAAAATTTAACTTGTAGATTTCATCATACTTTTAGGTCAGTAAAAACGAGGGGGTAATGTAAGAAGGCCAAGGAACTTGTGTGGAAATGTCAGAAAAGGGCTGAAGACTCGAATAAGAAAAATTTTAACGACCTGCTTCCTCTTGGAATTTTAAATGAGATAGAAGGGTTTGGGTCTGTTGAATTTCAAAGTAGTATAATAAGGTAGCAAGAATAATATATACAACTCACAACTTGCATTCCAGTGGTTCAGCTGCTAGGTAATTTCATTTGTAATGTTACCACCTTTCACTAGCATCAAAAATAGCATTTATGATAGATTCAAAATACAGTCATTCCTAAGATTTTTGGGGGGTCATTGTTCATGTTGTTTAGCTTCTAATAGAGGCAAAATACCTATGAGATGTTTCAGTATCAGGGGCAAGTTGACTGGGGCAACAAAACTATCAACACTTTTCAATCTTTTTTTTTTTCCAAATCAAAAGCAGACAGTTCTATTGGAAGGGAGGAGATAAGCTAAAAACAGAAAAGCAAAAAACCTTCCAAGTGTGACAGGACAATGCTCTGAAATGTTCCTGAATTTTACTTCCCAAGATCATTTTTTAAACCAACAAGTTTCTTTGACCTGCCTCCTCGACATGCTTTTATAAAATTATGAAATCTGACTCCCTTTCCCCAAACAGAATTTTGCCTGCCCCTCTAAATCACCCTTCATGTGTGAGAGAGTCCCCCCTTCCTTCTGGAACCCGCTCTTTCCCCTTCTGACAGGGATCGCCCCTCAGCCGCGATCGTGATGGGGGCTGGTAACGGGTGAGGGGCAGCACGGCCCCGAGTGCTCGGAACCACGTCGGCCCCGGCCGCCTGGACCGCCTTGGCCCCCGCGGAGCTAAGGTGGAGAAAAAACACGGAGAAGAACCACACAACACTTTCTGAAGCCTGGACACTGCCTCGCCTGAAGTCAAATAAACTACATTTACTGTGTTCCTGTACACCAGGGGGATTTGAGTTTCTGGTACTTGCGACCACGAGTCCTGACCAGCACAAATACAGAAGACTGTTTCAGCAAGAGACGAAAAGATTCTTGCCTGAGTCCTCCTCACTGCGTGTGCCTCTATGCTGTTGCCTTGCATCAGGGGTTGGTGCAAGAAGAACAGAAAAGAATGCCTTCTGTATCTGCTGTAGAAGCTGCTATGGAAGACACTGTTCTTGACATCTGGTTGCAGTGCCTTGAAAAATTTTTTTCTCTCCTGAGAAACTAAAAGTTACTTTCCTTTCTAAAAATGTATTTCACTTTTTGCCTTCATTGCTAGGAAGCCATAATCAGATCCGACACTATCATTTCCTTCTTTTTCCTCTCCTTGGTCTTAGTTGACTACTTCTATTTTCTGGTAGCTTTATTATATATTCTCTCATTAAGGTACCCTAAATTAGTTTAGACTGGACAAAAATCATAGATACGTGAATAAACAATACTTCGAGTATAGAGAGAAAGTATAAGAAAGTGGGATTAAATACCATTTGCTATTATTTCTTTGAAAAACTTCCACTAAAAAACCACCACACACATGTTAGATGTCTTTCAGCTAAACCTGGCCACATTAAAAAATATAAGTATGCTTATTTTCTTTAAAATATTTAAAATAATTATTTTTGTAATTTCCCATCTAATATTCTACTTCTAGTTGTACTGCCAAAAAATGTCAACCAGAAAAGTTTGGATCATAAAAGGACAACAAATATATATAAATATTTTATGTTTTTCAAGATTAACAAGCAAAATTTTAGTCCCATTTTCAGAGTATATATAAATAATTTAGAAATTCCAACTACCAAAAAGCCCCCTCCCAGGTATAAACCAAACTCTGTAAACTGTAACAAAAAACAGAATTACTTTCACAATAAGGAAAGCATCACATTTTCAGCACCTCTGCTAAGAGAGGTGTAATGAAAGAATTTCCTTAATAGTAAGAGACCTGATAATACTCATGGCTGTACTGATGATGGAGATCAAAACATTAGCAGGAGGAAAACTGGGAATGCCAGCACTAAGGTGGTCACTGAGAAATATCTCTGCATGACTTGCCTGTTTTGGAAAAAGGGTTAAATTTGTAGAAGACACCATTTATTGTGACCTCTCAGTTCAAAGAAAATTCAGAATTATCACGGATAATGATATCATTCTCTGAAAGGCAATCATAAATGATTCCATGTCACTTGGTCAAATACACTATCAGATTTAACTAGAAAAAGTGGCTGCTCATTACTGGATGTCTGGACAGGCCCAATGACTCCCCCCTTCTCTGGTGAGCTCACTGATGAGGGCAGCGGTGTCCCAGAGCAGAAGGACCAGCTCACAGCCTCTTCAGGACTGTCACCCCACTGACCAGTCCAAATGACACAGCCAGCATTAGAGTGCCAAACCCAGTGAGAAAATTGAAGGGGCAGACAGACAACAGGACAGAAACTCCCTCCCCAGCACTGGCAAGAAGCAGCATTGAAGGGACATCTGAGAAACGTGAGAGGTAGAATGGGTAACCCCTAACCACCACCATTCGTCACCCCGAAAATCTTTATATATACATACATTTACATTTTTAATGCCTTGCCAGTATTTAAAATTATCTGTCTTTATGAGAAGCTCCTTTAACAGAATTTTGAGCTTTATAAATAGAGCCACACATTTAAACCTGGAGGAGTTTCAGGTCCTGTCCTGCCGTGTCTGTCTTGACAATCCTATCTACACTGTCCTTATCCCCAAGATACTCTATCCACATTACTTTGTTCTATTTTCTTCATAGATATGAACACAAGAATGAATGCCACTGGTTAGCTCACTCTTTCCAAACTTGCTCAAAACTGACTCAGTAAGTGATTAGACTGGGATGACAACTACCGGTTGCCACTGGTCCTTTCCCTAACAGTGGGCATGGCATTACACTTGCTGCTGCATTCTCTGTCACCAAGTCCAAATGGGACCTCGCAATCCTGATCAATTTAGTTCCAGGAAGCTGCTCCTGGGCAAGCTGAAACCTACCTGATTGTTAGGCCAGATTCAGGTATTTTAGCAGTTACTTGAATGTGTTGTTTCTTCCCCTTCATATTATTCTAACAAACTTCATAGGTGTTAAGATTGTAATTTCAGTTTCATCTTCAATGTGGACTAAGGGGAACTCTGCATACTGTCACTGGGGGACATGTTAAAGGAATCTAAGGTCCTTGCAAAGTCACCTTGAATTTTAGCACTATCAGGAATAGGTACTGGACTCACCATACACCCTTTAGGATAGTTTCCAGGCACATTAAATCAAAGCAAAAACAAGGCCCCTCTGCTTTGCCTCAAGGAACAATATTAAAGAACAGAGGAAATCATCTAACCTCAAAGTACTTTCCTGGATCAAGAGCAGAAGACATAACTTCTTCATTTAAGAAGATTTAAAAACTAAATATTGTCTTAATTTTCCAACGAGAGGCTGTAATTTGAACCCTGTAAAGTTTTTTCTTTTTCCCTTAATTTCAGAAGACTATTCTTTGCCTGTCCTTCAGCTATAAATCTCCTCTCCTGGACTTCTAAAACCCCACTTCTTGAATCTAAGTCTGCTCACTAATTTCACCTAGGAAGAAATCATTGCACTCCCAAGTGTGTACACTGAGGAAGTAAAGGCATATTTATATGAATCTACTGTCTCGTTTCCATTATTGCTGCTCTGGAATAAACTATGTATTCTTATGTACAATAATAAAAGAGTACTTTTAATTTCATATAATTTTCATGGGTCATAAAATATTCTTCTTTCTTTAATTTTTTCAACCATTCTTCTAGCTTGCAAGACATACAAAAACAGACAGGGGGTAGATCTGACCAACAGGCCACAGTTTGCTGACCTCTGATTTAGATTTAAAAAATCCTTTACTAATTGGCTGTATTTTACATAAAATCTTATTACTATGTGACCTTGGTCTCTTTTTTTTCCTTTCATTTTAATTTAAAATGTAATATATTTCATTTAACTTATTCTTTTGTTCATTCTAAGTATTTCCTTGCATCTGACTTTGGTCAAATGATTAATAATTATTCACATAACACAGGGGTTATTTACCTAAAAATCTTAAAGTTAATATACTATATAATGTCATATTTTCATGGCCAATTTGTCTAGAATGTCTGAGTATTATAAGTTCCCTAATACTGGACATTTTGTTCCATAGTAATAGGATCTATTTCTCACATCTTCCATATCTCACATCTTAGGCATATGACTGATTTAGTGATAATAGTCAACAGAGTGACCAAAAGATGCTTAAGGGTGAGTGAAATGAATCACTATCAATATCTCTTCACAAACCTTATTTCTCTCAAGAGGATGAACAAGCCAAACTTTGGGTGGAACTAAGGATCAAGCAATGGTGAACTACTGAGAAAACAGATACAAATATGAACTGGTAAGAGAAAAGTATTTGTTGATGGTAAATAAGAACATCTTCTTCTTTGAGAAATGAGCCCACATGCAGAATTTCTAAGAAAATAGTATGAACAGTTATTTCAGCAGGGTTTCCTTGCTAATCATAATCGGCATTCCGTCCTCTACTGGGAGAGGGATAAAGACATTTATTCAGATTTTTGTAGATAAGATAGCAGCACCAGGTATACCAGTATCCAATTTAAAAAGAACAGAATCTATAGTATTTTTGTTACATTGGCTGAGCTTGTAAGCAATACCACCACCCATTGTCCTGGTTTCTACTGGCTCAAGCCAAAAGAGTAATGTGGAAATTACACAGATAACTTAGGTAAGAACAGTATGAACTACACAGACTTTCTTCTCCCCTTCTTTGAAAGAGTATATGGTCTCCTTGAAGATGCTGTTCGCCTCTATACTGTCATTCATCATGATACTGGACTTTTTCGTCACATTGCATTTGGAATTACCAGAAGCAGCAGCATAAAATACACACTGAGAATCCAAAGCATATTTTATGTTGTCTACTCTATGCTCCAAATAAGTTCATGGCTCCTACTTTCATTTTTGTGACTAAAAATTGAATAAGAATCAAATGCTTCATAGTCTTATTTTCTTCACAATATAACTGTTTGCAATGTAAACGAATCTACTTTTAGACTTGTAAAAAATAAGGTTGTAAACTTGCACTTTCAGTTTGTGAAGTTCACTTAAAGGATATTATAGTTTTAGAATAAGAAGAATAATTTTCAACGTGATTTACAAAAATAAATAAATAAATGTTTTATCACCCTAATGGATCATATAAGAGCACTGTAGGCCTTAATTCACACCCCAAAAATGAATGAAAGATAGCCAACTAACTCACTTTAAAGAAGGATAAGACTGATATGATGATTCCATGAAAATTAAGACAAATTATAAACAAATATGGGGTTTATATTCACAGTCCCTTCTTAAAAAAAAAGAGCAGACAATTAAGACTTCAGTTGTTACTATCATAGACTGTCTCACCAAGCTTTTGGTAGTATCTTTTTTTACAGGTACAGAGTGAAACCATGTGCCCTCTGAGCAAGAAGAGAATCTTCCTTCTTTGTCATGGTTATAGAGAACGTGTATGTGAGAAGGTATGACATTATATCCCCCAATGAACTTTGTCCATTCAATATGTAGTTTCTTATTTTTCGGATAACCAGGACCTTAAGAACTATACAGAAACAATGTCATGTCTAGTGCTTAAAAAAGAGAAAAAGTAGAAAAAGGGACCCTGTATGCTAAACAAAGCAGTTAAGTACTTACTATAAGAAACCAGTAAGAATTTGAAAGTGAAGAATTCTCAAAATAAAGTTGACCCATACATGTAGGAGAAGGTTTACAGAGTTCTAAATCCATTAGGAAAGAGTACAGAAGGTCAGGATCAATTTAGTTCACTCTAATTCAAAACGATGATACTTACATCTTGTCTTGGCCAGCTCCAACTCTGAGAGTCAACCTGGGGATAACTGGACTGGGGGCGGGAACAACTGGCTCCACTTTTATCTGTTGGAGTTATTACAGCAGAGTTAAAGACATTTTTTTCAAAAGTACTTCCCACCTCTTCTCCTACTTTCTCATCTTCACAAACCTGATAAGCAAGTTTAAGCCTCAAATGTAGTTAAAATGCTAGATGCAAAGATAATCTGGGCTATTCTGCTTTTGTTTGCTGACAACTGGTGGCTACCTGGTATTATGAGAAATTCTACAAACTCTGATCACTTTCTGTAAATATGGGAATTATTTCTGTACTTTCTTAGTTTGGGTTAATTTTTTGGATTTTATTGTCAGCCTTTCTTTTAACAAAAATTGTTATCTAGATTATTTGGTGGAACACTTAAGTAACTGCGAGACTCAACATAAGCAGAAAAAATGCAATGATATCTCCTCCTTAAAATAAAATTCATGTATTGATGGGACATGAAAAGCATTAAACAAAACCATTAAAGTTTAATTATCACACAAGAAAGCTGAAATACTAAATGTAAATATAGCATTAAACTGACCCAGTTTTTGGTTAGTTGTAAAAAGATCTAAAATACTGTAAAAGAAAAAACTTTGGGGAGGATCTATGGAGAAGGCACTGACTGCAGAATAAGCTGAAGACCTCAAAATATTTGAGGTAATAGTTAGAAAGGTATATACAAATAAAGTGTAATGTTAAAGGATGTCTCCACACTTTCTGGTTTGCAGATCCTATGATATAACAAGTACTTTGAGTGAACAAACTGAACACAATTTCTGGAGTTCAACTTATCATCTGTATCAGAGTATTTCAACAGGGGTTTTACTGGCATTCAGGTGGGACAGTTCTGCTGGATGGGACTGTCCCAGGCACTGCCAGATGTTAACGACCCTGGCCCTGGGTACTAGCTTACTATCTAGGAACTGGTAGTCACTGCAATAACAACGGGTTGTAAAACACTGATTTATATATTTCAAGCTCAAGCATTAGGTCATGGGGAACAGTGTGGTGGTTCTCAAGGGGAAGACTATATAACAATGCTCAGTGTATCATGTCATATAATATACTGCACATTGACCAAATATACTTGTTTTTCATGTTTTTACCTGTCCCCCTCTGGAGTTTTTTTTAATCCACGGTCACATCAAGTTCTAGGACTTTGCCCACTCTCTTGAGTGGTGCCTGGCACATAAGAGGTACTCAATGCATATGTGTTGCATGAACAGCCTGTTTTGAAAGCACTCTCCATCCCCTTGCCCCTCAGTTATTTCACCATTTGTCCAGGACCAATCGAAAATCATCCTCTGGAGCTGAGTAATTCCGAAGAAAGTTTTAAAAAATCATGTAAATAAACTTCTGCCATCAACAACTCCAACTTTAATACTCTCTATGTGGATTAGGAGCTCAACTAGGTAAGGGCAAAGACCATGTCTGTTTTATTTATTGCTACCTCCCAGGGCCGAAGGTAGGGACTGGCACATAGTAAGTGCTTAGGATACATTTAAACATTGACCTGAAGCGATGATGTCAAATCTTTTCCTCTTTTCCATCCCACTCCATGATTTCCTTTCCTCTTTTGATATTCAAACTTTATTGGGAAAACCACTGACAGCCCTAGGCAAGAGAACTCCTGCAGCTCCCTACAAACCGAGGAACTGCTCTGTGTTGGCGGCAGGCTGGAGCCCTCCTTCAGTCTCCTGAAGAATCTGCCTCCTCCTCTTAACGGCCTCTTCAACTTCTCAGTGCCCTTCGTGATTGCATCTGACTTGAAAATGTGCTCGACTCTATAAAAAAGAATCACTTCCCCTCCTACCTCTAGGGGAGCACCTCTCGCATGTTCCGGCCTTCCCTTCATCGCCTCTCCCTCCCCACTTGCCACTCATTCTTCTACCCGCACCCACCCACTCTCTATCCCCAAGTGCTAAGGGCTGCAAGTAATAATGGGCTTCGCCCAGCTTCAAAAGTCACTAAGGAAATGGTCTGAATCCTGGTCTCCTGTCACCAAATTCACCCCCTGCTTAACCAGACTGCTCCTCGACTCCTTGCCACACAATTTGAATCTTTTGTGGGTGATGTTGTTGTCTTACATGAAGGTATTCACTTTGTTGGTGTCTTTCAGAATGAATGACATATATTTGCAAGATGGCTAGGGTTGGCTGTAAAATGCTTTTCTCTGTGGAAGGCAAATAGTTCATATGGAAATGAACTTGAGCCGCACCTCCATTCATCTAAGTTGGCTGGGTTTTTGATGCTGTCTTGGCAGGACATAAGAATCAAGACGTGGCTTATTTGTAAGTAACTATTAAAAAAAGTTAAATACTGTGTAAAAACATAAGGAAACAAAAGGGAAATACATTTTATATGTCAAACTGAAAAGATACAAATGTGCCTGGGAGATAACAGATATTTAGTAGACCGGTTTGAATTAAATGATTCAGAACCTGTTACTTCAGCTCAAAGTTTTACCTGAAATTAAAGTTACGACATCCTCCAAACAGAGACACCTTTGAGAGCAAAAGCAGGAGCTGTGAGTCGCACTGCTCAACGGGTAAAAACTGGGATTACTCCAGGCAAATCGGGTCAGATGGGAACCCTACCAAAAATACTTCAATACCTTAATTTCACTCTTAACAAGGCTAAATCAGATTTAGCTTAAAGATAAAATGCAAGCAAGTAGAGGAAAAGACGAGTGAGGATGCTAATAATATAGATATAGAAAGTACAGTTTCTAAATAAAAATCTTTTACCAGGCTCTTGTTTATATTAACTTTATCCAAATACCCACCAAAAAGACATTTTCTATGATCATATAATAATTTCTCCTGTGTCCTTCCCAGAAACCAACAAAGTCACAATTATTTCAATTACTTAAACAGTATAATACATGCCATCTTTTAATGACATGAAGCCAAAATCTGGGGACAACATGAGTTTCTAAGAGTTAAAATGAAAGCCCAGCACTTGAGAGCGAGCTGAGAATCGGGGCTTGCAGAGCATTACAGTGGATCACTAAGCTCCTAGTACACCAAAGAGGCCAGTCCAGTAATAGAAGCCTCCTTTGTAGCTCACTAAAAATACATTGTCAGTGGATTTGTCCAGTTTTATGTATAAGCAATACTTCTTTCACCTGAACTAATACTAGTAGTCATTTAAGCCCCTTATTGCCATGTGCTGCATTTTTTTTGCTAATCTTCAAGGATTTAGCTTCGTTGCCACATACCTCAGGGCACCAGCTGATAAAGCTCTAACTCTCCATTTTTCCAGGACACCAGCAGTGCGGCCTTGCAAAAAATGAAAATCGCTCAAGAGATTTAAGGGGAAATTTATTTTTAAAATCCTGACTTGAAGCAAAGAGGTGGATTTTTAAAAAGCTTATCTCTAAAGAATCAGTTTAAATTTAAATTCTATCTTGGAACTCGTTCATGCATTCCAGCTTTAAAGTTTATCTTCTGACAGGGACTTTCTGCAAAGGTAATGGGCAGCTTTGTCAATATAATCTGGCCAAGTTTTTATACTCTATTTTTTTAAATGTTAAACCTCTTTCATTAAAAAAACGTGTGTGTGTGTGTGCACATGCACACACTAGGCGGGGTAGCAGGAAGTTCAGCAAGTGCTAGTTCAGATTCTCATCTAAGTTAATAAGACAGAAACATATCCAGCTAGTACTGATGAAGAGCTAATTTACGACCTAACATTTGGGATGCTAAACTAGGATGACTAGCAACCATCTCCTCTTTCTTAGCAATTATGCCTTTACATTATTTCCCTTTAGAAACAGTTTATCTAAAAACTGATAAACTGTTTAAGATATTAAAAAGACAGCCAGAAGACCAGCTATAGTGGTGGTCAAGTATAACAAGTGGAACCCACAAGGGCAAGTGAAACATCTCAGGCTTTCCTTACACCTCAGAGTTCACCTATAGAAAGACTTGGAGATGGCTGTGGGTAAACTTGTGTAAATTTCAAACATGCTCATTTAAACGTTCAGTTATTGGTTTCCTCTGGCAACATACAGTTATAAGGAATGGGAAAGGAGTATTTCCCCTCTTTTACTGGGTTATTTTATTCACTGAAAACCTTTCACTTCACTAGTTTATTGTGAGGAAATGAGAGCACGTGACTAAACGGAAGAGACCAGGATGCCAGCCTTGAGCTAAAGGTACCGACCAGCAGGACTACTTATTCTCTCATAAACAAACTGTTTAAGTTCAATGAGAGTATCCGGGAGCAAACACTAAAGGATTTGGGGACAGATTAAAGCCAAACATCTTAATTGTTCTAGTTACTGAAGCCATTAGAGCATCAAGGACCTCCACTGCCTGGTCTTTTGAACAGGAGCTCTTTAGGTCTCTTTAGTGGCTAAGAATATCAAATACAGCATCTGCCAGTCTGGGTTGAAACTGTGGCTCCTATTCAATTATTAGGTGGGTGATCTTCTGCAAATTTATTAATCCCTCTAAGCCCCAGTATTTCATCTTCAAGTGGTAATAATCGTAGTATCTACCTTATAGAGCTGTAGAATGGAATGAAACGTAGGCATAGCATTTAGCATATAGTAATTGCTAAATAAATGTTTACTATTACTGTTTTTTAAAAAGTGTTATCATAGTCTTACTTTAACGATGGAATATCTAAGTACTAAACTAAAAAACTTCTCCTGTATCTCACCTCAGATTGCAAGACTCCAAAGTCCACGACTCCACTTAATAAATGCTACTTTTAGTGGTTCTTACATTGATAAATGTGGGTGTGGCTGGAAAACTTCACAGGTAGACAGAATAAATATGGGGAGATCTTTTTTCTTTTATTAAAACAATGCCCTTGCTTGCTGATCTGGGTCATTGTCCATGAGAGCTGCTTCTGTGAGTTGGTCAGAATGAGAAGGAAGAATGAGACTGTGGTCCTCATTCTTTTGACAAAAGACATCTTCTTGGGACAGCTTTGATATGCCTTACTTTGATTTACCCTTATTGTCTGTCTTCTGTGGACATATAAAAGAATTCTAGACCGCCTAAGCCAATCTCAGGTATACCTTCATTTACTTATAGGGCTTGATACTTGGGGGGATAAAGTGGGGTTGAAAAAAGAGAAGTCAGTGTTTAAGTTAATATTTCAATTCTACTCCTTGTCAATGGCATTTCCATGGGTTGCCAGCTCTTATCCTTTCCTATCTGCAGGAAGAGCTAGAATTTCAAAGAATGCCAAGGAAGCAGAAATAATTTTTAAAGACTGTAACCATGGCTGACACACCCTGTCATACATAAATAAGCTAACATGGTCCAATACAGTAGCAAACTCTAGGTTTTTACATTTTTATGGGTTGATTAAAAATGGAATTATACCGGCCAGTACCATGAGCATCATTTCCATTTACTGAGCATACACATATGTGCCAGATACAGTACTAAGCAGGTTTCGGATGTTATTTCATTTAATCCTCACAAAAGTAACTTGCTCAAATGCACATAGCTCAAAAAGAAAAAGTCAGGATTTGAACGCAGGTTTAATTCTAGAAATAATACTGTTATTTTTAAAGACCTTACAGATAACTTTCATAAATGTTTATCTTTCATCATTTATCTGATCCACAATCCATCAAACCTGATACAAGGACTTGTGTTCTTCTGTTAGGTGACATCTATGCAACTTGAAACTGAGCCTTTGCCTCCACCCAAGGCAGGCATAAGGACTTTTCTTTCCTGAAGTCAGGCAGATGGTGAGGAGAGGCAAGGAATGATGTTACTAATCTAATCTGACAGGCTCTACTCTAATTCCTAATGGCCATTAAACAGTGCCACTGACTTTCCAAAGCTAAGAGGTGGTGAAAACAATGGCACTCTGATTGATCTGCTGAGGGCACAGCTGCCAAGTCACTAGGAATGGGCAGGCTGAGTGCCTGCTGCCAGGCAAGATCCCTAGCAGCAAACACCTGTGCAGATGACCTGGCCCTTGCTGGCTGGGTGGCCTTGGTCTTGGATGCCACTCTGTCAGGCTCAGTTTCCCATCCGTAAATGCTGATTACAATACCTATGTCATAGGTGTGTTAGGAGGACAAAATAAGGTATGTGAAGTGCCAGGTACTGTTAAATGGAATAAAAAGTTATATTTCTGTTTTTTGTTAACTTACTGATGGTTTAGTTGTTAATATCAGAATTTCCTTTCTATTTACTTATATTTTAGAATAGCCAAGGAGGACAGAGAGAGAATAAAGTTAGGCAGGAAAATGTCAAGAAGTTGAAAAAGGAACTGCTTGCCATCACTGCTTGTCAGCTAAACTAACTTTCCAGGTATGTCTGAAATTAAAAATACTCTGAAAACATTGGTAAGAGATCTACTGTAGGTCAAATATGTCATATTTTATTATGTGGAAAAAATTCCTGAGGAATTGTTTTGTAGCCATCCTCTAAGAGGACTGCGTCTATAGGGCAGGGAGAGGATCTCTGAGGATCTATACGGTTGGCACCATGAATACTTAGATGCTTTTAAGAAAGTTGGAAAGAAATTTTCAAACCAACCAGTTAACCACTATAATCCAAAGAACGGAGGAGCAAAGCTGTAAAAGCAGGGCTCGTTCTGTGCCCAAAGGATTGAGGTCCTGGTGTCTACAAAACTGAACATGTATCAGTTTCTTTGGCTCTATCTATGAAAGCCTCATTTACTTACATCATAAAAGTATTTGAAATTATTTTCTGCCCACCAACTAGGGTGCTTGACCAGCCTAGATACTCAGAAACATGTCTTAATCTTATTAAAGCAGAAAACAGAAAGGGTAAGCGATGCTCCAGAAACCAGTAGACAGCCCTACCTTTAAATACTTGCAAAAATGGCTTACAAAAAAGAAAATGGGTCACAGGCCCTGCTATCACCTAAAGGCAGTGCCATAGTTCTGTGTACTTGAGAAAGGATGTCTTTTTCAGGTGCTTAACATTTTGGTACAAAATAGTATGTAGCAGGCTTGGTAATTACACAAATATTCTTCAGTTTAAGATAACCGAGTAGAGTCATAGAAACTCTAGTAGAATTTACAGTCTGTGAGTAGATTCCTCTTAGGCTATGAATTTTTAACATTTTCCAGTGTATAGGGCTCCTTATTACAAGTTTATCGGTTTTAGAATTAAAATTAAGTTTTGTAACCACATTACAAATGCATTTCCAGGTAAGTTATGGGTGATTTACACCCAAATTACAGATACAATTGCTGGCTTTATTCACCTGTATTTTTCAGTAGGACTTTGCTCAGATAGTGCTGAAAATGGGAAACTGCTTACTTTTTCATGCCTGTGTTTCTCCTTTTCCTTTTCTCTCTTCTCCCGCTCTCTTTTCTCTTTCTCCCTTTCCTTCTCTTTCTTCTCCTTTTCCTTTTCTTTCTCTTTCTTTTTCTTCTTCTCCTTTTTGTCCTTTTTCCTGTCCTTCTCCTTAGGCTTCTCCTTCTCGTCAAACAGCTTCTCAGGAAGCACTGGGGACAGAGCGGGCAGCAGGGCAGGGACCCTGGCAGCCGCCGTGGGGCTGAACAGGGGCAGCGCGGCGTCCTTGGGCGGCGGACCCAGGGGCCCCAGGACATTTTTCGGCTTCTCTTCCCGGCCTCTGTCTTTGCCCTTGTCCCTCTTGTCCTTGTCCTTTTTGCCTTTTTCTCGATCCTTCTTCTTATCTTTATGCTTCTCTTTTTCCCTTCTCACAATTCCGTCTTTCAATCTCACTCTTGGATCAACCTCTTCGAATTCTTTTATTTTAAACTTATAAGGATCTGACTCTTCATCTTTAAGAAACTCCTTCCACGGGTGTTTGGTCTCCCTGCCGGTTTCCTTTTCCTTGTCTCTCTCTTTCACTTTATCCTTCTCCTTACTTTTCTCCTTGCTCTTGTCTCTTTCCCTCTCTTTGTCTCTCTGCTTCTCTTTTTTTTTCATTTTGGTCTTGAGTTCCTTTTTCAACTTCTTCTTGATGTCCATGGAGGGAGGTAGTCTGGTCTTCTCCTCATACACCTTGTGCAGAGGCTCGGGAGTGGGAGGGGAAACTGAGGGAGAAGAGATGTAAGGGAAGCCGGGAGGCATACCTGGAGGTGTCCCCATTTTGGCCTTACGGACAACCTCATCAATGGAGGCGTCCATGGTCCATGAGTTATCGGAACTTGACGTTCCACCTGAAAGAGGCAAAGGAGTGGATCCTGACTTAGTGAAGTTATTTGAGGAAGCAGATGCTTTTGGAATAGTACATTCTGGGACGGAAATCCTCTTGGGGCTGGTAAAAATGTCTCCTTCAGATTCTGATCCAGAAGAAAATTCGAAAGGATCTGGCTCACGTTCAGCACAAGCTCGAGCAATCACAGCATCAATAGAGTCATCAATTGTTTTATCAGTCACAACAGCCTTTTTCTGCTGATTCTCATGGTTAAGTTTCCCTACATCAGGGGGCGTTTGTATTTGTTTTGTCTGAATGGTCTCTTTACTAGTTTTTTCACTTGCTGTGGCTGAAGGAGGCCTGCTGGGCGTCTCTGGCCTGCCCGGGGCTGCGGGAATGTGAGCCAGGGCCTTGGGGCTCTTGGGGCTCTTGGGGCTCTTAGAACGCCCCGGAGATTTCTTTTCTTTGGAGATAGCTTTTGGTGACCGAATAGGACTTCCAACCATGGCTGGTGACTGAGTGGTTTTAGGGGATTTAGTCCTCTGCCCTGGAGAACTAGTTTTAGTCTTTGTTTTAGGTGTGAACGTCTTTGTTTCTAATGGTTTTGCGGTTGGCATTTGTGCTTTCGCAACAGGCGCCAACATTGGTGGCTCTGGCGACGGAGGCGGGAGGCCCTCACTGTCCTGCGCATGGACTGGGGAGAGCATAGGGGGAACCTTCTGGGCGTTGATGGAACTGAGCGGCTCTCGGGCTTCCAGGACCACATCCGGGGCGTCGCCTTTAGCGCTCGGCAGTCGCGGCCGCTTCATGGAAGGCATTTCTTCAGCTTCAGGACTATCCAATGGTCTCTTACCCAAGAAATTTTCATCATTAATGATTTCCTCCTCCTCCAGTTCATCATCTTCTTCCAAGGGAACCTGCATGGCTTCTGCTGATGTTCCCCCATCAGTGGGCACCTGCTCTTCTTCTTCTTCTGGTAAAGAAAAAAATAAATGTTATTGGAATATAGAAAAACCTAACAAATAACAACAGTGCTGATTTCTAGGAAAGAAAGAAATTGTTAACAGTGTTTAGAGAGCAAAGTGGTAAAATCTCAAGGACCTTCCAAACTTGCACGATCATTTTGTGAAGAGTGGCAACCAGAGACAACAGACACCCAGACTGACTGGTCTCCCTGCAAGCACTCTGGCCCTGCTTGCGGGAGCTGGCATTTACTAAGCATTTCCTGTTTGAATTCTGCTTCCTTAATTAATTCTTTTCCTAACCTGACTAGTCTTTTTCTTTTCTTCTTCCTCATGTGTATACGAACATACACAAACATACCTCTCAAAATCAAGAACTGAGGTATTACAGACTACTATCCTCAGAAATGACAGAAAGACATACATTTTTTAGGACTTTATCACAAATTTTAATTCTTGGAGTTTGGAAAATGCAAGGTTCCAACCTGACATAATTTGGATACTACTTATATGTTCTATTTTGCTTGTCTGCTGTTGGCCCTCTAAGCAGCTGCGCTTGGTACAATGGGATACATACTGGCTCTTGCATTGGAAAGATGGTGTTTCAGGGAATGATCTAACACTACAGAGCAACAGGCCTTAGGCGATCTCTTAGCCTCTTTGAACTTATTTCCTGACCTTTCAAAAGGGGCTTATGTTACTTGCCCTGGTCTTGCCTGAGTTGCTGTAACATCAGATGGTTTCTTTCTACACATATTAACTAAGCATATACCACACATAAAGTATAATTAATGATAAAGGCTGGAAGAGCTACTGGAATGAATCAGAATAAACCATGACCAAAAAGGGGTCACAGTTTAGCAGGGGACACATGTATATGTGGCGCATACAGTGATTAGCACCATCAAATGGATAAAGTGCTGAGGCAGCTCAAAGGAGAAAGGGACTACTGCAGTGTCAAAGATCTGGGGTAGACTTGCTGATTATGCAGCACTAGGCTATCTGGAGCTTGGGAAGGGGTAAGTACAGGATAGAGGGGCACATGACACAGAGATGGAGGTGGAACACAGGAAATGCGTAAGAATAAGTCAAGAGTTTACCTGGAAGTAAGGAGGGTGCCAGATAAGGAATCGTAGACAGTAAGTTTAGTAAGGCTGCGCCCAGATCCTAGGAACTTAGGATTCCAGAAAAATAAAGATGATCTTTATTCTACTGGTAGTGTAGACCTAGTGAAGATTTTTAGACAAGGGAGAAAAATGACTGGGGTAGATGTTAGCAAAGTTATTTTGGCAGCAATACATACAATGTATGGTGACAGATACTAATAGAGATGTGACAAGTTAGGAGTTAATGAAATGATGTAGGATGTCACAATAAGGGCTTGAACTAGACTAGTGGTACCAGAGAAGAAGCAGTCGAAGTAGATGATATTTTGAAGACAGAATGAATAGAACCTGATAAATGATTAGGTATAAGAATGGAGGAAGAATTCAAATACAATTTCAAGGCTTTGAGGCCTGGTGAGTGAGCAATGAAGTCATTAACAGAAAGAGGAAATAAAGAAAGAAAAGATGATTATTAATTAGCTCAATCCCTAGACAGAATTTGATGAACAGTCAGTGATGGATAGGAGGGAGCTGAAAAGATACTAAATTTCAGAAAACATGACAGGTGTGTGTGTGAGAAAGAGATCTTTGTTGAGATAAATGACATCACAACAACAGATAATATTAGCAAGGGAGAAATAAGGGGTCATTAGCATAGCAGGACTTGAGACTGTGTCAGCACACCTTCTTTGACTCCAGACACTTCTCTGGATGAGGATCCACTCTGAGTGGGAGCCACAAGAGGGGAGCTCCTGGAACTGCTGGTCAGACAGTTACAGGTATTTCAGGTACAAGGCATGTCTCTAGCCAGAACAACTTGAAAATCTGGGTTTTCTATAGTATGTTTAAGGCTGTATTATTTTACTACGCAAGTCTACCAAAATGGAACTGGTAAGATGACTACCAGACAGGCCTTGGAACTGAAGGAAGTATGTCAGACTGGGCTAGGAAAACCTATCCTGCTGTCCTGCAAACACTTCAGGACAGAGACTGGTTTGTTTGGAATTTGGAACTCAAGTATATCAGAAACATATAGAAAAAATATTAAAGTACCTCAGAAATAAATAAAAATATTAATGGTAGATGTTTTTGTTTAAGTAAACAAAAAGTTTAAAATAAAACTTGATTCAAAGATGGGTGGGTGTCCATAAGTTTGGGGGGAGTGCTATTTGTTTTTGTTATTTTATTTTTATTGCTTATTTTCATTTTTGGTTTATTTAAGTCCCTGCTGCTAACTAGTATGCATGTAGAAGTTTTATAGAAGCTTTATAGGCATTTATATGAATGATGAAAGTAAAGTATTATAAGTGTTGATTTTAAGAATATTTAAATACACAAATATTTATTATTTTTTAGTTTCATTTACAATTAATTCTTTACATTTAAAGATTTTATAAGAAAGCTTCAGTTGCAGCATCAAAGTAATCAAAATTTACAGAGAATTTTGCTGGAAGAAAAAGCGTCAAACTTTAATAAGATAAGGAAAAGTGCAAAGACATTGAAAACAGTTTTCTGATTTAGAAGTTATGTGATACATACCTGAGAGGACAAATCACAGGCATGTAAGGCATAAAGCATAACAATGAATGAATACCTGTAACACTACCACCCACCCTCGGAGACACAGCAGCGATGTTGGTTCCTTTCTGACTCATCCTCTGCTTTCTCCATCCCATCCCTGACCCCAGGAACTACTACCTTGATTTTCATATCTGTCATTCCCTTGTTTCCTTTATAGTTTTGCCACATTTGTATGCAGTTGGCACGTTTTTAGACTTCATATCAGTGGTATCGTAATGTTTGGTTGCTTTCTCATTCAACATAACGTTTCTGAGATTCACCTATGCCAATGCAGGTACTGTAGTTCATTCACATTCACTGTTGTAAAAATGTACCATGCCTATTATCCATTTTACTGGTATGAACATTTTCCACTTGAGTGAATATACTTTATTTTTAAATATTACAAAATTCAAACAAATGGATACAGTTGATCTAGCTTATGCTTGTTCAAACACAGAATTGATGATTATACATAATGAGTTTCTTTTTTTACTACATGAGTATTTTAATTCTATGTTCTAAGAGTTTGGAATAAGATAACTATGTGATGGCTACTGAATGGTTTATCCTTTATTGGACCCAAGGTTAACTTCAGTTTGATAACAGCTAACTGGCAATATAACATTCTTTGTATATATGTGTATAATAAACAGTTTACCAATAATCCATAAAATATCCTAAAAGTGTTTTGGCATTTTCCTGTACTCACCATATATAGTTTTACTATATAATATAGCATATAGTTTGGTTAACAGAAGTTTATGTTACAAGATACTTGATCTTTTGATATGTTATTACATAAAGGTGCACAAAAGTTGTAAAAAAAAAAATTGAGTCAAAGTCTTTCTAATTTCTCACAAACCTAGGCATAAGAGTAAAAGTTGTATTCCAAAGTCAAAAGGGTGCTGCTAGGATTTGAGAAATATATTAAAGATATTTATTTCCAGAGAACTGAGAACTCATTTTCTACTGCTTCAGTATTTTGAAACTGGAGGAAAGGATTCTTTTTTTATCTATATCACAGACAGATATTAGGGAAAAGATGAGTTCAAGGAAAACTATTAGTTGTTTTTAGAGATTTTAAACAAGTTTCTCAATTTAGGGCTTTAGTTCCTTAATCCAGAAGATGCGACATTAGCATCATTTACCCTGTGAGAACAGTAAAAATTAATTGCTATCTAGAGTTCCATAAGTATTCAAACTAAATAATAATACTGGTCAACAGCAGATACAGACATCACAAAGTTAACTTGGCAACCCTGTTTGAGATTACTCTCCTCACTATCATCTGTCCAAAACGACATAAGAGCAGCAGAGAGCATCTACAGGTTCAAGTGGGTGTCAGCCACCTGCCCTAACAATGTCATCTCTGCCCTGCACTGTATGGAGCTGCTGCCAAGACTTTTTAAGGATAACAGATATTTTGGTAAGGGAAGCTGGTTCTAGATAAATGTTAATGTTCAGGCTGCTAAAGGTACAGTAAGGAATTATTTACAAAACTGGTGCTTTCTGCTTACGTTAAAATTTGGCTATAGTTAACAGTGATAAGAGTTTTGATTTGACTATCCTTTGTGTAAGACTTTATTCATTCATCAAAGAATATCATAAATTATGATATAACCCCTAAACTTCCAGGAGAAAAAAGAAGACCCTAACAATAAGAAAAAGGCACCTGAAAAACCACTGTTAAGCCAATGTAGGAAACCCTATTTTCAAAAAAATATGAAGTTATTGGTAAAGGTGTTCATGTCCACTATCAGCAACCTTATTCTTCATATAAATTCACTAAAATGTGAACGCTGAGTCAATCTAAGGAAAAACCTGCCATATTAAGAGGCAACTTTTAATTCTGTCAAATGTTTTGCATATGTGGTATGCTTTCTCATTTGTCAAAAAGGGGAAACAATGGGAAATAATGTAAATGACTCAGCACAAATTTATCTCCACTATTAGATGTACAATTAGAACAGATATTTAATTGGTACCAGAATGTCTTATGTATGGAAAAGGAGGGCGATAGAGATGACCTCTTGGGTATTTTTTCATTCAAACAATCAATGATTCCAAGTCAATATTTGATTGCAAAGTTATTTTTTAACTTTTTAATTTGAAATTTCAAGCTTATAGAAAAGTCCTAAGAATACTACAAGGACATGAATATCCTTCACATAGATATGCCAAATTAATATTTTCCTTCCGTGTGTGACTGCAGAACTGTCAAAAATTCTTTCAATTACGCATAAGAAATAAGATGGATCCACATTAACATCCATCTTTTAAAAACTTCCCAAATGTTGATGGATGTGGGGGAGACACTATGAACTCCATTCCAATCTCCTCCATTAATGACACAAATAAGTAATCCACACATGCTACATTTCCTGTAGAGATAATAAGAAAAACATGCTTCTTTACTAAACTTCTAGAACAAAAACAAAACAAGACAATAAGGTCTGAACACACCAAAAGGATTTTTTAGGGTTTGATTCTAAGCTACTATAAATATTGACTTAAAACAAAATTATTTTTTAAACTAGAATAGTAAGTGCCTTTAAAGAAACACTATAATCTAAAAAGCTCATGGACATTAGGAAAAAAAAGGAAATTGTTTGCATATGGCATGAAAGCTTTTTATCTCATTAACTACACAGATGCATGCAACTTTAAAATTCAGTGGCATGATCTCAAACTAAGCAGAAAATATACTTGCATTTCTAAACTTTACAGGAGTAAAACAATGCTTTTTGCTTGTGTTAAAATTTGGCTAATGCACCAAAAATTAAATTTAAAACTAGATTTCTTGTGTTTTAGAAATATGTATGCTGAAATTAATTCCTCACAGTGATGATACAAAGTTTCCTATTTTCTTATTAGTTCATGCATCCCACTTTTTATAATAAATTCCTCTTTCATTAACAAGTATGAAAGGATTCATTTAAAATGTGTATTTTTTCAAAAAACACTTTTCTGTTTGTCTGGACACTACTTACTATAACCAGTTCCTTGAACTGACTCAATACTAGTAATATTCATTCACTCCTTGTTCATTCATTCATTCATCTACTGAGTGCCTTTTGATTACCACTTTGGAAAACACTGTTAGACTGTAGGAACAGAGAGTCATATACAACACGATTTCCTATCCTTAAGAATCAATTACATTGTGTGGTCATCAGTTCAGGTGCTGTGGTGGGAACTGGTATAAGGTACATACATAGCCACACCTGGGAAAAAGGGGACAGAAATCACACTGTTGGCCAGAAGGGGGACTAGGCCGAAACTACCCTGGGGTCTGTCCTCAGTGCCGTGACTCAGTCCTGTACTCTCCTGCCTGGGAAAGACAGAAGGGCAGCGACAGAAAAACAAGCCATTTCAATATTTTATCTTTTAGTTTTAAATGAGGCTAATTAAAAAAAAAAATCTCATCTACATCCCCTCATACAATAGTATAAAAATTGTCCTGTCTATAATGTAACAGAAATTAGACCCTTAAAACACAACGTGTGAAGTGGGCAGGTATTTTAAAACTAAACCTATTTACTTAAAAAAAAAAAAGAAATTACTTGCAAAGACAAGACAATTAGGCAATGACAATTCATACACTACAACCACACAACCAATCAATAACACAATAAATTAATAGAGTGGAGATGATGTGTTATAAATACCCATATACACACTGACCTGTAAAAAAGCACTATTTCACTAACATTCTGCACAATAAAAAAGCAAAATGCCTATAAGCAAGCCAACCTGAAATGACACCTAGTATTATAAATGGCCTAATCTATATGTTAATACTGTTGTATCACATAACTGCAGCAAGACCAAGATAACAATATGACTTTGGGGTTTCTATGGCTACATCCTGGGCTAACGTGCCTGAACGGGCTGGCTGCTGACACCACACGAGCATTCTGAGTGCTTCTTTTTGGTTATTTATGATATGATTTATGATAACAACAACATCTCCTATTTTCTCTCCTCCTCAGGTACAATAAATTGCTATCGTTAATCACCCTTCTTGGTTCAACTATGATTACAGTAGCATAATAGGGTCTAAGTATGGTGATACTGTGTACTTTTTTAAAAGAATTAATACAAGGAGATCTCCTCAAGACATCAGTATCTGTAATATTTTAATCATCTTCCTTTAAGTCTTTCAAAATAAATTCTATTACAACTAAGATTCCATATCCAGGATGTTAGTTAGCCCTTTGTGCAAATCAAATTGATAATCAAGCACCACACATTCACAAATCACTACTACCACAATCTTCTTAAACTTACTACAACAGTATGAACACCATAGGATAGTTTCTTTTTTAAGACAGACGATGGCAGTTGTTTCCTTCCTGCATTATGAAACCATTCTTACTGCTGTTTTGTTCCTCCCCAGAACTACACTAACTAGGTAAATTAGCCATTCATTTATCAGATGGCAAAATGGTAAAGAACAAAAATCTGGCAATCACACACAGGTGTCCTGCCTTTGCCAATTACTGGCTATGTGGTTGCTTAATCTTCCTGAACTTCAATTTCCTTTTATGCCAATTACAGTTAACAGAAAGTACTACCTCTTGGCTTTTGAGTAGCAGTTAAGACAAAGTATGTAAAGAACCTAGCAAAGTGATTAGTAAATGAGTACGGTGTAAAAAAAAGAGAGTACAATTATTCCCCTCCCTGTGCCCTCTCAATACTCTACGGTCAAGAAGTGAAGCCTACTTATTTGGGTGGCCAGGCAATTTTCTTTGGCCAGAGGATCAGAACTGGTAAACTGACAGAAGCAGAGGCTTAGAAACAACTAGCATACTGGGGCTTGCACTCTTGCTGCTCCCAGGAAACTTGGAACAACCCCATATGGATGAGCACAGGTGAGTCCAATAGATTACAAGAACATGCTTCAGAGCCCTGGCCACATCACCAGACGTGGAGTGGGGGCCCTCCATCCCAGCTGGTTGCAAATGCACTCCTGAGTCCAGCCACACCCAGCAGAAGAACTGCCAGAGCCAAGATACAAACTGACAGAATTGTGAACTAACGAGCAGTTGCTGTCTTAAGCCACTAAGTGTTGGGGTGGCTTTTTACATAGCAACATGTTAACATGTATTCAATATATATATATATACAGAGGATTTGTGCTATTTGTGGTGGTTATGTTCAATGAAGATGCTGCAAACACCAAATTAGTGAAAACCAAACGATTGCTCCTAGGGGAAATGCAAGGTTAGGTTCCTATGAAGCTCTGGTCACAACATTAGTAGATCAATATATAATCTTGTTTTATATGTGTTTCTATTTAAAGATATCTTATTTAATATATCTATCATTGATTCATTAACAGTGAACTCAAACAGCCAACAGAACTAAGATTACTGCCTGGACGAAGCTGATCTAACACACATATTTTCTCTGTAAGGCACCTCACAGCCTCTCATAGTGAGGAACACTAGGCAGCACCTCAGCATTCTGCCTGGGGAGCTATTTTAAAAGCACAATCACAAAGAGAAAGCAAAAAAAGTGGCAATAAAAGTCTATAAAAACGACACTTGTTATATAATGAGAGCTAAAAAAGCAAGGCAGAGTGCCACCTTGTTCAAATTCAGCTGGAAAAGTGCACACTGGACAACTCAAATTTTTGCTACTCGTCTATGTCTGTGAATGACCATGAGCACCACAAACACCAATTTTGGGGTCTAAATACATTTTTGTGAATAGGCAAAATTGTAAGTATGGAATCTCTGCACAATGAAGATTAACTATAAGTAATTACATGGATATAAATTCACCAACATTGAATACTGAGGAACTCCACTCTTCAGAAGGTATTTAAAGACAAGATTAAATATGCCTTATTAACTATATAACATGGTAACCATATCTGGAAAGATGTATTTACAAATCCAAACTAGAACATATTTTAGTTTAAATTCAAATAACTAGCTAAATATACCATTGTCACCATATCTGGAAGATATATTTCCAAATCCAAAATAGGACATATTTTAGTTTAAATTCAACTAACTAGCTAAGTGCAGAATATTCTGCTCAAGCCACATGATCGATCATTCTTTGGATTTTTGAACCATACCAAGCTCTTTCCTTTCTCAAGGTCTTCACACCTCATATTCTGCTTCTCTCCGCCAGGAACACTCTTCCCTTCCATATTTCCATACTTACCTTTTTTTCAACCTTTAAGACTTATGCCTAAGTACTGCCGCCCCAAAGAATTATTCTCTGCTCATTCCCTACCTCCAAAATAAAGTTACAATTTGAAACTGTTTGATTGTTGGTGCAGTTTTTATCTTTTTCCCCAACTAGGCTTCACGGAGACAGGAACCACATTTCCTTTAGCTGCTAAGCAATCATCACAGGCTGACAATAAATATTTTCTTCAGCAGTATTAGTATTAGAAAAACTAAAACTATTTTACCATATTTCACTGCTTCTAAGTTGTTAAAATGTGAAAAACTGGGCATGCCTACAATTGGGATGCGTTTTATAGTCAGTAGCATCTTCTTGTCTTTGTTGGACAAGTGATGATAGTGATGGAGCCGTCACTGCCTGCGCATGGGTGAACTTGATTATCCTTCTTGACAGAATGACTGGACACTGCAACTCCTTGATGTTTCAGTCAACAAACCATTTAAAGATCTGAAGAAGAAACATTTATTTTTTGGAGTTAAAAAGAAACATTTTGGAGGAGAGGCTGAAGATGGCAGCATGAGCAGGGCGGCAGAAATCCCCTCCCAAAACCATATACACTTTTGAAAACACAACAAATACAACTATTCCTAAAAGAGAGACCAGAAGATACGGTACAACAGCCAGGCTACATCTACATCTGTGAGAACTCAGCACCTCAAGAAGGGGGTAAGATACAAAGCGGTGATCCGGTGGGACCCAAGCACTCCCCCAACCCCAGCTCATTGGCAGGAGGAAAAGAATCAGAGTGGGGAGGGAGTGGAAGCACAGGACTGCCAAATAACCAGGCCTGGTGATCTGCACCGGGAGCACAGACACACATCGCATGGTGTACTGGATATAGAGAAACGGAAGGGCAGGATCTGAGATGAAGACTGTGAGCAGGTCCCCACAGCCGGATGCCCCGGGAAAAAAGAAAAGCGGGCGCTTTTTTAAAAGTCTTAAAGGGACAAGGGCCCAACAGCGGAACAAAATCGTCCCAGCACACTCAGCCCAGCAGGCTGGGAATCTTGAGGAACGTCGGGCCCCCTAACCCCCTGCTGGATAAAGCAGCCCGGAAGCCCCTCACGATGATAAGCAGCCCACCATTCATTCCACCCGGCCGCTGCTGCAAACAGACCGGCTGATGCACCACAGCTGCAGAGCGGCCCCACCCACAGCAACCACACAGTCTCCTCCCAATGCGCAGCTAACCAGGACAGGCAGTAGAAACTGGAGCAAGGTCCAGAAGGCACGAAGGGGTGCCGACCTCGCAGTAGAAAACACCCGGCATGGCTGCCACCCCACCCCACCCCCCACAGTGCTCTAGGCTAGCCTGAGGGGGGCTCCGTCCGTGGCACCTCAGGAGATTATCATAGAGACTGCGTCCCAGTGTGCAGGAGAGCGGTAGAGGCGGCAGAAGCTACAGCAAGGTCCAGAAGGCACGAAGGGGCGCCATGCTCACAGGAGAACACACCTGCAGTGGTTGCCACCCCCCCCCCCCCACAGTGCTCTAGGCTAGCCTGAGGGTGGCCCCACACATGGCAGCTCAGGGGACTGTCCTAGAGACTGGCTGCCAGTGTGCGAGTAACCAGAACAGGCAGTGGAGAAGGGCAAGACAAACAACAAGCAGAAGGAACTTTGTTCTCCAGGCTGACACATGTGCCACCTGCCTGGGACCACTTCTATCGCCATGAACAGACAGAAGAATCTGGTCCAGTGAAAAATCACTCAGCAACTCCAGAGAGAGGGCCTGGTGGGATAGATTTAAACAATCTTCCTGAAAAAGAATTCAAAATAAAAGTCATAACCATGCTGATGGAACTACAGAGAAATATGCAAGAGCTAAGGGATGAAATCCGGAGAGAGACAACAGGAATGAAACAATCGATACACAAGCTTATGAGCAGACTGGATGAGGTGCAAGACTGTTAATGGAATAGAAATCAGAGAACAGGAGTTCCGAGAAGCTGAGGCAGAGAGAGATAAAAGCATCTCTAGGAATGAAAGAATATTAAGAGAACTGTGCGACCAATCCAAACTGAACAATATTCACATTATAGGGATACCAGAAGATGAAAAGAGAGAAAAAGAGACACAAAAGTGTCTTTGAAGAAATAATTGCCGAAAACTTCCCCAAGGTGGGGAAGGAAACAGTCTCTCAGACCATGGAAGCCCACAGATCTCCCAACACAAGGGACCCAAGGAGGACAACACCAGGATATACAATAATTAAAATATCAAAGATCAAAGAAAAGGACAGAGTATTAAAGGCAGCGAGAGAGAAAAAAGATCATCTACAAAGGAAAACCCATCAGGCTATCATCAGACTTCTCAACAGAAACCTAACAGGTCAGAAGAGAATGGCATGATATATTTAATGCAATGAAACAGAAGTGCCTTGAACTAAGAATACTGTATCCAGCACGATTTTAATTTAAATTTGAGGGAGGGATTAAACAATTCTCAGACAAGCAAAAGTTGAGGGAATTTGCCTCCCACAAACCCCCTCTACAGGATATTTTAAAGGGACTGTTCTAGATGGAAGCCCTCCTAAGGCTAAATAGATGTCACCAGAGAAAATCATAGCAAAGAAAGCAGACCATCCAAATACTAACTAAAGGCAAAAAATAAAATCAACTATCCACAAAAACAGTCAAATGAAATACAAAAGAATACAGAACAAAACACCTCACATACAAAGAATGGAGGAGGAAGACTAAGAAGGAAGAGAAATAAAGAATCATCAGACTGTGTTTATAATAGCTTAATAAGAGAGTTACGTTAGACTGTTAGATAGTAAAGAAGGTACCCTTGAACCTTTGGTAACCACGAATCTAAAGCCTGCAATGGCAATAAGTACATATCTATCGATAGTCACCCTAAATGTAAAAGGACTGAATGCACCAATCAAAAGACATAGAGTAACAGAATGGATAAAAAAGCAAGACCCATCTATATGCTGATTACAAGAGACTCACCTCAAACCCAAAGATATACACAGACTAAAAGTGAAGGGATGGAAAAAGAAATTTCATGCAACCAACAGGGAGAAAAAAGCAGGGGTTGCAGTACTTGTATCAGACAAGACAGACTTCAAAACAAAGAAAGTGGCAAGAGATAAAGAAGGACATTACATAATGATAAAGGGGGTAGTCCAACAAGAGGATATAGCCATTATAAATATCAATGCACCCAACACAGGAGCACCGACATATGTGAAACAAATACTAACAGAATTAAAGGAGGAAAGAGAATGCAATGCATTCATTTTAGGAGAATTCAACACACCACTCACTCCAAAGGACAGATCAACCAGACAAAAAATAAGTAAAGACACAGAGGCACTGAACAACACACTATAACAGATGGACCTAACAGAAATCTACAGAACTCTACACCCAAAAGCAGCAGGATACACATTCTTCTCAAGTGCACATGAAACATTTTCCAGAATAGACCACATACTAGGCCACAAAAAGAACCTCAGTAAATTCAAAAATAGTGAAATTCTACCAACCAACTTCTCAGATCACAAAGGTATAAAACTAGAAATAAATTGTACAAAGAAAACAAAAAGGCTCACAAATAAATGGAGGTTTAACAACATGCTCCTAAATAATCAATGGATCAACGACCAAATTAAAACAGAGATCAAACAATATATGGAGACAAATGACAACAACAGCACAAAGCCCCAACTTCTGTGGGATGCAGGAAAGGCAGTTCTAAGAGGAAAGTATACTGAATCCAGGCCTCTTTAAAGAAGGAAGAACAATCCCAAATAAATAGTCTAAAGTCACAATTATTGAAATTAGAAAAATAAAAACAAAATGAGGCCCAAAGTCACCAAAAGGAGGGACATAATAAAGATCAGAGAAGAAATAAATAAAATTGAGAAGACTAAAACAATAGAAAAAAAATCAATGAAACCAAGAGCTGGTTCTTTGAAAAAATAAACAAAATAGAAAAACCCCTAGCCAGACTTATTAAGAGAAAAAGAGAATCTACACACATAAACAAAATCAGAAATGAGAAAGGAAAAATCAAGACGGACACCACAGAAATACAAATAATTATTATTAAATGCTATGAAAATCTATATGCTAACAAGCTGGAAAACCTAGAAGAAACGGACAACATCTTAGAAAAATACACCCTTCCAAGACTGACCAAGGAAGAAACAGAAAATCTAAACGGACCAATTACCAGCAACTAAATTGAATTGATAATCAAAAAACTACCCAAGAACAAAACCCCTGGACCAGATGGATTCACCACTGAATTTTATAAGACACATGGAGAAGACATAATACCCATTCTCCTTAAAGTTTTCCAAAAAATAGAAGAAGAGGGAATACTTCCAAACTCATTCTATGGAGCCAGCATCACTCTAATACCAAAACCAGGCAAAGAGCCCACCAAAAAAGAAAATTACAGACCAATATCCCAGATGAACATAGATGCAAAAATACTCAACAAAATATTAGCAAACCGAATTCAAAAATATATCAATACGATCATATACCATGATCAAGTGGGATTCATCTGAGGGATGCAAGGATGGTACAACATTCAAAAATCCATCAACATCATCCACCACATCAACAAAAAGAAGAAGAAAAACGATATGATCATCTCCATAGATGCTGAAAAAGCATTCGACAAAATCCAACATACATTCATGATAAAGGCTCTCAACAAAATGTGTAAAGAGGGCAAGTTCCTCAACATAATGAAGGCCATATAGGACAAACCAACAGCCAACATCATACTTAACAGCAAGAAGCTGAAAGGTTTTCACCTAAGATTGGGAACAAGACAGGCATGCCCACTCTCCCCACTGTTTTTTAATATAGTACCGGAGGTCCTAGCCATGGCAATCAGACAAAACAAAGACATACAAGGCATCCAGATTGGTAAGAAAAAGTCAAACTGTCACTATTAGCAGCTGTCATGATACTGTACATAAAAAACCCTAAAGACTCCACTCCAAAACTACTAGAACTAACATCTGAATTCAGCAAAGTTGCAGGATACTAAGTTAATACACAGAAATCTTCTGCTTTCCTATACACTAACGATGAGCTAACAGAAAGAGAAATCAGGAAAACAATTCCATTCACAATTACATCAAAAAGAATAAAATACCTAGGAATAAACCTAACGAAGGAAGTGAAAGATCTATACCCTGAAAACTACAAGACACTCCTAAGAAAAATTACAGAGGACACTAATGAATGGAAACTCATCCTATACTCTTGGGTAGGAAGAATTAATATTGTCAAAATGGTCATCCTGCCTAAAGCAATCTACAGATCCAAACTACCAACAGCATTCTTCAACGAACTGGAACAATCAGTTCTAAAATTCATATGGAACCCCAAAAAACCCCAAATAGCCAAAGCAATCCTGAGAAGGAAGAATAAAGCAAGGGGGACTCACTTCCCTACTTCAAGCTCTACTACAAAGCCACAGTAATCAAGACAATTTGGTATTGGCACAAGAACAGACCCATAGACAAGTGGAACAAAACAGAGAGTCCAGATATTAACCCAAACATATACAGTCAATTAATATATGATAAAGGAGCCATGGATATACAATGGGAAAATGACAA
This sequence comes from Smutsia gigantea, assembly GCA_032199065.1. NCBI lineage: Eukaryota > Metazoa > Chordata > Mammalia > Pholidota > Manidae > Smutsia > Smutsia gigantea. The sequence continues at coordinate 464,217 of JAVSCE010020477.1, forward strand.
CCTCTTCAACAGCTGGTGTTGGCAAAACTGGACAGCTACATGTAAGAGAATGAAACTAGATCATTGTCTAACCCCATACACAAAAGTAAATTCAAAATGGATCAAAGACCTGAATGTAAGTCACGAAACCATAAAACTCTTAGAAAAAAACATAGGCAAAAATCTCTTGGACATAAACATGAGCAACTTCTTCACGAACATATCTCCCCGGGCAAGGGAAACAAAAGCAAAAATGAACAAGTGGGACTATATCAAGCTGAAAAGCTTCTGTACCGCAAAAGACACCATCAGTAGAACAAAAAGACATCCTACAGTATGGGAGAATATATTCATAAATGACATACCCGATAAGGGGTTGATATCCAAATTATATAAAGAGGTCATGCACCTCAACAAACAAAAAGCAAATAAGCCAATTAAAAAATGGGCAGAGGAGCTGAACAGACACTTCTCCAAAGAAGAAATTCAGATGGCCAACAGGCACATGAAAAGATGCTCCACATCGCTAATCATCAGATTAACGCAAATTAAAACCACAATGAGATATCACTTCACACCAGTAAGGATGGCCACCATCCAAAACACAAACAACAATAAATGTTGGCGAGGATATGGAGAAAGGGGAACCCTCCTACACTGCTGGTGGGAATGCAAATTAGTGCAACCATTGTGGAAAGCAGTATGGAGGTTCCTCAAAAAACTCAAAACAGAAATACCATTTGACCCAGGAATTCAACTCTAGGTATTTACCTTAAAAATGCAGCAGCCCAGTTTGAAAAAGACATATGTACCCCAATGTTTGTTGCAGCACTATTTACAATAGCCAAGAAAAGGAAGCAACCTAAGTGTCCATCAGTAGGTGAATGGATAAAGAAGAAGTGGTACATACACACAATGGAATACTACTCAGCCATAAGAAGAAAATAAATCCTACCATTTGCAACAACATGGATGGAGCTAGAGGGTGTTATGCTCAGTGATATAAGCCAGGCAGAAAAAGACAAGTATCAGATGATTTCACTCATATGTGGAGTATAAGAACAAAGAAAAAAACTGAAGGAACAAAACAGCAGCCAACTCACAGAACCCAATAATGGACTAACAGTTACCAAAGGGGAGGATGGGTGGGAAGGGAGGGACAAGGGAGATAAAGGGGCATTACGATTAGCACACATATGTAGGGGGGTACAGGGAGGGCTGTACAACACAGAGAAGACAAGTAGTGATTCTATAGTATCTCACTATGCTGATGGACAGTGACTGTAATGGGGTATGTGGTGGGGACTTGATGGGGGGAGTCTAGTAACCATAACCTTGCACATGTAATTGTAGATTAATGATACCAAAATTAAAAAAAATTTTTAAAGAAACCTTTTGTATGATAAGAAAGATTTGTTTCATAGTCTAATTGGCAGCGTGTTTTTTTTTCCTAGTGGCACATAACAGAATGGTGTTTTATGACTGATGGTGTGTTAGGATCAATGAAATATGATAGCTGTTCTAAATTACTATTAAATGCTTATGTGTTCCTTCTATATAATAGAAGGAAATTGTTTTTGTTATTAAAGCAGTATTCAACTGGACATAGTTAAAATCCAAAGGTCCACGAAGACAAGACTTACAAACTGTGACTCCAAGGGAATGGCTCGGTGAGTGGAAACTTGGTTGTTGCCCTGTGTTCTCCATTTCCTTCCCTTCCTGTGCCCACTTGCATAAGACGTCTCATTCATCAGTTAGATCTTGTATACAATTCCGTCCCAATAGACTGACTGGCCACATGGGTTTTGTGACAGTGTTTAGAAGCACTTTAATTTAAAGCACTTTTTATTATTAAGGCAGCATTTCATTAGAGTAGAAACAGAAATGAACTAGAAGACAACCATGGTTGACAGAACTAGCCCTTTCCTGCTCCTCTGTATCAATGAGCCTGATTCTTTATGTGTGCTCACAAAATAATGTTGACCCTACTTACTTCACAGGATTATCATGTGCAGTCAGCAAAAGCTCCCTGTGAAGCACTGGGAAAGCTGTACAGACTAAGGTGATAGTGGAAACACAGATCTTTCATTGCCACCACCCTCCGTTCAGCCGGCTCCACCATGAACCTGCCCACACACGTCTTCTTCCTCTTTCCTTCAACTACCCTCTATAATCCTGGAGATTTTAACAGAATCATTAAAAAAGAAAGCTTGGCATAATTACTGAAGCAAGATTAGGAAGAAGACCAGCTTTGGGATGATTAGTCTGAAGCAGTAAGAAAAACATTAGCTCAGTACCAAGTGATAAATTTGATAAAGGGAAAGAAAACTGGTATTGAACCTTCTTTGTTTTGTGTATCTGTCCTCATCTCATTCCATCAGCTCCCAAGACCCTCATGTTTAGTAGACAGCCTATAAAATCTGCTGGTTTCCCAAAATTTGGTGACTCAAAGCAAACAACAAACACCCTAAGTAATTAGCTACATATAAGCCACAAAATAAGCAATTCACAATGGTATAAATTACTAGAAAAATGCTATGAAATTACAACTCTTTCCTCGCATGGACGAGGTGTGGGGGAGAGGGGCACAGAGGTTTTTTAATCTATGAGTAATAGGAAGTCACCATATACATCAAATACAGATTAACAATTCTTAAAAATCAGAATCAGAAAGTACTGTATTTAACAATAAAATCACTTGGAACTCTATTTAAATTTTCTTTGGTAAATGGTATGTCAAAAAGTCAGTGTCTCAGAGATGATGTCACACTACTGCACTTGTGTGATTCTGCAAATAGTTTTGACTAAGAAAAAGCTCGATATGACTGCTATTAAATCACTGTTAAGTGCATGTGATGGAGGAATACTGGAAAGGACTCTCTCCAACTCCACGTGCTAAAGCAGATTGTTTCCCTGCACAATGGCCTCCAATGGCTTCCTGTAACAATGAGAGTAAGATCCTCACTCCGTACGATGGCCTCTAAGTCCTGCACTGATGGAGCCCACCCTCACCTTTTGCTCCCCTTCTCAAGCCACACTGGCCTTTCTGGTGTTCCTCAAACTTGCCAACCTAATTCCGAGTATCTCCCAAAGGCCCGGAATATACTTCCTCCAGGTCTTTTCATGGCTTCTCTCATTTTATTCAGATCTCTCCTGTCACCTCCTCAGACAGGTCTTCTCTGGTTGCCAGCACTTTGCAATCTACTTGCCTCTCAACCGTTTCCATGTCCTGCTTCATCTCCACTGCACTCATTCCTAGCTAACATTATTTCATTATTTGCTGCGCTATTTGTGGTCTCACTTACCAAAATGTAAGCTTTCAGAGGGCAGGGACTGTACCTTCCAGGCAGTATGCCCAAGTGTCTAAAACAGCAGTTAACTCAAAGGAGGCCCTTAACATTTATTGAGCAAAAGCTCTTAACGATTGTGCTTTCCTGGCTACTGCAGTGGCTGAAGCCAGGAGTGTAAGAAAGGTCACCTAGGGAACTGAACAGAGTGGGAAGAGCAACCAAGGGCAGACACCATGGGACACACCAGAATTTAAAGCAGTGATGGGAGAGGAGCCAGAGTAGGAGAAAGAGACGAGATATCTGCTAAGCCAGCAGGAAGCCAGAGGAGAAAGGAGAAGCGAGTATGAGCAACAAGTGGGGAGGAGCACCCAGGTGTGCCACAGCTCAGATGAGTATCAGATGGGCCAAAAGAGAAATGTTCTTATGACCCATGGTAAGTGTTGTGAAATAAATAAATAGGCTAAAGTAATAGAAAGGAACAACTAGGGGGTAGCAGTGAGGTTGAACACCAGCTAGAATGAAGAAACTATCTGAATGCTGATTAAACAGAAATCTGAATGATCACAACAGCTATGAGAGATAAGGCAGGGGACAAGTACTCTCAGCAAAGGGAACAGCCCATAAAACGGCCATTTATAAGAGGAGTTCACATGTTTGAGGCCCTGAAAGGAAGTTCAGTGGAGTAAGTGAGAAGTTGCAGGGAGATGGACGGGCTGGCTAGGCAGACAGGGCTTCCTGGGTCATGGCAAGGAGTTTGGATTCTGTTTAAAGGTTAATGGCAAGTCACTGAGAGTTTTAAAATAGTTGGATCTGTTTTTGAAAGAGATTACTCCAGCAGCTGTGTAAAGAATGCTAATAGGCTGCTGGTGTCTGAGTGAACAGCTTTAGTTTAGTGGTAGAGAGGGCAGGGAGGCTAGGGAGTGTGTCACAAAGGAAAGACAATCTTATCCTTCATTTCTTCATTCATTCATTCACCCGACAGTCTTTCTTTCTTTCTTTTTTTTTGGCATCATTAATATACAATCACAGGAGCAACACTGTGGTTACTAGAATCCCCCCATTATCAAGTCCCCATCACACACCCCAATAGAGTCACTGTCCATCAGTGTAGTAAGATGCTAGAGTCACCCAACAGAATTTCTTATGATCTACGTACAATGGCCAATACAGAGGTAAGTAAACAAAAGACAGTTTCTCTTCTCCTGGACAGTAGGGTAGTTGGCAACAGATAAATATAAAAGATCATTCACAGTTACGAGGTGCTAGGAAGAGAATAAAAATACTCACATATGTAGGGAGGGAAGGCGCTACGTCAGACAGCAAGGTCACTGAGGAAGTGACAGTTCAGCTGAGACCAGATTCCTGAGAAAACCAGAGCCACAGGACGACCTTGCAAACAAACATTTCAGGTTAAAGAGAGGCAGGCCAGGCCGGCTGTGGGGGCCGGCTGCCGGTCGGCGTGCCGGGGAAGCAAGGAGTCAGCGTGCGAGCCGCCTGCTCTCCCGCCAGGGCCTGTACGGGGTCTGAGCAGCCATGAGCGCCGGCTTAGAAGGAAGGAAAGAACTAAGCAAGGCAGGCAGAGAAAGCAAGAAAGCTAAGGAAAGGTCTTGCGATGCTCACTGTGCAGATGATCAAGGTGGACTATTGAATCAAACAAAAGCCCAGAAAATAACAGTTCTTTATTCCACTAATGGGGAAAAAGTAACAGTAATATGAGGCTTAAAATGACTCATCAGATTTAAACCAACCATACCCAATAGAAAGTAAATATTCTATGAAATGACACAGACAGAAAAAAAAAATTAGGGATGTGTGACCACCTCTGCTATCCAACTTTTTACAAGGTGAAGCCAACAGATACGTGCCAGAGGCCAACACAGTTAAGAAAGTGGATTGAGGAAGGCTGTTTATCTTTGGGATAAAACCTTGTTCTACTTTGCACTTTACTACCACACAAATGAAAATAAGGTAAAACAGTACAACTACATTTCAGTTGTTTGATGCTACACACTGTACACACTAAAAATAAATAAATAAATAAATAAAATTGTACACACTCCTGCTTACAAAGTAATATATATGTTTAAATGTTTAGCCAAACCTTTATTCTAATGCAAGATTGTCCCAGTGCTCTACACGACCTTGGCAAAATTCTGGAAGAAATGTCTCAAGACCTGGGGCTCTAAAGCTATTTTAGAATTAGGTTTGAATAATTGTCCCACAATATGAGTTTCTTGATTAATTGCTTAAGATAAGGTCTCCTTTCCTTGCTGGCCTCCAGTGGCTTCCTCCAGTTCCCATAATCACTTTGTCTCATTCTTCTAGACCCTGGAAGGCTAAGAGAAAAATCAGAGATACACCAATTCCATTACTTGAGGATTAGCTAGGAGATAACCCTTTGTATTCCATTACTGACCATTATTTGAGTAATTTATTCAATAACTATCGTTCATTTGAAAGATGTACTAATTGTTTTCCAAGGCTCACTCCTGCTTTGTATCAGACAGGTTATGAGTGTCGTGTTCTTTAATACTGCAAATCTTCATCTGGGTCACATGAGGAAAAGGACTAGTAACTTCTACTGCATTTCATTTTTCTTTTTTTCCCTACATAAAAAGTAAAAGCTGAAACAGGAATGATCAGTCTGCTGAAGGTCTTACTGACTAACTAGAAAGTTAGGACTCTATTTTTGACCAGAGTTATGTCTTCCAGGAGTCAGATTTCTGCATAATTTAGACAGAAAATTGGCAGGGGATGGCTGCTCCATGTAATTTCAGCAAAATTAACATTCAGCCACCTGAATTTTTGGCAGTATTCCAGTATGTTTATCCAAAGCAATAAGTAGATAGAAAATAAAAGAAAATTGACAATCATGCCTAAATAAGTTAGATTCTCTCTTTCTTCTTCCTCTCACACATGAACACTAAAAAAATGAGTGAAAAACTTAAAAAGTATGTTTCATGAATGGATTCATAGTTTTGTATTCTTTCCTTAAAATCAGTTGCAAATAGAATAAGAAAGCCCACCCCATTTTCAAAGGAAAGAACCCTATAATAGTAAGCTGACTCAAACATGGTTTATAAATGGGTAACAGTTTTACTTAAAATTATCTTTCAAATGAGTTCCTATGGTTCCTATAGGCTGTTCCACACAAGTCCCTGTGTGATGAGCAGTATCAGGGGCTGGGGGGGGCGCATGAGGTGCACTCGTCTGGGGTCTCAGAAGAGGGGTTTGTGGGAATGAGTAGATGAGGGACCCTTTTTGGGAAGTGACTGGGGCTTCTCGGGCTCTTGTTCACTGGCTGTCTCCCCTCACTAAAGAGGGCAGGGGGATATGTCTGTTTTATTTATTCAGTGCTACATATCCAGTGCCTGGAACACAGAAGGCTCTAAATAAATATGTTGAATGAATGATCTCTAATAAGGCCAATAAAATACACACTACAATAGCCCTGTAAGAAAACTGTTCTTTCAAGCAACACATAGTTCTTTGAAATAAAATAATTCACTATTAGAAAAAAAAAATATCTTTCAAATGAAGCATGATAGTTACATCAAATTTTGACTGTCTCTGCTAATAGGTGGAAATGATAGAGACAATGATTCCATATTCATTAGTAACTGCTTTGGAGTACCTCCTAACGGCTGAAAAGCTACATAACTATAATTTTTGCTTACAGTTAGTTCCTCCTAGAACTCTAATGGGCACAAATGAATAAAAGCCAAGAAGCACAAATCATGCATTTAATATTTAATGAGCACCTACTACCTATAAGTCTTGAGGTCAGAGAAAACTAAAAAGTATTTATTCTTCAAGCCCATATTGTGTCTGGCAGTGCCCATGTTTGGTGGCTCCCAGACCTTACTGGCAGCGGGAACAGAATTGGCAGTGATGGTGAAGAACCATAGAGGGTTCAGAAGTCATGCGGCAAAGTTCGGCCAAACAGGAGCTTCCAGTCGCTAAATGTACGTGGTACACCTCACTCTGCTGGGCCCCGGAGGCCAAGAACTCAAATACGTAGAAGGCCCGCAAAATACTTACCAACAAGAAGCTTACAAACTAAAGACAAACATGTGATTTACAATAAAAAGCAAGCAGAGTGCTAAGGCGGCTCAGAAACAGTCCAGAGCAGTGCCATCCAACAGAGACATGACATGGAGCATGTGACGGAGTAAGAATGGTTCAGTCCACATTCAAATATTAAAAAGAAGAGCTGAAACTGATTTTAGTACTATTTTATTTAACTCATTTATAAAAAATATTACTTCGACACATATGTAATATAAAAATAATTGTTAGAGATATTTTAGTTTCTTTTCATACTAAGCTTTCAAAATCTGAGGGGTATTTTATACTTAGAGCACATATCAATTCAGATGTTATATTTCCATTGGAAATACTTGATCTATATGTAGATTGCTGAAAATTTACAGTTGAAAAGTAGATCCACATACCCGAGTTGCTCCTAACATACTTAGAAATTTTCCAATAGTGAATGAATTATCAGTGTTTAAACTTAAATTAAGTAAAACTAAATAAAATAAAAAATTCAGTCCCTCAGTCAGATGCGCCGCATTTTGAGTGCTCCGTAGACCCTTGTGGCTAGTCACCAGCACGCTGGGTGCGCAGGTCTAGAACTCCACTAGGACGAGTTAGGTTGGAGACTAGAAGTTGTTGAGGTATGGATCAAGAAACAATTGAGAAGCATGAGAAAAAGACTGAATATGTGGTTTGACTATGTGCGATTAAGGGAAAACCAGAGAAGTATCAGAAATTGCTGAAGAATCGAAGTTTATTAAGGGAAAGAAACCAAGAAGGAATGAACACTTATTAGACCTACAGTGGGCTGTGACTAACAGTGACGATTGTTGACAGCAGAGTTACATAGAAACTTGGTACTCTGGAACCGATATTTAATTGCAGTCCCCTAAATAGCAGTGTACTTGGTTTCAAACAAGAGTGGATTTTAAATCCCCTACTCATGTACCCATGTCTCAGAGTTAGCTAACTTTGCTCCATTCCTCTGTCCAGTTGCTAGAAAGCTATGGTGAACATAAGGCAGAGGTTAAGTACACGGGCCTGGGAGTCAGATGGCTTTACTTCAAACCCCACCTTCATCCCTGGGTGTGTGAGATCTCTAAGCGTCATCTGTGAAGGGGAGTGATTCGAATAACATCTGGTTCATAAGGTTCACATGAGGATACAGGTAGCTAATGTCACCAAAGCACTTGGTGTGGCACCTATTACATACAAAATGTCCAGTAAAAGGCAGCTGTTAAAATTCATGCTACAGCCCAGATCTTTATCATCTCTTGCCTGGATTATTAAAAGGGAATACTAGCTGGTCTTCCAGTTTCCAATATCTTGCCATCTCCAATCCATCATCTACTTTGCCATCAGAATTATTTTTTGAAATCAAGGACATTAATCACATCTAATCTTCTGCTTAAAAATCTTCAGTGGCTTTTACAACTCTGCATTTGGCCATACAACTCTTCACATCACCTCTAATGTAGAAGAAAATTTACAGTACTGATGACTCCTTATGATGGAAGACTTTTTTTTAAGCAAAACTTTATACACCTGAAGAAGTCAGGAAAACTCTTGCCTAACCATCTCCATTTGTTTATATCATTGTTTCTCCTCTCAGCCTGGGAACCTGAACCCTAGTATATAGTATAGTGCCTGACATATGATAGGAATTGCAGTCAATAAATCTTTGTTGAATTATGATGAATCACCAGGATGTGCAGCACCTAATTATATTTATCCTAGATTAATATGAAAATTACTTTATCTTTGCTGAGACCATTAGGTGGAGATTGGGATGGGTGTGCACTGGCCAGAAACATGCTTTGGAGGTAAGAGGTATCAAGTTGGAGTATTATATTTGCTACTAAACATTCATTCACACACACACAAGTTCATTCACTATTGGGTAAGTAAAATGTGGTGTGTCCATACAATGGAATATTATTCAGGAACCAAAAGGAATGAAGTCCTGATATATACTCCAACATGGATAAACCCTGAAAACATGCTAAGTGAAAGAAGCCAGTTACAAAAGATCACATATTATGTGATTTCATTTGTATGAAATGTCCAGCACGGCAATCCTGCAAGGACAGAAAGTAGTTTGGCAGTTGCCTGAGACTGGTAGGAACTGGAGGGGAAGGAAAGTGACTGTTAATGGGTGTGGGGGAGGACAAAAATGTTCTAAAATTGACAGTGGTGATGGTTGTAACACTCTATGGATATTCTACAATCCAGTGAATTGTGTATACTGAGAATGGGTGAATGGTAATGTATGGTATGTGAATCACAGCTCAATACAGTTGGTATATATTACAACACTCACCCAACCAATGACTGGATGTGTACTGTGCGCCTGCCACTCCTGGTGCTGGGGATACAGCAGTGACTGCAACAGAGTCCCTGTCTTCATTGGGACAAAAGCAAAAATACCAAACATACATGCTGTGAAAGAAAAGCAAGATGGGAAGACAGAGTGTGATGGGGTGTGCGCCTGCACATGGGGAAGGGGTGACAAGGATGTTACGATCCGTGGGCAGCAGAGACCATGCTTATGTGCTGTACAGCTAGCTGTATTTGTGTGTTTAGTAATTAGACTGTAATGGAGAATGGGAACCCTGAGATCCTGCGCTAGCCAAGTTCTCCTGTAATGTATGTTTCAGTATCAGGCTGAAGGTGGTGGTCTGAAGAGCATTATTTTAAAAAGATATTTTTCTCTTCCTGTATAATTTTGATTACAAATATTTTAAAAATCATTACAATAGGACTTTATATTTTGAATAATGCTTTGTCTGAACAGCAGAGTAAAAATTTCGGCCAAAAAGAAAGAGAGAGAAGAAAATAAAACTAGCTCACCAATTTCCAACCAGGCTCACTGCCTTCTCCTCTGTATTTGCAGCAGTCAAACTGCCTGCTGTTCCATATGGCAAGCCCACAGGCAGGGGAAATTCTCTTCTGTAAATGCCTTATATTTCTAGGTATTCAATAAACATTAAGTATCTGTGAGATCTTACTTGCTGAGTGAGCAGTACCTTCCATATGGTTAATTTATGCACTGGAGAAGTGACAGTCAGGGGCAGGTCCTGCGTGTGGCAAAGCCCTTTTCACAGGCAAGCCTTCTCACTCTGGGGCCCTCCTCCCTCTCCTCCGGCTTGGCCTTGCCCTGCCTTCCATGCTCTCAGGGAGGACCGTTGAATTTCTCTCTGCCTCCTCTTAACCTTATTCATCATACCTTTTACTGTTGCTTGTGTCTGGTTAGCATTTTACTGTGATGCTTTTTACAGACATTTCTTCTAGTTTTTCTCCCCTGTGGGAAGTCACTAGGTCTTAGGGACTAGGACTTTTGTTACAAAGTGGCCTGGCAGGAATTCTGTTTCCGGCACAGGCTGATGAGGTTGCTCCAGACAAACCCCAACCCTCGTGTGGAGAAACCAGGAAACCTCGGAGCTCCCCCCACCACCTTCCCTCCTGCCTCCCTCTACACTCTCTCTCTCACCACTTCGAAGGCATCAGAGAGCTACCGAGGAAACATGCACTTGTAGGACCAAGACCCAGGAGAGAAAGGACTCCCAGGCGTGAGGCTGACAGTTCAGCCTGCCTTTAGCTCTCAGCAGTCTCGGGGGCCCAAAGGGGGGACAGCAGCTAACTTTGATTTGATTTTAGCAGAATCACAGCAGCCACTGTGTTGAGAGTAGACTTTGGGGGAGCAAACATGGACACTGGGAGAAGCTGGGAGGTGACCGCAACAGCCAGGGGAGGGGTGACTGGGGCTTGAGCCAGGGAGTGGAGATGACAAGTGGTCAAATTCCTGTTAAGAGCAGATCCCAGCAGACAACCCAAGGGCCTGTAACTGTATTTTCAGGGGGAGGGGTGGGGGTGGGCAGCGTAATGTTTTTAAGCATTTTTAATTAGCTGCCAAGATTCAAGAATCCAGAAACACCAAAGGGGGGAAAATCTAAATCTCCTGCCTTTACTAAAATATCAGAAAACCTAGAATTCTACATTTTCAGGAGGCTGCAGTCCACTGGCACAGAGTAAGGCTGCCTGCTTGAGATGGGACATGGACCTCACTGTCATCATATCCCCCAGTCCTCCCAGGATCTGTTTCCCCCACCGGAAAGCCTGAAATGACCTGACCTACCCCAGGATTTTCTGTTCAGCAGTGACTTAGGACTTAGTTAGATTTCCTAAAGTTTACTCCAGAACCAAGTTTAACTAAAGAAAGACAAACTTATGGCTTTATAGATACATCAACAAGAATGTCTTCCTGTACTGTCACCTACGTGAAACAATATCATATAAGTATGAAAATACATTTTAAAGTGTTCTTGGTTGGATACAAAAAGTATCATTTTTAGCTGAAAAAACTCCGAACTACCAGACACAAGTCCTATAAATATGCCAATGAAATTTAATTAAACCAGACAGGTTAAAAATACATTTGATAGAATATTTACCTTAAGTATCTTTTCAGGAAAGTAGTATTTATATACTCATTCTATATGGGAAGCCCTACTAAGAGCTATAAAAGGCAATTTATATATCACCATGTACCTCTGCCAGATTGAGTCTCCTTTCCCTGACTCGGAGAGATTTCTTCCCTATCAGAATTATGAGCTATAAGAGCATAACTAATAGTACATTACAGAACTTAATACAAATGTCAACCTGTCACCTTCTGAAATACAACTGAAGTGGAGCCACACCAAAGAATGAAGAGACTGACCTCAGGCCCGATATTCCTGACTTCTTGAAACTATACTCAATTGAACACTTTTGGGGGAAATGACAAGAAGTAACTGAAATGGACCTATTAAAAACAAAAACTGTTATAAACTTTTATTTAAGAAAGTGGAAACATAGTATTAGATCCAACATACCTGGTGTCTTTCTCCTTCCTTGCTTATGAATATGCTCAATACCTCTCTATTACAAAACATGAAGATTAAGAAAACTCAGCTATTACAACCGTTAGCTTTTGCTCAATACTGCCACCCCACTCAGGTGAATGCCTTCTTTTACCTATTTGTAATTCCTTGAGAACTTTCTGTTTTCCAGACCTAAAGGAAATAATCAGTGGGAAAGGCATTTCCCAGCTCCCCGGAATTCAGTCTAACAGGAAAGACACAGATCTCAGAATGCAGCGAGACAAGGACACTATGAAAGCAGAGAACCAGGCTTCTAGTCCTTTGCCAAATTGCTCCAAAGAATAAAATTTTACTTGATTACTCCACTTCACCACACCCGTACTCTTAATCTTTTTTTTAATCTGCTTTTTTTTGGAATCACTGATAGACAATTACATGAGCAACACTGTAGTTACTAGATTCCCCCCATTATCAAGTCCCCACCACACACCCCATTACAGTCACTGTCCATCAGCGTAGTAGGATGCTAGAGTCATTAGTCTTCTCTGTGCTATACTTCCTTCCCCGTGCCCCCCCTACATTATGTGTGCTGATCATAATGCCCCTTAATCCTCTTACTCTTAATCTTAACAATGGGACTGCCCCACCCATGCACCTGAAATGCCTTCTCATGGTCCCTTGCAACTTCCTTATTTCTCATTACAAATAGTCCTCACCCTGTCTGACCTCAATAGAGTAATGGCTGCTAACCCTTCCTTTTTCTTGAAATTCTCTTTCATTACATTCATTTAAGCTTTAGTTCAACAAATATTTATTGCATGTCTAGTCAATGCCAAGAGTTAAGGGAAGTACTGAACATGGAAAAGACTTTCAACCTCTCAGTGAGCTCCATCTAGACGGCAAAATGTAAGTCTGCTGGGCTAGGCTCTTCGGATCACGATCTCTCGATGACTCCCGCCTCGCCTAGTGAGCTGAGCGCGCCCCTTCACCTCCAGCTTGATCACTCCAGCTTTCCATGACATGGCTTGAAATCTAAACTTCCCTTTAGTCCAGCAGCACTGGAGTACTTAGCACAAGAGGTCATGAGCTTCCCACTTCCATCCTTCTGGTTGTATTGTTTCTGTCTGAAAGCTCTTCTCCCGAGACCTGTCTCTCAAAATCTGGTCTATTTTACAAGAACTGTCTCAATAACTTCCTTCATGAAACCCTGCTTCCAGTCTCATTTGGGAGATTCCCCAAAACCCCTTACACGGCATAACTTTCTGAGAGTACTTGTGCTTAATATGTTTTATAGATAGTTATTTCCCGGAGTTATTCAAGATTAGTAAACTGCAAGCCTGTCAAAGGTATGGACTGTGCCTTAAATCATCTTTATTTTCTGAACCATTCCATGTAAATCTATAAACATTCATACTTGGTCTTTATCACTTCACATTAATATTTACTATTTAATGTGTATTGTCCTCCCTAGAATATATGCTTTATGACAGCAGACTTTGGCTCCGTTCCCTGCTTTGTATCCAGCTTCTAGAACAGTGCCTGTCTCATAAGTAGGGGCTCAGTGACTATTTTTGAAGTGAATGAATGGATCACTTATACTGCTAGCTTTTGGTGTTTAACAGCAATTAATTTTTTTCTGAAAAATATCACAGTGCTTTTTAATATTAAAAAAGTGGAAGATTAATACCTTTATAAGGAAAGAATACTAAGTATTTCTTTGAATCTAAGATGCCATCAATTATATGACACACTTACTTTATGTACCATTTAAAAAGATGCTGGCAATTAAATTATGAGAATGCATTTTTATCACAGGCATTTTGGACTAATTGAACAAGCTGTAGACTTATTTAGATAGATTTTAATATATCACTCATGTGTACATTAAAAAGAAAAGTAAAATAAGTTTAAGGGAGTCCTAAAACTACTTTCAATGTCTAATTATTCTGATTTATTTTTCAACCCAGAGTTGTCAAAATCCATGCTTTGCTGCACAGTCTGTTTCTAGGCCATCAAGAGCATTGGAAATACAGCATCCCATGTTCAATGAGCATCTCTGGGATTTTCTTAAAAGCCACTGACACTCACTTTGCAAGTTTTGGTGCATGAGTGCAAACAATGACAAGTATGTCAGGACAGTTGCCAGGCTATGACTATAGGATGCATCTAGATTTCAGAAATGCTAAAAATACGAAAAAAAATGTGCATCACAAAACCCAGACATGTTTTTTTCTCCTAATATATAACAGCAAAGAAATAGGCTTAAGATGTTTTTCATAATTTTGTAGTTTGTACTGTATATTCATTTTATGCATGGCCTTTTTCTTTCCTTTTTTCCCATTGAGGATTATAGCAGGAAGAATTATATTGAGAAATGTAGAAGAGAGCACTGATGTGTGTGTATGTGTGCATGTGCAGGTGCTCTGTAAGAACGCTGAGGAAGTTTTTACTACCATGGGATCATTGTAAACAGTGTTCCATTCTCTCTTTTTTTTTTAATTTTTATAATTTATTTTGGTATCATTAATCTACAGTTACATGTGCAATATTATGGTTATTAAACTACCCCTTTATCAGGGCCCCCCCACCCACCCCATTACAGTCACTGTCCATCAGTGTAGTGAGATGCTACAGAATCACTACTTGTCTTCTCTGAGTTGTACATCCCTCCCTGTGTACCCCCAACATTATGTCTGCTAATCGTAATGCCCCTTTTTCCCTCTTATCCCTCCCTTCCCACCCATCTTCCCCAGTCCCTTTCCCTTTGGTAACTATTAGTCCGTTCTTGGGTTCTGTGAGTCTGCTGCTGTTTTGTTCCTTCAGTATTTTTCTTTGTTCTTATACTCCACATATGAGTGAAATCATTTGATACTTGTCTTTTTCGGCTTGGCTTATTTCACTGAGCATAATACCCTCTAGCTCCATCCATGTTGTTGGAAATGGCAGGATTTGTTTTCTTCTTATGGCTAAATAGTATTCCATGGTGTATATGTACCACATCTTCTTTATCCATTCATCTACTGATGAACAGATAGGTTGCTTCCATTTCTTGGCTATTGTAAATAGTGCTGTGATAAACATAGGGGTGTGTATGTCTTTTTCAAACTGGGCTGCTGCAGTCTTAGGATAAATTCCTAGGAAACAAGTGGGACTATATGAAGCTGAAAAGCTTCTGTACAGCAAAGGACACCATCAGTAGAACAAAAAGACTTCCTACAGTATGGGAGAATATATTCATAAATACCGTATCCGATAAGGGGTTGACATCCAAAATGTATAAAGAACTCACGCACCTCAACAAACAAAAAGCAAATAATCCAATTAAAAAATGGGCAGAGGAGCTGAACAGACATTTCTCCAAAGAAGAAATTCAGATGGCCAACAGGCACATGAAAAGATGTTCCACATCACTAATCATCAGAGAAATGCAGATTAAAACCACAATGAGATACCACCTCACACCAGTGAGGATGGCCAACATCCAAAACACAAACAACAACAAATGTTGGCGAGGATGTGGAGAAAAGGGAACCCTCTACACTGCTGGTGGGACTGCAAATTAGTTCAACCATTGTGGAAAGCAGTATGGAGGTTCCTCAAAAAACTCAAAATAGAAATACCATTTGACCCAGGAATTCCACTCCTAGGAATTTACCCTAAGAATGCAGCAGCCCAGTTTTAAAAAGACAGATGCACCCCTATGTTTATTGCAGCACTATTTACAATAGCCAAGAAATGGAAGCAACCTAAGTGTCCATCAGTAGATGAATGGATAAAGAAGAGTGGTACATATACACAATGGAATATTATTCAGCCATAAGAAGAAAACAAATCCTACCATTTGCAACAACATGGATGGAGCTAGAGGGTATTATGCTCAGTGAAATAAGTCAAGCTGAAAAAGACAAGTACCAAATGATTTCACTCATATGTGGAGTATAAGAACTAAAGAAAAAAACTGAAGGAACAAAACAGCAGGAGACTCACAGAACCCAAGAACGGACTAATAGTTACCAAAGGGAAAGGGACTGGGGAGATGGGTGGGAAGGGAGGGGCAAGGGGGAAGAAGGGACATTACGATTAGCAGATGTAATGTTGGGGGGGCACGGGGAGGGCTGTACAACCCAGAGAGGACAAGTAGTGACTCTATGGCATCTCACTACGCTGATGGACAGTGACTGTAATGGGGTTGGGGGGGGACCTGATGAAGGGGGTAGTGTAATCACCATAATATTACTCATTTAATTGTAGATTAATGATATCAAAATAAACTTATTAAAAAAAATTCCTAGGAGTGGAATTCCTGGGTCAAATGGTATTTGAGTTTTTTGAGGAACCTCCATACTGCTTTCCACAATGGTTGAACTAATTTGCAGTCCCACCAGCAGTGTAGGAGGGTTCCCTTTTCTCCACATCCTTGCCAACATTTGTTGTTGTTTGTGTTTTGGATGTTGGCCATCCTCACTGGTATGAGGTGATATCTTATTGTGGTTTTAATCTGCATTTCTCTGATGATTAGCGGAGATTTAATAAAGTGGAGCATCTTTTCATGTGCCTGTTGGCCATCTGAATTTCTTCTTTAGAGAAGTGTCTATTCATGTCCTCTGCCCATTTCTTAATTGGATTATTTGCTTTTTGTTTGTTCCATTCTCTCTCTACGAGGATTTAAGGAGAGGAGGGAAGAAGACAAGATGGAGAAGGAGTGAAAAGGAACCCAGGGCAGACCTTCCCCTTGTAGACGTATCACTATTGGAAAAGTTATTTTCAGTGATCGATCTGTTGTTTCCAGTGGCACAAGTGAGGTTTCATTAAAGATTGCATCAGTGTTTGCAATGCAGCACTTGACTCTACACGGAGTACTTCCATTCCTTAGGTGGGTTCCATAAAGCTGCTGCATTAAGAAAATTTATAATGTGAGCATGATGAGATAAACTCTTCCAACTGTGTATCTCTGATCTAGAATTTATTTCATGTAACCTTTTGTATTTTTGGTGAACTGACTTTTTTTTAATTAAAGTATCATTGATATACAATCCTATGATGGTTTCACATAAACAACACAGTGGTTTCAACATTCTCTCATATTTTCAAATCCTCACCCCCCTCTATTGCCGTCACTGTCTATCAGCATAGTAAGATGTTATAGAGTCATTCATTGTTTTCTCTGTGCTGTAATGCTTTCCCCTTGACCTACCTATATTGTGGTTGCGAATTATAGTGCCCCTTAGTCCCTTTCTCCCTCCCCACCCATCTTCCCAAGATTTTCCCTTTGGTAACCACTAGTCCCTTCTCAGTATCTGTGAATCTACTGCTATTTTGTTTCTTCAGTTTTGTTTTCTTTTTATACTACACAAATGAGGGAAGTCATTTTGGTATTTGTCTTTCTTATTTCACTGAGCATAAGACCCTCTAGCTCCATCCATGTTGTTGCAAATGTCTAGATTTGTTTTCTTCTTATGGCTGAATAATATTCCATTGTGTATATGTACCACATCTTCTTTATCCATTCATCTACTGATGGACACTTAGGTTGCTTCCATTTCTTGACTATTCAGTAAATAGTGCTGCAATAAACAGAGGGGTGCATATGTCTTTTGAATCGGGGATCTTGTTTTCTTCAGGTAAACTCCCAGGAATTA
Source organism: Smutsia gigantea (assembly GCA_032199065.1). NCBI lineage: Eukaryota > Metazoa > Chordata > Mammalia > Pholidota > Manidae > Smutsia > Smutsia gigantea. Next base: position 482,025 of record JAVSCE010020477.1, read on the forward strand.
CTGGGCCAAAAGGTATTTCTATTTCGCTGTGAATGCCTCCATGGCCTCCATGCTCAGTACCTGGTTTAAGGTTTTCTTTCCTTGCCAGCTGGCAGGGCCCTAGCTCAGGTAATATATTTTGAGGAACTCAAACTATTTTTTATAATGTAAGATATTTCTTCTGAAACAACAGGGTGGTGAGGTTTTAGAAAAATTTTTTTTGAGAAGGAAGGAGAAAGATCACAGAACCAGCAAACAGGAAGAAAGGTGAAAAGATTGGAAAAACTTCAGGGCAAAACTTAGGACACAGCTGGGGGCTCTCCCCCTTCTTTCTTTAACTGGAGTCGTAGGTGATGTTGGGCACCGAGGGAGGAATCCCCATTTTGGGAGCTGGCTGCTGTATGATGATGCCTGACCTGCCATTCAGGAGCCAATGAGGACCTGGAGCAGACATGACCTCTCCCCCAGATAAGCACTGCTGCTGGCATCTAGTTCTTTATCGGTTTAGGAATAATGAACTATAAGTGACAAAAGACTTACAATTTACAATGGTTAAAGATCTGAGGAGAACTTACTATAAGACAGTTGATATAAAGATATTTGGATATATCTGTAATATAAAACTTTTAATAAAGTGTAGCATTATTCCTTGGACAGTGCTTTCCAGGTAATTAAATATTAGATAAATAAGCTGAATTAGCCAAATATTTTCCTAATGAGGAGAAAAAAATTCCTCTGACATGTTCCAGGGGTCCTCTGGAAAATATGAGAGTTAACTAGATGTAAAAGCACCTTGTTGAATTTGGTGTTGGGAAGTTGTCAAAAGAAAGTTTTTAAAAGGCACTACTTGCCTGAATAGAATTACAGGTTGTTATTAAATAGTACTTGTTATTTAACCAGAATGAAAATAAAAAGGTTTAAAGGCAAATACAGAAGGTTACAGTTTTTAACAACACTTAGCTTACAGTCCTTTTAATATTAAGATCTTATTTTCTTAAGCACTCAATAAACAGCTATACTTAAGAACAAAGTTACCTTATTTTACTCTCAATACAATGCATTTCTATTCCTTATACCTTCTCTTAACAAAACATATTCCTTAGTATACAGAAATGTTTTTCTTATTATATTAAGTAGTTTTAATTAGAACTTAAAACCATTTGGTACCATAACCTTCAGTGAACACTGAAAAATAGACCATTGTAAACTGTTACATCAGCATTCCTTAGATTGATACATTTATGAACATATTTTATCATTTCTGAAAATGTGCCTTATAGCACAATTTTTCACTAAGGATAAAATATGTCCTTATAACTTAGCAAAACTTTAAGAATTTTGGTTACCACAAAAATTCTGAGGCTGTTTGCAGATATACACACTGTTACACATTAACACACTATAATTTATTATTTTTTTGGTATCAATATACAATCACATGAGCAATACTGTGGTTACTACATCCCCCCCCCATTATCAAGTCCCCATTACAGTCACTGTCCATCAGCGTAGGAAGCTGCTATAGAGTCACTACTTGTCTTCTCTGTGCTATACTGCCTTCCCTGTGCCCCGCCCCCACATTATGTCTGCTAATCGCAATGCCCCCTTTCCCCTTTATCCCTTCCTTCCCACCCACCCTCCCCAGTCCCTTTCCCTTTGGCAACTCTTAGTGCATTCATGGGTTCTGTGAGTTTGCTGCTGTTTTGTTTCCTCAGTTTTTGCTTTGTTCTTATATTCCACAGATGAGTGAAATCACTTGATACTTGTCTTTCTCCGCCTGGCTTATTTCACTGAGCATAATACCCTCTAGCTCCATCCATGTTGATGCAAATTGTAGGATTTCTTTTCTTCTTATGGCTGAATAATACACCATTGTGTATATGAACCACATCTTCTTTATCCATTCATCTACTGATGGGCACTTAGGTTGCTTCCATTTCTTGGCTATTGTAAATAGTGCTGTGATAAACATAGGGGTGCATATATCTTTTTGAAACTGGGATCCTGCATTCTTGGGGTAAATTCCTAGAAATGGGTCAAATGGTATTTCTATTTTGAGTTTTTTGAGGAACCTCCATACTGCTTTCCACAATGGTTGAACTAATTTACATTCCCACCAGCAGTGTAGGAGGGTTCCCCTTTTTCTGCATCCTTGCCAGAATTTTTTGTTTCCAGTCTTTTCTATGTTGGCTATCCTAACTGGTGTGAGGTGATATCTCATTGAGGTTTTAATTTGCATTTCCCTGATAATTAGCGATGTGGAACATCTTTTCATGTGCCTGTTGGCCATCTGATTTTCTTCTTTGGACTACTGTCCATTCATATGCTCTGCCCATTTTTTATAGGGTTATTTGCTTTTTGGGTGTTGAGGTGTGTGAGTTCTTTATATATTTTGGATGTTAACCCCTTGTCGGATATGTCATTTACAAATACATTCTCCCATACTGTAGGATGTCATTTTGTTCTACTGATGGTGTCCTTTGCTGTACAGAAGCTTTTTAGCATAATGTAGTCCCATTTGTTCATTTTTTATTTTGTTTCCCTTGCCCAAAGAAATGCGTTCAGGAAAAAGTTGCTCATGTTTATATTCAAGAGATTTTTGCTATGTTTCTTCTAAGAGTTTTATGGTTTAATGACTTACATTCAGGTCTTTGATCCATTTTGAGTTTACTTTTGTGTATGGGGTTAGACAATAATCCAGTTTCATTCTCTTGCATGTAGCTGTCCAGTTTTGCCAACACCAGATGTTGAAGAGGCTGTCATTTCCCCATTGTACATTCATGGCTCCTTTATCGTGTATTAATTGACCAAATATGATTGGGTTTATATCTGGGCTCTCTAGTCTGTTCCATTGGTCTATGGGTCTGTTCTTGTGCCAATACCAAATTGTCTTGATTACTGTGGCTTTTTAGTAGAGCTTGAACTTGGGGAGTGTAATCCCCACCACTTTATTCTTCCTTCTCAGGATTGCTTTGGCTATTTGGGGTCTTTTGTGGTTCCATATGAATTTTAGAACTATTTGCTCTAGTTCATTGAAGAATGCTGTTGGAATTTTGATAGGAATTGCACTGAATCTGTAGATTGCTTTAGGCAGGATGGCCATTTTGACAATATTAATTCTTCCTATCCATGAGCATGGGATGTGTTTCCATTTATTGGTATCTTTTTTAATTTCTCTCATGAGTGTCTTGTAGTTTTCAAAGTATAGGTCTTTCACTTCCTTGGTTAGGTTTATTCCTAGGTATTTTCTTCTTTTTGTTGTAATTGTGAATGGAATTGTTTTCCTGATTTCTCTTTCTGCTAGTTCATCATTATTGTATAGGAATGCAACAGATTTCTGGGTATTAATTTTGTATCCTGCAACTTTGCTGAATTCAGATATTAGATCTAGTAGTTTTTAAGTGGTTTTTTCTGTACAATATCATGTCATTTGCAAACAGGGACAGTTTAACTTCTTCCTTACCAATCTAGATGCCTTTTATTTCTTCGTGTTGTCTGATTGCAGTGGCTAGGACTTCCAGAACTATGTTGAATAAAAGTGGGGAGAGTGGGCATCCTTGTCTTGTTCCCGATCTTAAAGGAAAAGCTTTCAGCTTCTTGCTATCAAGTATAATGTTGGCTGTGGGTTTGTTATATATGGCCTTTATTATGTTGAGGTACTTGCCCTCTATACCCATTTTGCTGAGAGTTTTTATCATGAATCGATGTTGAATTCTGTCAAATGCTTTTCCGGTATCTATGGAGATGATCATGTGCACACTATTATTATTAAGATGTTTATTTGCTGCACTTGTTTACTCATTCTTAGCAACCATGCTAGATTACTTATAAAACTTTTACCAAACATTAGACAAAGTCAAGCTTCTCTTTAAGTATCTTTTTGAAATATTTAATAGGTAACATCAACTTAAATGACTCTAAGTAAATTTAGGCAGCTGATAACTATAAGGACATGTCCATTTCAGTTAAACTTACATTACCATTAATGCTTAATATTTTTTATTAGAATTTCTGGAAGTTTAGGAATGCCCAATTTTTACAAGTGTTTGTCTGTAAATTAGTTTTTATTAATACCATATGGAGGTAGAAAAATATTTTTCATTTATACATTTAGACATACAAACATATAGATTGAGACGTAATGACTACAGTCAACATAAAAGAATACATACACAGACAGAAACTGACAAAGATTTTCTAGTTACTAATATTCAATTGCAAAGTGATGATGTAATTATGGGCTGAGCTACTGTCTGTTTGCTAAAAAGTAAGTTAAAGATGGAATCCATCCTGCCTTCTACCATGTAGTTGTAGGCTGGGCTCGCATGCTAAATTAATTGCCCAGGTTGCACATTACTAGAGAGAATGAAGTAGACTTGCAAAGGGAGGGAGCGGGAGATAAGGAGAGGTTACTTTAGGCTTTCTAAGGTCACCTAGCTCTGACTGGGGAGTCCATAGGCGCATCATCATCATCCTCCCCCACCTCACTGATGACCCAGATGCTTTCTGAAAGTATTGTTTCTTCTGGGTTAGTTTCTGCTCATATTCAGGAGGCAAGGATTCATCACTCCCTGAGGCCGTGGGTTTTACAAGCGCCTCATAGCCAGTCACTGTCTGTTTAAGTTGTTCAGCCACAATGTTCTCTTCAAGAGGTTTACCTGGCAAATGGGAGGCTGCAGGGGAGGATTCCAAACTTTCTTTCACTAAACTCCACAGGGCAAATGTTTTCATGGGAAAGTCCCGAGGCCCACGAAGGGTGAAGTGCAGTTTAAACTGCAGCCCCACTTCTTGCCAAGTCTGCTCAAATGCAAGAAAGGATTTTAACTGCTGGCTGCGCACATTACTACCACAGACGTGAAGCATAGCTTTAAGCATAAGTACAAAGAGCGATAGGTGTTTTGATCCAGATTGACCCATATTTTTAGCTTTAAGCATATACACAAAGTTTTTAAGGGTTGATCCAACAGTCCCTTGACCCTTGTTATCCCAAGTTTTACTCCTGATTCTACTACTCCCGTACTACCTGTAGGACTTCACCAAGTCCATGCCTTATAGATGCATGTCTGTTCAGCTACAGGAGGTGCTCCTCATTAAGACTGTCAGCCTTCTGCACGAGACCTGACTTTTCTCAGGCCCTCTTCCCTCCGTACTCAGGTCCCTGTTTGGGCTCCACCTGCGGAGGCCAGCTCTACAAACCAGCTGAAGCTGAGTGGAGTGGGAATGAGGAGCTTAAGGAAAACACAGAGAAAGATACAAGAAAGACATGGAATCCAAAGCTGGGATCAGGAGTTGCACTGCCTGCTGATAGCAGACAAGTGGTGCAGTTTATTTTCTGAGCACCACAAGCTCATAATAATGTCACTTCCAGACTGATCTCATATCTGGTGATCTCATATCTGGTGATCTAACCTCCTGGCAATATCACTTCCTGGTGCCTGGATCTGGTGATGTCATTTCTGGGTAACATCATATCTGGCCCTCCACAATGGTGGATGATCTTTTTGATGTGTTTTTTAATTTGGTTTGTGAGTATTTTGGGGGGCATTTTTGCATCTATGTTCATCAGGGATATTGGCTTTTTTGTGTGGTGTCTTTGTCTGGTTTTGCTATTAGAGTGATGTTGGCCTCAGAGAATGAGTTTGGAAGTATTCCCTCCCCTTCTACTTTTTGGGAAACTTTAAGAAGGATGGGTATTAGCTCTTAATTGTTTGATAAAATTCAGCCATGAAGCCATCTGTGCCAGGGGTATTGTTCTTAGGTAATTTTTTGATTATCAATTCAATTTCATTGCTGGTAACTGGTCTGTTCAGATTTTCCGTGTCTTCTTGGGTCAGTCTTGGAAGGCTGTATTTTTCTCGGAAGTTGTTAATTTCTTCTAGGTTGTCCAGTTGTTGGCATATACTTTTTCATAGTATTCTCTAATAATTCTTTGTATTTCTGTGGTGTCTGTTGTGATTTTTCCTTTATTGTTTCTGATTCTGTTTATGTGAGTATACTGTCTTTTTTTCTTGATAAGTCTGGCTAGGGGTTTGTCTATTTTGTTTATTTTCTCAAAGAAGCAGCTCCTGGTTTCACCAATTCTTTCTATTGTTTTATTCTTCTCAATTTTATTTATTTCTGCTCTGATCTTTAATATGTCCCTCATTCTACTGACTTTGGGCCTCATTTGTTCTTCTTTTTCTAGTTTCACGAACTTTGAGTTTAGATTGGTGAGCTGACATTTTAAAAAAGCCAAATGCCCTAGTGTTTATGTTCTTAAATTTCTGTGTATGTTCAAGTAACAGTATTTCAATAACATGAAATATGCTATTGAGATAAAGGAAGTCTTGAAGAGAATGTAGTATCTACCTGTTTCAGAGTAACAGGCTAGGTTTTTGGTTTAGTTCATATGACCGGCCCCTTTCCTGTTTTTTTTTAGCAGCAAGACTGTCTGACTCAAACTCAAAGGATTTAAGCAGAATTAGTTTTCTTTCTAATTTTACTTCTTTAATATATTAAGTGTAATATAAATCAACATCAGTTAAACATTAATATTTTGGGTAAGGAAGGGGTGCAGGCAACTGGTCCTGGCATTGGGATTACTTTACGTTCGAGAATATAAAGATGTTTTAGTTTTAATGGTGATTATATATGCACATTTAAATTCTGGTTCCACACATAATCAATCCATAATCAATCAGCACCCCCCTCCTCCCACCCTGGACAAAACTTGGATATTTGTTGTAGAAAACATCTAACTAGTACTTCTGGGGTTTGTGCTGACAGAACACCAACTGGTTGAGATGTCATTCTCTACACTGAACTGAATGCTAACTTGGCCAGAATACTCAGCATTCAGCAAGCTTTTGTGTTTTCTAAGAAGAGGGGAGGAAGACAGAATTATCAGCTCAGTGAAAACACTTAGATCACTATTCAGTGCACAGATCTATCCCTTACACCATTTTTTAGCAGGACCAATTGTGCCAATGACTAACAGGTAATTTTTCCTTTCCAAGAAAGTAAAGAAATGGTGGGAAGGAGAAAAGGCAGGAAATGTGGAGTCAAGAGAAAATGAGATCAATAAGAAAAGCAAGTAAGAACTGGGTTAACACCATAGTTAATGGCATGTTCATCCTGTTTCACTTTTGAAAAACTGGACTATACTCCCAGTTGCATATGGCCCTAGTTAATTTCTAAGACTTTTTTCCCAAAAAGTAACTGAAACACAAATACATAAAGGATCTTTGAATTTTTGCATCCCCACATAGGGTAATAAAATAATTTTCTGGAATAACAAAATGAAAAACACATTCTAACAGACTGCTTATCTGTAACACTGTGTACACCTCACACACCGGGGCATTGCTGTTATCTGACCTACCATACGGCACAACGAACAATCTGTTTATGTTTGGCCTCAAAAGGCCAAAACAATGCAACTATAATTTAAAAAGTGGGCACAACAATAATCCTTTCTGTGTATCCACTGCCTGGTATACAGTAAGTGCCTATAAATGTTTGTTCAATAAAGGAAACAAGCACTCAGCATTAGTACTTGTTACCTGATTGTATAGAATCCACTGACACAAAGTTCAGTACATATTCAGTGTTACCATAATCTAAGATTTGAAAATATGGGCTTTGTACCTTCCATTTTGAAAACTTCAGGTTATAATTACCATCTTCCCATATTTTGGAACCTTCATGAAAATCTGTGTTCTATTTTTATAAAATGTTATTGTATCAGAAATGTAGACTATACGAGGGTCTGTCCCTGTGGTCTACCAGAATTTTAACTGTGGGCTTCCACTGCCTAGGATCCAAGCCCATAGTTAACCACAATTTCTAGTATCCATGGAAGAGCTATCCCAGGGTGCAAAAGTAAGAGCTCTGTCTTCAATAAACTTCAGGATCAACAGAAATATAAACAAAGCACAGTGATTAAGAACAGAGTTCTTTGGGATCAAGGTCCAAGGCTGCCACTGATTAGCACAATACACGAAGAGGCCACTTGACTTCTCCATGCCCTTGGTTCATGATGACATCAGTAAAATGGAGATAATAAACTAATTCTTAGTTACTGGGAGAAGCTAATTAAATGAGACAACACATGACATGTTAAACCAAAAACTACCAGAAAAACTAGACAATGCTACTATTAATATTAGCTGCTCTAACTGGCATCAGATGGCAATGGACAGATTTTGTTGGTAATGTATGTTCACATTAAGTTCTTCTTGTCTTTTTTATAGTGTTTACCATAGATTTGGTAGATAGAATTTTGGATAGGGAAAAAGTTGTGGGATTTCTTAAGATAAAGAACGTTTTCCCCCTGTAGTGGTATTAACTTATTATATACTACAAAAATAGAGCCTTATATTTTCCTATGCTAATTTTGTGGTAGTAACAGAAAAAAATGGACACCAGCATTAACTACATCTATAGTCTTGCTGACTGCAAAACTTAACTATTAAAAATTACTTTCCCAGATGGACTCCATCTCTTAGGGAATACATGACCTTGAAAACCTATTCATGGGTGATCAAGAGTCAGTCACACATGAAGAATTTCAAGATGGCGGCATGAGTAGGGTGACAGAAATCTCCTCCCAAAACCATATATATTTTGAAAATACAGCAAATACAACTATTCCTAAAAGTGACCAGAAGATACAGTACACGAGCCAGGGTACAACTGTGAGAACCCAACAACTCAAGGAAAAGGGTAAGATACAAAAGCCGTGACCTGGTGGGACCCAAGCACTCCCCCCACCCCAGCACACTGGCGGGAGGAAAAGAATCAGAGCGGGGAGGGAGTGGAAGCACAGGACTGCTACATAACCAGCCCTGGTGATCTGCCCCGGGAGCACAGACACACATTACATGGTGCTCTGGATATTAGAGAAGTAGAAAAGCAAAATCCAAGACTAAGACTGCGAACAGGTTCCCACAGCCGGCTGCCCTGGGACAAAAGAAAAGCGCATGCTGTAAAAGTCTTAAAGGGACAAGGGTTTAAATCGTCCTGGCACACTCAGCTAAGCAGGCTGGGAACTTTAAGGAACTTCAGGTGCCCTAACCCCATGGGTGGCAGCACAGCTCCAAACCCCCTCACGGCGATAAGCAACCTGCCAGTCCTTTCCACCCACCGCACTGCAAGCAAAATGGCTGACCCGCCATTGCTGTGGAACAGCTGGGGAGCAACCCCACCTACAGCAACCACACAGATTAACACAGAGGCTTCTCCCTACGTGCGGCTAACTGGCTCAGACCAGGAGGCTTCTCCCTGGGCACAGGTGACTGGCACAGACAGCGGAGACTGGCACAGACAGCGGAGACTGGCACAGAGTCCAGGAGGCACAAAGGGGCTTTCTTCTTGTAGCAGAACATATACCACTTGCCTACGACCCCCGCTAGTGCCCTAGGCCATCCCAAGGGCCACCCTGCCTACTGCAGCTCAAGAAATTAGCCCAGAGGCTGCTCCCTGCGTGCAGGTGACCAGCACAGACAGCAGAGATGGGCACAGAGTCCAGGAAGCACGAAGGGGCTTTGTTCTCACAGCAAAACACACACAACTTCCCTGTGACCCCCGCCACTGCCCTAGGCCATCCTGAAGGCCGCCCCGCCCATGGCAGCTCAGGGGATTAACCCAGAGGCTGCTCCCTGTGTGCGTTTGACCAGCACAGACAGCGGAGATAGGCGCGGAGATCAGGAGGCACAAAAGGGCCTTGCTCTTGTGGCAGAACACGTGCTGCTGACCGATGACCCCCGCCATTGCCCTAGGCAATCTCAAAGGACACCCAGCCCACTGGCAGCTTAGGGGATTAACCCAGAGGCTGTGCGGAGCAGCTCCCTGTGTGCAGTTAACCGGCACAAACAGTGGAGACAGGCAATGTGACCAGCACGCAGGAAGGGACTTTGTTCTCCCAGCTAACATATGTGTCACTCGCAGGTGACTACGCCCATCGCCATGAAAAGGCAGAAGAACCTTGTTCAGTCCAGAATCCCTCAAACACCAGAGAGAGGGCTTGGTGAGACTGAAATCACCAATCTTCCTGAAAAAGAATACAAAATAAAAGTCATAAGCATGCTGATGGAGCTACAGAGAAAAATGCAAGAGCCTAAGGGATGAATTCAGGAGGGAGATAACAGAAATGAAACAAACAATGGAAGGATTTAAAAGCAGACTGGATGATGAAGTGGAAGAGACTCTTAATGGAATGGAAATCAGAAAACAGGAATATAGAGAAGCTGAGGCAGAGAGAGATAAAAGGATCTCTAAGAATGAAAGATTAAGAGAACTGTGTGACCAATCCAAATGGAACAATTCGCATTATAGGGGTACCAGAAGAAGAATAGAGAGAAAAAGGGATAGAAACTGTCTTTGAAGAAATAATTGCTGAAAACTTCCCCAAGCTGGGGAAGGAAACAGTCTCTCAGAGCATGAAAGTCCACAGATCTCCCAACATAAGGGAGCCAAGGAGGACAACACCAGGACATAATAATTGAAATGGCAAAGATCAAAGACAGGACAGAGTACTAAAAGCAGCCAGAAAGAGAAAAAAGATCACCTACAAAGGAAAACCCATCAGGCTATCATCAGAATTCTCAGCAGAAACTTTACAGGCCAGAAGGGAATGGCATGATATATTCAATGCAATGAAACAGAAGGGCTTTGAACTAAGAATACTGTATCCAGCACAATTATCATTTAAATTTGAAGGAGGGATTAAATAATTTCCAGATAAGCAAAAGTTGAGGGAATTTACCTCCCACAAACCATCTCTATTGTGTATTTTAAAGGGACTGCTCTACATGGAAGTGTGCCTAAGGCTAAATAGCTGTTACCAGAGAAAATAAAACCACAGCAAAGAAAGTAGAGCATCCAAATACTAACTAAAGGCAAAATAAAAGCAGCTATCCATAAAATCAGTCAAGGGAAACACAAAGAGTACAGAATAAACATATAAAGAGTGGAGGCTGAAGAAAAAGAAGGGAGAGAAATAAAGAATCATCAGACTGTGTTTATAATATCTTAATAAGTGACTTAAGTCAGATAGTTAGATAGTAAAGAAGCACCCCTTGAATCTTTGGTAACCACGAATTCAAAACCTCCACTGACAATAAGTACATATCTATCAATAATCACCCTAAAAATAAATGGACTGAATGCACCATTCAAAAGACACAGAGTAAAAGAATGGATAAAAAAGCAAGACCCATCTATATGCTGATTACAAGAGACTCACCTCAAACCCAAAGATATACACAGACTAAAAGTGAAGGGATAGAAAAAGATATTTCATGCAACCAAAAGGGAAAAAAAAGCAGGTGTTGCAGTACTTGTATCAAACAAAATGGACTTCAAAACAAAGAAAGCAGGAAGAGATAAGGAAGGACACTACATAATGATAAAGGGGGCAGTCCAACAAGAGGATATAACCATTATAAATATCAATGCACCCAGCACAGGAGCACCGACATATGTGAAACAAATACTAACAGAATTAAAGGAGGAAATAGAAAGCAATGCATTCATTTTGGGAGACTTGAACACACCACTCACTCCAAAGGACAGATCAACCAGGCAGAAAATAAGTAAGGACACAGAGGCACTGAACAACACACTAGAACAGATGGACCTCACAGACATCTACAGAACTCTACACCCAAAAGGAGCAGGATACACATTCTTCTCAAGTGCACATGGAACATTTTCCAGAATAGATCACATACTAGGCCACAAAAAGAACCTCAGTAAATTCAAAAATAGTGAAATTCTACCAATCAACTTCTCAGATCACAAAGGTATAAAACTAGAAATAAATTGTACAAAGAAAACAAAAAGGCTCACAAAAACATGGAGGCTTAACAATATGCTCCTAAATAATCAATGGATCAATGACCAAATTAAAACAGAGATCAAACAATATATGGAGACAAATGACAACAACACAAAGCCGCAACTTCTGTGGGATGCAGCAAAGGCAGTTCTAAGAGGAAAGTATATAGAAATCTAGGCCTATTAAAGAAGGAAGAACAATCCCAAATGAATAGTCTAAATTCACGATTATTGAAACTGGAAAGAAGAACAAATGAGGCCCAAAGTTAGCAGAAGGAGGGACATAATAAAGATCAGAGAAGAAATAAATAAAATTGAGAAGAATAAAACAATAGAAAAAAATTAATGAAACCAAGAGCCGGTTCTTTGAGAAAATAAACAAAATAGATAAACCCCTAGCCAGACTTATCAAGAAAAAAAGAGTCTATACACATAAACAGAATCAGAAATGAGAAAGAAAAAATCACGACAGACACCACAGAAATACAAAGAATTATTAGAGAATATTATGAAAATATATATGCTAAAACTTGTATAATCTAGAAGAAATGGACAACCTTCTAGAAAAATACTACCTTCGAAGACTGACAAAGGAAGAAACAGAAAATCTAAACAGACCAATTACCAGAAATGAAACTGAATTGGTAATCAAAAAACAACCAAGAGAGACTTCCGGGAAGATGGCAGTGTGAGCAGGGCAGCAGAAATCTTCTCCCAAAACTATATAAATCTATGAAAACACAGAAAATACAACTATTCCTAAAAGAGAAATCAGAGCACACAGGAAAGTGCACAGCGTGCAGCCACACCTGGGAGGACTCAGCACCCCGCGAGGCGGGTAAGATACAGAGCCGCGACCCGGCGGCACCTGAACACTCACCCAGCCCAGCTCGCCGGCGGGAGGAGAGGATTTGGAGCCGGGAAGGAGTGGAAGAGCAGGTCCGCGAAATAGCCAGCCCTGGTGGTCTGCACCGGAGCACTGGGAGCGCTGACACACATCGCATGGTGCATCAGACATTGGAGAGGCAGAAGGTGCAGGTTTTGAGCCGGGAAGGCACCGGGACTGTGCAGCCAGGACCCAGGGACAAGAGAAAAGCGCGTGCCATTTGTAGCGGTCTCGGAGAGGCGGGGGCCCAGCGAGGGAACACCATGGCCCCGGCAGGCTCAGCCCTGCACGCTGGAAGTCCTGGGGAACTTCGGTCCCCGTCGCTAGTGACAGAAAGAAGGGAGAAACCACGCTGGAACTTTATACAGAAAACAATAAGGACCTATTCATTCCTACCTACAAAAAAAGTGGCGCGGCTGCGGCTGCGAATGAGTGGAGCAACAGCGACACCTACAGCACGTGTAGAGAATACACTCCAGGTGGGCTTTTTTTTTTCTCGTTTGTGTTACCTCTTGCTTTCTTTTTTTGCTCGTCTGTTTTATTTCTTGCCCATTTTTTTCTTTTTTCACCTTCCTTTTCTTTCATTTCTTTCTCTCTTCTTTCTCTCTCTTCTTTCTCTTCCTTTTTTGTTTTTGCTTGCTAGTTTTTTTTTGGTGGTGCGTTTTTTTTTCTTTTTTTTTCTCTTTTCTTTTTAAACCTTAAAGCGCCCAGCTGACATACGTGGCACCTACCAGCGACCACTCCTGCCAACATGACAAGACAGAAGAATATGATACAGAAAAAGATCACCAAGATTCAGAGCCCCTCTGAGTAGGAATCTGAAGAGATGGAAATGCAGCATCTTCCTGAAAAAGTATTCAGAATAAAAGTCATAACCATGCTGATGGATCTACAGAGAAATATGCAAGAGCTAAGGAAGGATGTGAGGGAAGTCAGGAAAGATAATGCAGAAATGAGACAAGCCATCGACGGGCTCAGCAGGAGACTGGACGAGATACAAGACACTGTTAATGCAATAGAAATCAGAGAACAGGAATACAGAGCAGCTGAGGCAGAGAGAGATAAAAGGATCTCTAGGAATGAAAGAATATTAAGAGAACTGTGTGACCAATCCAAAAGGAACAATATTCGCATTATAGGGGTACCAGAGGAAGAAGAGAGAGAAAAAGGGGATAGAAAGTGTCTTTGAAGAAATAATTGCTAAAAACTTCCCCATGCTGGGGAAGGAAATAGTCTCGCAGTCCATGGAAGCCCACAGATCTCCGAACACAAGGGACCCCAGGAAGACAACAACAAGACACATAATAATTAAAATGGCAAAGATCAAAGATAAGGACAGAGAATTAAGGCAGCTAGAGAAAGAAAAAAGATCACCTTCAAAGGAAAACCCATCAGACTAACATCAGACTTCTCAACAGAAACCTTACAGGCCAGAAGAGAACGGCATGATATATTTAACGCAATGAAACAGAAGGGCCTTGAACCAAGAATACTGTATCCAGCACGATTATCATTTAAATATGACGGTGGGATTAAACAATTTCCAGACAAGCAAAAGCTGAGAGAATTTGCCTCCCATAAACCACCTCTACAGGACACCTTGAAGGAACTGCTCTAGAGGGAAGCACTCCTAAGGCTAAAAAGCTGTCACCAGAGAAAATAAAATCACAGCAAAGAAAGCAGACCATACAAAACTAACTAAAGGCAAAGAATAAAACGCCTAGTACAGAAAGAATGGAGGAGGAAGAATAAGAAGGAAGAGAAATAAAGAATCATCAGACTGTGTTTATAATAGCTTAATAAGAGAGTGACGTTAGACTGTTAGATAGTAAAGAAGGTACCCTTGAACCTTTGGTAACCATGAATCTAAAGCCAGCAATGTCAATAAGAACATATCTTTCGATAATCACCCTAAACGTAAATGGACTGAATTCACCAATCAAAAGACACAGAGTAACAGAATGGATAAAAAAGCAAGACCCATCTATATGCTGCCCACAAGACACTCACCTCAAACACAAAGATATCCCCAGATTAAAAGTGAAGGGATGGAAAAAGATATTTCATACAAATAACAAAGAGAAAAAAGCACGTGTTGCAGTACTTCTATCAGACAAAATAGACTTCAAAACGAAGAAAGCAGCAAGAGATAAAGAAGGACACTACATAATGATAAAGGGGTCAATCCAACAAGAAGATATAACCATTTTAAATATATATGAACCCAACACAGCGGCGCCGGCATATGTGAAACAAATACTAACAGAATTAAAAGAGGACATAGACAGCAATGCATTCATCTTAGGTGACTTCAACACATCACTCACTCCAAGGGACAGATCAAGCAGACAGAAAATAAGTAAAGACACAGAGGCATTGAAAAACACACTAGAACAGATGGACCTAACAGACATCTACAGAACTCTACACCCAAAAGCAACGGGATACACATTCTTCTCAAGTGCACATGGAACATTTTCCAGAATAGACCACATTCTAGGCCACAAAAAGAACCTCAGTAAAATCGAAAATATTGAAATTCTACCAACCAACTTCTCAGATCATAAAGGTATTAAACTAGAATTAAACTTTAGAAAGCAAACAAAGAGGCTCACAAACACATGGAGAATAAACAACATTCTCCTAATTAATCAATGGGTCAATGACCAAATCAAAACAGAAATCAAAGAGTATATGGAGACAAATGACAACAACACAAAGCCACAGCTTCTGTGGGATGCAGCAAAGGCAGTTCTAAGAGGAAAGTATATTGCAATCCAGGCCAATCTAAAGAAAGAAAAACATTCCCAAATGAATAGTCTAAAGACACAATTACTGAAATTGGAAAAAGAACAACAAATGAGGCCCAAAGTCACCAGAAGGAAGGACATAATAAAGATCAGAGAAGAAATAAATAAAATTGAGATGAACAAAACAATAGAAAAAATCAATGAAACCAAGAGCTGGTTCTTTGAAAAAATAAACAAAATAGATAAACTCCTAGCCAGACTCATTAAGAGAAAAAGAGAATCTACACACATAAACAGAATCAGAAATGAGAAAGGAAAAATCACGACGGATCCCACAGAAATACAAAGAATTATAAGAGAATATTATGAGAATCTGTATGCTAACAAGCTGGAAAACCTAGAAGAAATGGACAACTTTTTAGAAAAATACAACCTTCCAAGACTGACCAAGCAAGAAACAGAAAAACTAAGACAGAGATGCCCACTCTCTCCACTGTTATTCAACATAGTACTGGAGGTCCTAGCCACGGCAATCAGACAAAACAAAGACATACATGGCATCCAGATTGGTAAAGAAGAAGTCAAATTGTCACTATTTGCAGATGACATGATATTGTACATAAAAAACCCTAAAGACTCCACTCCAAAACTACTAGAACTAATATCTGAATTCAGCAAAGTTGCAGGATACAAAATTAACACACAGAAATCTGTTGCTTTCCTATACACTAACGATAAACTAACAGAAAGAGAAATCAGAAAAACAATTCCATTCACAATTGCATCAAAAAGAATAAAATACCTAGGAATAAACTTAACAAAAGAAGTGAAAGACCTGTACCCTGAAAACTACACGACATTCCTAAGAGAAATTAAAGAGGACACTAACAAATGGAAATGCATCCCATGCTCTTGGCTAGGAAGAATAAATATTGTCAAAATGGCTATACTACCCAAAGCAATCTACAGATTCAACGCAATCCCTATCAAACTACCAACAGCTTTCTTCAATGAAGTCGAACAAATAATTCTAAAATTCATATGGCACCACAAAAGACCCCGAATAGCCAAAGCAATCCTGACAAGGAGGAATAAAACAGGGAGAATTACGCTCCCGGACTTCAAGCTCTACTAGAAAGCCACAATAATCAAGACAATTTGGTATTGGCACAAAAACAGACCCACAGATCAGTGGAATAGAATAGAAAATTCAAACATCAAAGCAAACACATACAGTCAATTAATATTTGATAAGGGAGCCTTGGATATACATTGGGGAGATGACAGCCTCTTCAGCAGCTGGTGTTGGAAAAACTGGACAGCTACATGTAAGAGAATGAAATTGGACTTCTGTCTGACCCCATACACAAAGGTAAACTCGAGGTGGATCAAGGACCTGAATGTAAGTCATGAAACTATAAAACTCTTAGGAAAAAATATAGGCAAAAAGCTCTTGGACATAAACATGAGTGACTTCTTCATGAACATATCTCCCCAAGCAAGGGAAACAAAAGCAAAACTGAACAAGTGGGACTATATGAAGCTGAAAAGCTTCTGTACAGCAAAGGACACCATCAGTAGAACAAAAAGACTTCCTACAGTATGGGAGAATATATTCATAAATGACATATCCGATAAGGGGTTGACATCCAAAATATATAAAGAACTCACGCACCTCAACAAACAAAAAGCAAATAATCCATTTAAGAAATGGGCAGAGGACATGAATAGACACTTCTCCAAAGAAGAAATTCAGATGGCCAACAGGCACATGAAAAGATGTTCCACATCACTAATCATCAGAGAAATGCAGATTAAAACCACAATGAGATATCACCTCACACCAGTGAGGATGGCCAACATGCAAAACACAAACAACAACAAATGTTGGCGACGATGTGGAGAAAAGGGAACCCTCCTACATTGCTGGTGGGACTGCAAATTAGTTCAACCATTGTGGAAAGCAGTATGGAGGTTCCTCAAAAAACTCAAAATAGAAATACCATTTGACCCAGGAATTCCACTCCTACGAATTTACCCTAAGAATGCAGCAGCCCAGTTTGAAAAAGACAGATGCACCCCTATGTTTATTGCAGCACTATTTACAATAGCCAAGAATTGGAAGCAACCTAAGTGTCCATCAGTAGATGAATGGATAAAGAAGATGTGGTACATATACACAATGGAATATTATTCAGCCATAAGAAGAAAACATCCTACCATTTGCAACAACATGGATGGAGCTAGAGGGTATTATGCTCAGTGAAATAAGTCAAGCTGAAAAAGACAAATACCAAATGATTTCACTCATATGTGGAGTATAAGAACTAAGGAAAAAAAAACTGAAGGAACAAAACAGCAGGAGACTCACAGAACCCAGGAACGGACTAATAGTTACCAAAGGGAAAGGGACTGGGGAGGATGGGTGGGAAGGGAGGGGCAAGGGGGAAGAAAGGACATTACGATTAGCAGATGTAATGTTCGGGGGGGGGCACGGGGAGGGCTGTACAACCCAGAGAGGACAAGTAGTGACTCTATGGCATCTCACTACGCTGATGGACAGTGACTGCAATGGGGTTGGGGGGGGGAACCTGATGAAGGGGGTAGTGTAATCATCATAATATTACTCACTTAATTGTAGTTTAATGATATCAAAATAAACTAAAAAAAAAAAAAACAACCAAGAGCAAAATTCCCAGACCAGATGGATTCACCACTGAATTTTATCAGACATTTAGAGAAGCCACAATACCCATTCCACTTAAAGATTTCCAAAAAATAGAAGAGGAGGGAATACTTCCAAACTCATTCTATGAAGTCAGCATCACTCTAATACCCAAACCAGGCAATGACCCCACCAAAAAAGAAAATTACAGACCAATATCCCTGATGAACATAGATGCAAAAATACTCAACAAAATATTAGCAAACCGAGTTCAAAAATACATCAAGAGGATCATACACCATGATCAAGTGTGATTCTTCCCAGGGATGCAAGGATGGTACAACTTTCGAAAATCCATCAACATCATCCACCACATCAACAGAAAGAATGACAAAAACCACATGATCATCTCCATAGATGCTGAAAAATCATACGACAAAATTCAACATCTATTCATGATAAAAACTCTCTACAAAATGGGTATAGAGGGCAAGTACCTCAACATCATAAAGGCTATATACGACAATCTCACAGCCAACATTATACTTAACAGAGAGAAGCTGAAAGCTTTTCCCCTAAAATTGGGAACAAGACAAGGATGCCCACTCTTCCTGCTTTTATTCAACATACTAATGGAGGTCCTAGCCATGGCAATCAGACAAAACAAAGAAACAAAAGGCATCCGGATTGGTAAGGAGTAAGTCAAAGTGTCACTGTTTGCAGATGACATAATATTGTACATAGAAAACCCTAAAGAATCCACTCCAAAACTACTAGAACTAATATCTGAATTCAGCAAAGTTGCAGGACACAAAATTAATACCCAGAAATTTGTTGCATTCCTATGCACTAACAATGAACTAGCAGAAAGAGAAATCAGGAAAACAATTCCATTCACAATTGCATCAAAGAAAATAAAATACCTAGGAATAAACCTAACCAAGGAAGTGAAAGACCTATACCATGAAAACTAGAAGACACTCATAAGATAAACAGGACACTAATAAATGGAAATTCATCCTATGCTCTTGGCTAGGAAGAATTAATATTGTGAAAATCGCCATCCTGCCTAAAGCAATCTACAGATTCAATGCAAGCCTTATCAAAATACCAACAGCATTCTTCAATGAACTGGAACAAATAGTTCTAAAATTGATATGGAACCACAAAGACCCCAAATAACCAAAGCAATCCTGAGAAGGAAGAATAAAGCAGCAGGGATCTCGCTTCCCAACTTCAAGCTCTACTACAAAGTCACAGTAATCAAGACAATTTGGTACTGGCACAAGAACAGACCCATAGACCAGTGGAACAGAATAGAGAGTCCAGATATTAACCCAAACATATACGGTCAATTAATATATGATAGAGGAGCCATGGATATACAGAGGGGAGATGACAGCCTCTTCAACAGCTGGTGTTAACAAAACTGGACCACTACATGTAAGAGAATGAAACTGGATTACTGTCTAACTCCATACATAAAAGTGACCTCGAAATGGATCAAAGACCTGAATGTAAGTCACGAAACCATAAAACTCTTAGGAGAAAACATATGCAAAAATCTCTTGAATATAAACATGAACAACTTCTTCATTAACATATCTCCACAGGCAAGGGAAACAAAAGCAAAAATGAACAAGTCCTTGCTTCTGAACAGCAAAGGACACCAAGACATCCTACAGTATGGGATATTACATTCATAAATGACATATCTGATAAGGGGTTGACATCCAAAAATATACAAAGAGCTCATGCACCTCAACAAACCAAAAGCAAAAAATCCAATTAAAAAAAATGGGCAGAGTGGCTGAACAGACACTTCTCCAAAGAAGAAATTCAGATGGCCAACAGGCACATGAAAAGATGCTCCACATCGCTAATCATCTGAGAAATGCAAATTAAAACCACAATGAGATATCACCTCACACCAGTTAGCATGGCTAACACCCAAAAGACAAAAAACAACAAATGTTGGTGAGGATGTGGAGAAAGGGGAATCCTCCTACACTGCTGGTGGGAATGTAAACTAGTTCAACCATTGTGGAAAGCAATATGGAGGTTCCTCAAAAAACTCAAAATAGAAATACTATTTGACCCAGGAATTCCACTCCTAGGAATTTAGCCTAAGAATGCAGGATCCTAGTTTGAAAAAGATACATGCACCCCTATGTTTATAGCAGCACTATTTACAATAGTCAAGAAACGGAAGCAACCTAAGTGTCCATCAGTAGATGAATGGATAAAGAAGATGTGGTATATATACACAATGGAATATTATTCAGCCATAAGAAGAAACAAATCCTACCATTTGCAACAACATGGATGGAGCTAGAGAATATTATGCTCAGTGAAATAAGGCAGGCAAAGACAAGTATCAAATGATTTCACTCATCTGTGAAGTATAAGAATGAAGAAAAAACTGAAGGAACAAAACAGCAGCAGACTCACAGAACCCAAGAATGGACTAACAGTTACCAAAGGGAAAGGGACTGGGGAGGATGGGAGGGAAGACAGGGATAAGGGGAAAAGGGGGCATTATGATTAGCACACACAATGTGGGTAGGGGGGCATGGGGAAGGCAGTATAGCACAGAGAAAACAAGTAGTGATTCTATAGCATCTTACTACGCTGATGGACAGTGCCTGTAATGGGGTATGTGGTAGGGACTTGATAATGGGGGGAATCTGGTAACCACAATGTTGCTCATGTAATTGTATATTAATGATACCAAAATAAAAAAAAAGAGGCAGTTACACATAATTCAAGAAAGTATATATGTTTGTCTTTTTCTCCTTTTCTATCTATCCATCTTCTACCTAAAAATATGTCTTGCCTGTTTAACTGTTAGTCTTTTAGAATCTCTTTTAAGCTGTATCCATTATATTTAAAGATATAATGTGGTTTATTCACTCTGACTTCTTTTTCGCTTTTTTTGTCACCTTTGGACATGTGTTTTGCACCTTACTACTTTAGAACCACTGTAAAATTATAGTAAAGCTCAACTCATAAGTGAATGTAAACATTCTACACTCTTCTCATTTACTGGTAGCATATTGCTTAAATAATATAGATGTATTATTTTTAAAAACAGAATATACAGATAACCAATGTGAAACACCAAAAGCAAGAACAAAATCATATGTAACATTTGGTAACAGAGGTATGTAATGGAGGTACTACTTCTTTGTGTTCATCTTAATTCACACCTTCGTCCTTAACTGGAAAGGAGTGAATAGATAACAATAATAGAAATTTGGCAAGATTGTTATCAAAGATGGAGAAAAAATGACTTCCCTTGATTAATACTAATGAAGAGATACTTGTAGTTCGGGTTATATTTAGTAAGACCTGTCTCTGTATAAAACATTTTCTAACATTTAGAAATTAAATCCTTTTGAGTGGAATAAAAAGCAGAAAGAAAACAGTTTGGGAGGCAAAAAACTTCACTTAAAAGACAACTATGCATTGCAGCACAAATGCAGTTATGTTAAATTCAAATTTATGAGAATTTTTGCTTATGGTAAGTAAAGAGTATAAATACTCTTCTCAACATGCCATTTTTAACAGTACAAACAGAACACAAAATAATAATTCTGCTTTAGGGAAGAAAACTGTATCATAAGCACATGCCTTCCACAATACAGTGTAACCTATTTTATAATATGCCTACCTCTCCAGCAATCAGGCATCAAGAAGTCTTGATATTTCAGAATACAGTTCTCTGAACCTATGAACAAAAGCTACTACATGGTAACTATCTGCTAAAAAGATCAGTTGCATTACTTGCTAAGACAAAAGGAGCCAGTGGTAGACCATCACCTAAATAATTGTGGGTAAAGTGAAGAAGACCCAAGGCAGGAATATAAAAACAGTGAGAATATTAGTTTTTATCTTTTCTAAATCACCAATTCAACAGTTCATGGTTATTAATACAAAGGCAGTCCCACAAGCTTTACTTGCCCACCTAGGAATTACAGCAATTACTACTCATAATGACATCCTTGAATCAGCAGATGAAGTATGTCTAGAGTACTCTAGTTAAGAAATTAATAAAATACATGATATAATTTGAAAATGTTCATAAATACATTAAGATGGCATTTTTGACACAAAAGGTAAAATTTCATGGAAAACCCATTTACGTGACTCCTCTAGTTACCTAAAGATGCAGGATAAAGGTAACTCTGTTGTATTGTAACTGTTTACTTAGCCCATTTAACAATCACTCGAAAGCTCCCTACACGCCAAGCAATGTTGTTTTAGGTACTGGAAACACAGCAGTGGATAAACAGACAAAATGTCCACATGGCACTTAAATTCCAGTGTAGAGAGACAAAACAGTAATAGTAGTTTCTATTTCTATGGTCCTTCTATTGCAGAAAATGTCAAAGATGTTTAAATCACTGTTTTTACTGCCACCTTATATATCTAAAACAAGAGCAAATGTATGAGCTCTTAATCCTTTGTTTTGAACTCAAGTTTTGGTTAATCTCTTTAAAAGTTAAATGTTAGAAGCAGAAAAAGAAAATAACTCTTCATCTAAAATTGTGAACTCCAAAGAAAGGAGGGCAACCAAACAATGTCCAGATTTAGAGGAAGAAATATCTTCCCTGTCATTCAAGGCAGACTATATTTTTAAACATACATATACTATTACTTTCACAACTTCCTTGCTACTCACTGTGATTAAAGAAAAGGAGACAATGCCTCTCCATTATTAGCAAAACATTATGATATGTGTTATTTTTAGCATAATTTTAATAGGTTCTATATAAAGCTGGTTAGATAGTTCAGATTATATTACCAACCACATCTACTAATATTTATTTTATACCACAATTTGACCAAAACAGAGATGGGTTTTAACTGACGAAGTGGAGTCTAAGGAGATTCTAAACATTATCTACTGTTAAAATATAGAATAATCATTATGTAAATTAGTTACTGGTCAACTCATGAAAGATTCTGATTCTATATTATCTAAAACCAGTATTGAGAAACTGTGAAACTGGTGAAGAGAAAAAAGGACTCTGTGGGGCAGAGAGGCTTGGAGGGGAACAAAGGGAAGCAAAGGTGAGAAATTTTATTTTACATTTTCATGCAGATTCTTGAGCTAAATTTTTGAGAATTTAAAGACCACTAGCAAGGACTGATTTAATAACTTTCAACCACCAACATGTTGGGAAATATCCAGAAAAACATGAAAAAGTGGAGAGTGGAGAGGAGAATATGGATAACATTAGTAATGTGGCCAACACCTATAACATGGACAAAATAATTTGTGTTCATTATCCTTCCCTTTGATTCTTAACTATTCAAAATCACTTAAAATTAATCTTAACCTCATGGATTTGAAAAGTAAGTATATGACATCAACTTGAAAAACCTCTGAAAATAGACTACCTAAATATAATCAACTGATCTTTGATAAAAGAGCAAAAGCAACACAATGGAGCAAAGACAGTCTTTTCAACAGAAGGTGCTGGAGCAACTAGAATGCACAAGCAAAAGAGCCAAAAAAAAGGCACAGAATGTATACCCTTCTCAAATACTAACCTAAAATAGTTCATAGGCTTAAATGTAAAACACAGTATTATAAACTCCTAGAAGATAACATAGGAGAAAACCTAGACCTTGTGTATGGCGATGATGCCTTCTTAGAGGCAACACAACAGGCATGAGCCATGAGAGGGGTAACTGATATGCCAGACTTCACTAAAACCTTCTCTGTATCTTCAGACTAAATAAGTGCCCCTTCACGGTACCTATGAGTGACCCATATGTTGTATCTCCATCATCTGATAAGCCACATCATTATCACTTGTCAAAAAATAAGACAAGAAGTCCAAAATGGAGTTGCTTATGCTAAGCCCAAGTAGCCAAACCGAGACTTAACTACAGCTTTGGCTCTCCCAGAAATGGAATCTTCCCCCAGGCAATCAGGAATCTCCTGTTCTGCGCTAGTCAGGTGATGTGCCTGACAGACCCCTGCTATCTCCTCAAGGAAAGTGATCTGGCAATAACTGACCCGCCTCTTTGCCTCGCATAGCTTCCTTGTTCCTGCTCCTGTCTCCCTATAAAAGTCTTTCATTTTATACAGCTCCTCGGAGCTCCTCTCTATCTGCTGGATTGGGTGCTGCCCAATTTGAATGGATTTCTGCAAAAATAAACTCTTAAATTTTTTAATTGGCCTCAGTTTATCTCTTACCACACATGATAACGTGTGTATCGTTTTTCTGTACCCATCTCCCTCTCTGTAATCTTTTCAAAGGGTAGGCCATTTTCAAGTTTAGATCTTCATTTAACATACTACCATAGATAATAAATATACATTGAGCTGAACAGAAAAATATCATTAATTCTCCCTCTGACAATGTTAATATTAAAATGCTGCAATAAGTTGATTAAAAAAATACTGCTTACTAGTTTTACATACTTCACAAATAATCAAAAATTTTATTTTAGGCATAATGAACTCAAATTCAAATCCTAAAGAGGAAGAAAGAAATAGAATCAGTGAGGTAACTATAGTGGAGGATGAATTTCAAAAACATTTTGTTTTGATATTTAAATGACCACAGTAACTATACAGATTTTAAAAGCTCTTAGGTAGACGTGATGCTGAACCTGCTTCATACATGGAAAACAACTCATATAGGATAAACAGCAACAACTGCTCACATGTAAAAAACATGCTTGTATCCTACAAGTCTTTTAAAAACTGGCTTAAAATACAAGCACTCTGCAATTCTGTTTTATGATATAATGTATTCAGAAACATTTTTTCCTAGTCAGGACAGTGGAAGAGTAATTTTCAGCCCAATCAACCATCAAAATTCTGAATGACATTCAACTTTTACCCAGTCAAGTAAAACAGCACTTACTGAACACCCACAGAACACACAGCACTGTAGCAGCCAACCCCCTTTTCCTTGGCTTAATAAAAGAAAGGAAGCTTGATATATTAAAAGATGAACTAGTAATCCATCAAGGTCATAAGTAAAGAGGGGAGATACCATAAAATTATTTAGCTCACACACAGAATGTCTATAAATAAAGTCACTTTTTCTCATTCATATCAATAACATCAATAGCTGACTTGGTTAGTTGATTTAATATTGTATTTTTACAGGATAACCAATTTCTTAAATCAAAGGGATAACTATATTTGTTATTTTTTTAGACCAGAGATTTTTAATATTTATAAACCACAAAATTCTTTTTAAAGCAAAGTTTTATAAATTACTATAGAAGGCATTAAACAGTTTTAACAGCTTACTTTGTAAACTCAGGATATTCAATTCAAGTAATCAAGGTATTGAAATAGTATGAAATTATGGTTTTCAAATGTAACTGTGCTTGTTATCACAATTATTATGCATAATGACCTAATGTGAATCAAGTCACACAAGAAGCACTCCATATTTATAGCAGCTAAAACCTCCACACTCCAGTGTCATCATGGCACAGTCTGTGCAGACACATTTACGTGCTGTTTTACAATGAAGCCAAGATGATGCTAACAAGATGGAAAATCTAAGCTGAGGTGGTGTGCCAGAGCCTCAACTGCAACTGTGCGTGTCATGAACACGTCCTAAAAAAGTAGACTTCCTTGTTCAAACTTAGGAGAGCAACCATGTAAGGAACACAGTTCTTCAAAAGATCACTAATGAAACTAATAAAAAATAACAGGAGCTTTATTCCAAGGTTCAAAGGAAACATGTCAGGTTGCCAGTATCAGTTCTTACCTTGGTGGTCTCCTGATGGTTAAAATTTGGTATGACACACATAGGAACAAAAGAATTTTGAAAAAAATTATATAGTTTGGACATTACGGCTCTAGGGTATTTCTCAGTCTTAAAAGCATGAAACGGTAGTAAGATAAGGTATCAGGAAACTAAATTGACAGGATTACCCCAAAAGCAGAATCTTTAGCAACCTGTAATTCCTGAATAGCTTATCTTTTAAATTAGATTTGGATATACTTGAGTCCTGATAGAATGAAACTAATGTGACAACTAGAGAACTAGGGAGTCTCCTCTAAGTTTTAAAATTGATCTCCTTCCTCTGCCAAAAAAAAAAAAAGGGGAGGGGCACAGATAGCATTGCACTGGGGTAGTGAGGTTATGGTTGTTTTTCTTTTCTACTTTCCAATGTTTGCTGTAATGTTGTGCATATTTAAAAAGAAAAAAAAGAAGAGATTTTAAAAGAACACTTGATCTTGCTTATTACAGGGTCACCACCAAGACAGTGAAGTCTTAACTTACACCAAAAGAAATGAGCTTCAGCTTCAAGAGAAAACAGTAGACATACCCCATAAAGATGGGTAAGTGACCTATAAGCCTGACTTCCATGTTTGTTATTTGTTTGATAGGCACGCTGTTGGCCTTAACAAGCAAGGCATACAGGGAATTTCAAACTCCTAAATGATAAATGAAGCACAGATACTAAGTCAAACCAGCTACACTACAGGACAAAAGGCTCAGACTAAAACACACTAGTAGAGAACTGTCCCTTTCTTCAATGTTTTTGTACCAATACACTTTCTCATCACAAAATAAAACAAATTTGGCATACTCGATCAAAAATTCAGCTTTGGAAATCCATTTCTCCCTCACTTCTCAAAACTCTGAAACCAAGTACAGAACAATAAATAATAAACAATAAGAACGATGTATTCAAACTTACGTTGATAGTGAAGAGGCTGAATGCATTCTTTGTAGTGGCATCAGGGAGCTCGAAAAGTATTTTTAAATGAAAAACTATGCCCTAAATATTGTCCATTGCATAGTTTAACTGTCCCAGTTTTTCTGTTTCCATCAAATTTATAAAATTCAAGTGTGAAATATTCTTTATACCTTGGAATGTCCCGTCATTTTCAAAATGAAAATAAACAGTTTCATTATTACTTCACATCAAATGTTAGCTTTATATAGATTTCTTATTCAAGCTATTTAACCTTGGTTTTTATATAAAAAGTCAACCGTGTATAAAATTCAATTCTTTCCCCAGTTATTCAAATACAATGGACTATCGAGCCTAACAGTACTTGCATAGTGAGTAAAAGAAAAGTTGGGGAAAAGGTGTCCATGTTTTGTTTGTACTTAAAGCACAAAGCTACGCTTTAAAAACAATTATCATCATGCATCAACTACTTTATGTAATTCAGGATGATCACAAAAGCAACTGGAAACTAATGTGACAACAAGAATTGGAAGAAAAAGAGGCTTTTTTGCTATACAGTAAACATAGTACTAACTTTAAAAATAAAGTCAGAAAAAATTAAGCTCTTTTTCATCATTTTAAGCATAAAGATGTGGCAAACACTGGAAGAATAAAAATAAGCATTCGTTTTCACACAAGTAATATTACTGATTACAGATAATAAACAAAGCCCCCTCTTAAGTACACAGGAGTCCATTTTTATGACGCACACACACAAAACCTGTAACAAAAAGGTAATAAACAGCCATATAAACTACATATTATTATTTAAGATGTGGCAAAAAGTGATTTTCAATTACAGCTGATCCACTGCTCTTATGACTCTTTATTTTTGTTCACATGCCATGAATCATGGATATAGAATGTCAGCCTTCAACTTGAACTGTTTTGCTACTGGAGAATTCTGTCATATCACAATAGGATTTAAACATAGCTGCTCACTTTAACAACTTTTGTTTACTCATACGGTAAGAAAAAAACTTTTAATAAAGATAGTATGAGGAAATTAACTGTTTGGTAGGCAGACCAGAAGTCTTATATAAATTCATACACATTAAGAGAAACTAATGTTACTAAGTGGTTTAAATGCATAAGCTGGGAGATGGAAGTTTTCTAATAATCCTATTATTTATGTCAGACCAACACACGGTTCCAATTATGCACTGTAATCTTCTTTTGTTTCCTCTAACCTGATATATGGCTGTGATAATATGAACTCCAAATGATTTCTAAATGTTTCAAGGAGTAGCACTATTATTCTATAATACTGCTTGAAAATAGAATACCTTTTGTATGTTCCAGTATGTAAAACTGGCATTACGTATTTAAAATGCACTCTGAAACACTAATAACTAAGTAATAAACTATGATTAAGGGATTGTTAGCCACTGCTTTAAAAACTAATTATTTAAGTGAGGACAGAGTACAGTAATTGTTTTGACTCAACAACCAAGTCTCAATCACTAGTAATCTCAGTTATATTGTACTTTTATCCAAATAGTATTGAACATAAAGATACCATGCCCCATATTATTAGTCAGCATTGTGATTTGTAGTGTCTTAGGGATTGGAGTATTAGATTTTTTAAATTGGATATTGAAGCATCTGTTTGATATTTGCAGTTTGACTTAATTATCATCTACATGCTACAGAAGAGGAAAGAGAGGTTGGAGAAATTAAAGGATGGAATTAAGATAGTACCAGTATCACAATGGAAAAATCCCACAAATCTAAAAATCACAAACTGGTACTCCCCTGATTCCAGAAAAAGCAATGAAGATACCCACCATATCAGAAACAAATACAAAACTGGTCTAAAACCTTTTAATGATTAGTATTAGTTCAATGACAGCTTCTTTAATGAGCAGGAAAAACTAAGTAGGAAATAGTATTCGGTTACAGCCTTGAGAAACCTGACAAGATTCTAGGGGCAAATATTTCCTTTTAAAATCCCTTTGAGTTTGAATACTGAGAGTTGAGTTCATTCAGTAAAAAGGTAACCATATTTAGGTAGAAAAAATAAAACAAATATGAACACATGTATTTCAACATAGGCATGACAAAAATTTGATTGTGATTTCTTAGAGATGGGAAATATACTTTATACAGTTCAATATATCTATTAACTAGCATGATATCTTTAATGAATGTTTCTTGAATTAAGAGAAACATGATTTTTGCTTGTTCTGGCACTTCA
The DNA here is from genome assembly GCA_032199065.1 of Smutsia gigantea. Taxonomy (NCBI): domain Eukaryota; kingdom Metazoa; phylum Chordata; class Mammalia; order Pholidota; family Manidae; genus Smutsia; species Smutsia gigantea. Next base: position 511,046 of record JAVSCE010020477.1, read on the forward strand.
GTTTTTGATAATGTGACAATGTCACAACTAGAAAATAGAAAATCAAAAAAAAAAGAAAATAGAAAATCATTTAAAGAATGCATGGTTAAAAAAATTTACTCTTTTAAACTTTCTCCTAAAATATTCGACTAATAATGGTATCAGCCATATAGCTGAAATCTCAAGATTAAAAAATATGAACTTGAAATATAGTCTCTGCAGTAAAAGTTTTCAGACTTAGATGGTGACCCACAGTAAAAGTAGATAACATTTTTCACACTTACACAGACACACACATGTATATGTGTGAGTATAACAAAAGTGTTATGAAACAAACCTGCCCTTACTCTGAGTGATGTGCTCTATTTAATTTTTTTTAATACTTTCAACCCACTAAACTGATTTAACAACTGTTAATAGGTCATGACTCCAAGTTTGAAAAACATTGCTCAGTACATCTCAGAAAGTTTTTTGAAAAATGGAGGGAGGGTGTCAAAGGGAGTTGACATAGTAGTTTAGTTTTAAACAAAATTATTTTCAGTTAAGTAACAAAATACTAAGAAGTAAGAATTTCTAAAGGCAATAAGGTAATAATCTTAAGCCCAGTAGCCTAACCACACTGCGTTTTTTAACAAAGTGCAAAGCACAGAAAAACAACCAAATAAAATTCCCCTTACTTCCTACAGCAAAGTAGAGTTAGTTATATCTTTTGCTAATTAGATTTTCAAGAGCAATAGTATGCATTATTAACATGACCAAGGAATAATTTAGAAATATATGTCTAAGATAGCTTCTGACCTAAAAAGAGGTTCTGACAATTATCTAGGGGATTCCAACTTCTCTCAAACAGAACACAACTAATATACTCCAGATTGGCTGCCCAACCCCTCGCCACCTCAAGAAAAATGTTTACATTACAGCTGGGTTCAAATGCAAGGTCAGTTAGCTTTAAAATTTGGGAAACCAGCAGCCACTTTTTAGCTATGGCATAAATCACTGTTAAGAAAATTATTAACTTCACAAATTGACAAAAAGAGTTCCACTTTATTTCAATGCTACCAAATTTCTTTAGACTATTTGATAAAAAGACAGGCTTATTTTAAAAAATGTTTACCTGCAAATCAAAAAACTTTTCAGATTTAGCCATATTATGTTAAAGAACAGCAATTAACTGTGATTTTTATCTCTGCTATGACTTCAAAAATGCCAGTTTAAATCAAGTAAACAAGAAGGCATTTATATTGGACAAATGCAGAGCTGTTCTTTAGAAGTTGTTTCTGTGAAAAATACAGAATAGACACCAGAAGATTATTTTCTATTTTATTATATGCTACACAAGCATCAGTATGACTTTATTTGGGATAAGAGGGCTAGAAATACATTTCATCATTTATATCTCAGAACCAAATGGACAGCATGAAAAGCTCACATTATAAACAAAGATTGGGATCACATAATTCACCACAGCATTCATCTAGTCAGGGAGTAAACACCATAGACCAAACTGGAGTCACTCTGTAGTCTCTCAATGCTCTTACTCCTCCTTCCCATCACAGTTTTCTGGCCAAATCCCAGCCCCGGTAAAATCCAAGTCCTCACTCACTCTAAGTCTCTGCCCTGTCAGCTGAATGTGGCTGTACCCTCTCTGAAGACAGACACATGTACTCCAAACGGACCGCAAGCACTGCCAGGCAATCCTACTCCCTCTCGATGATTCTCCCATCTTTCTGGAGACTTTCATACATTCTCCTCTCTATTCAAACTTTCAAAACCTTCTCTTTCCACGCCTCATTCAGTCCTTAACTGCCTCTTATGTTGCTCATTTCACCCTCAGAAGCAACCAGAACTACCTCTGCTTCCTAAATCCGTCGATTTACTCAAGGACTTTGCTTCTCCAGTTATGCTCTGTCTTAACCACCGACTGGCTCCTCACAGCCAGATCTTTCCCATTCACATATAAGCATGACATACTATATCCAGTCTTAGAAACAAAACAAAGCTAGCAAAAAAGACTTCCTGGACCCAGCTGCTTTCCCATGTGCCTACTCTTGATTATGTCTACACTCTGTAACTACCTCTACTTGTCTCTACTTCCTCACCTCCAGTTCCTTCTTCTATCAGACTTTTATCCCCAACCCTGCACTGAAATGGCTGTCAAGATCAACAGTGGCCTCTATCTTGCCAAATCCTATGGTCCATTTTCAGTCTTCACCTCAAGTAACTTCTCCAAAGTATTTCTTTCTTGCCTTTTTTTCCATTGGCTTCTAAGTCTTCTCTTTTCCTCACACCTCATATCCCATCCATCAGCAAATCCACTAGTTAGTCACTCCACGGCCACCTTTGTAGTGCAGCCCACTTTCCTATTTGCCTAGGAATAGCCTCCTCATCTGACCTGCACCTAGCCTCCAAACACAGCCAGAGTGATCTTGTTACAACAAAAATTAGATCCTGCCACTTCCTTCATCAAAACTCCTTTTAGATTAGAAGAAATCCAAACTCTATTCCACATTGTGGCCTACAGGGCGCTCTAACTGGCCCCTGCCTGCCTCTCCAATCCATCCACATCTCTACATTCACTGACTTTCATTAAAGATGTTGCATCTGAGCAGTTAAACTGGGGTTTCACCTACAAATTAAGTCTACATAGTTTAATTTTTAAAATCTTACCTGTTATGAAAGACACGCCTTTTACAAGTTTAGCTATCTTGAAAGTTGTGTTAAATAGAATGTTAAATAGAAACTTGTGTTAGTTATTAAAACAAAGTCTACTAAAATTGAGATACATGTAGGTATGCCAACAGATATACTGATATATTTTTAGAATTTAGTTTTCATATTCTTAAAATTAACTGATTTCTTATATTTATCACATTTTATAGCTAAAATCTAGATATGAAGGTGATGGGTTAAAGTGGAGTGATGGTTACATGAAGTTAATTCACTATTCTACTTTTGTATATAGTTGAAAATTTCCATTACAAAAAACATGTTTAAAAATTTGAATCTCCCACACTTTAGTTTCTATGTATGTATGCAACTTACACACATGGTCAAAATAGGAATACTTATCTTAATTACCCAAAGAAGATTAAGTCAAAGACATAATGTAATAATCCATTAACAAAGGAAAATACTAGCTGATGGAAAGCAAGGTTTCTATTTTGTACAGTACCTTAACAAGTATCTACTGGGTAGCACCCAAACTAAACACTTTTGGGTTAAGTGAAAGAACTCTACTGAAACATTTACAAACCACTCACTCATTTTGACACAACAGATACAATAAAACGTTTAGACTCTTAGCAAGACTGGGGTGTTAAAAGCTACACAGGTGGCATTAATAAACTCAGGATGACACAGTTCTTCAGGGGCCTAAAAAGCCCTCATCCTAGAGCCTTCCAAGAATGCACGTTCCTGTTGAAAAGTAAGCCAAGGTAAAAGCAGCAGGATCTTCTCTGCAGCACTGGGGAGCAGGAGGGCCAGTGATGAGCACACAGGCCCACTAGGTAGTGTTCTAAGTCCATGTTTACTGCATGGAAAGAAAGGCCTAGTGGGTCAATGATTTAACAATGAAGTTTTACTCCACCTTCTAATACTAACAGCAAAGTAGCAACTATTAAGGAAACTGCTATTTAAAATGTCCACATTTACCTCATGTTTGAGTTCTCAAGTACAAAAGCTTAGGCAGCAGGTACTGTCTACCTCCCCCCACCACCAAAAAGTGGCAAGCAATGCAGTTTTAGACATTAACAATACACTGTAACAACTTATAGTACAAGTCCAAACTGGAAACACTAAAATGCAAATGAAACCAGATTTTCTTTCATTTATTTTTTTTGATATGTATTTACTGAAAGTCCACGAAGTGCCATACAGTGGGCACAGTGTATAAAGTGGGGAACCAGAGCCCCAGTCCTTCTGGAGTCTATAGTCTGGGGGTAAGAAAGACAATAAATAGACATAAATTCTTGATTCCAGTTTATGTTAGGACAGATGCCGTGAATTAAGTGTCATCAAAGTTAAGGGGATGGGACAAACACCTGCTTGGGCCAAGGCTCCCTGAGGAGGTAGTACAAGCTCAGACCTGAAGGACAACAACCATTTCTCCCTTCTGCCCTCAGCATATTTTAATACAAATCTCAGACATATTATTTCATCAGTAAATATTTCCAGTGTATCTCCAATAGAAAAGACCTTCTAAAAAATGTGTCTAACCACACTGCCATTATCACACCTAGCAAAATTAATGAAAATTTTAGTACCCAGTTCAATTCACATTTCCTCAAAAAATTTTAAAATACCGTTTTTGTAGCTGGTTTCTTTGAATAAACACTGCAAATAGGACCACAGACTGCAATTAGTTGATATGTCACGTAAGTCTCTTCTGAGCAATGAAGGCTCCCCTCCTCTCCTTTTCCATGCCATTTATTTATTTGCTGGGTCATTTGTTTTACAGAATACCACCTTCTGGATTTCTTTGCTTTCCTTCTCACGGTACCATTTCACTTGCTCCTCTATCCTCTACATTTCCTATAAGCATGTAGCTGGATCTAAAGTCTTGATTACACTCAAGTTCAGTCTACCTGGGGACACACAGCTGTCCATCATGTGGACTGGGACAATCCTTCTAGGGACAGTTAAATAACACAATGGCAAGAATCTGAGTCCCTAAAGGTCTTCATGAAAGACACCTGTCCTGCAAGCCTGGACCAGCCACATTGTGAAGTGGAGAATTAAATTCTTACTTGGCCTTTTTATTACTGCAGCTTAACCTTATCATTAATTAATGTAACTTGGTTTATTTTTTTCTAATGTAGGTTTTTAACCCCTTAAAAAGGGCAGCCAATGATAAACTAAAGGTCCTAAGCTCTAAGAAAATTCTATGCTCCCCAAAATAACAGAAAACTACATCAACCACCCATATACCCAAACTAACAAAATAATTAACATATTGAATATTCTGGAAAAAGGAAAGCAGTTGGTAGAACATATTCACAGGAACTGTCCATCCCAAGTGCTAGGGGTAAGGCTGGTAGCAATCTATTTTCGAAAGTTAAAAAGCAAAGTGAAGCAGAACATAACAATGAGAAAGCATGTGGAACAGAAAACCAGCATTCCTTTCATGAAGAGAGGCAGAGGGAAACCCGATAGGCAGTCTGAAAGAGCAGCACGCAACACATAGGCGGTACTAAGGAACTCACAGGGTTTTTTCCTGAGGTACAATCAAGACAACAGATAAGTCACTGGAAGGCCCTGCTGCATACCAACTACCCAACTTTGGGAAAGCCATGGAACTTCTTGTTTTTCTGCTTGTGGTGCAACTAGGTCAGTATTTCCCAAACTTCTGGCATTTGTGTATTACTATAATTTTTTTGTAATTTTGGCATGATTATCTGGTTACCCCTTAATTTTTTGATTTACCCCTTAATATTATTTCTTTTAAAATTTGGCTAATCTTAAACTTATATATCCACTTTTCCCTTGTGTTAATTTTATTTTTCTAATATATATTAGAATTCAAAAAATAAACCTAAATGCTCATTTGTTTGTCACCTAATGTCATCTTGCTTGCCAACATCTCACACTTTGGTAAACAGTGGATTTAAACCATCTCAACAGCATTAGAATTCGATGCTCTAATAAAAAGGCTCCTGAAGGCTGTTAGTTCTCCTGGTGCTCTGAAGCTCTAAGGCAGCTACACCAAAAATGGAGATGTGGATGTGCCTCGGCTTTGGACTCCAAGAGATTCCATGTGCACTGGTGGTGCTTTGTATGTGCCAGACATAATGGGTTTGCTTCTACAAAAATTGCTAAAAGTTATTCAAGCTACTCAAGTCTAAGCCAGTTGGTCCAAGGAACTTGGTTCACCCAAAGACAGTCACCTAAGTTTCAGCCCACAGTGCAAAGTAAAGACCCACAGAAAGGCTATATTTCAGTATTTCAGTATTTCACATGCACAGTGGTGGATAAGAAACCTGCTAGTAGGTTAGGGGTGTCAAGAGGCTACAAGAGACTAACCAAAGAATAAGATATCTTTGTTGACACTGTATTGGTTCCATTGAGCAAGTTAACAACAACTTAGCAGAAATTTTTAAAGTTTCATAAAATAGTCACCTTTCTAAATCTATATTTTACTGGATTTTCAAATTCAAAGTTTACATCTGAAAGGAAAAGAGAGCTTCAGAGTAGTGATTTTAATCAGTAAACTGTCCCCCTCTCTGATCAAATAAGGTTTTCCTTTGAATAAGAATCATATAGCTATAGTTACCACCTGTTTCTGATAGCTCTGTCAGAATTGATATCGAATAATCCAATCCTGCTCTATTTAAACGTGGGCATTAGCAGGTATCTTATTTGCTCTACTTCTTGGTTAGGATGATATGCCAATAATTACCATCCATTATTGAAATTAAAAACAGGACACTATGAAATAGTAACTTTGGAGGAAAAATGGGGAGTTGTGGGGAAGAGGAATTAGACAAGAGAAGAAACATCACATGTACGCTCAAGTATGCAAGCCACAAATCAAAGTTTTTTTCATAGAATCAACTCCTATTCTAAGGAGCACCTTTAATTACCCTCATGCAACTCACCAAATCACACTCTGTTAAATTTCCTTTTACCTGATGGGCGGTTGCCAAAAAATTTTTGGAATATAACTTTCTGCCAAAAATAGGTACATTTACCACATAGTTTTAAAAGAACAAACTATATAAAGCAGAATTTCTGCCTAATTTTAAGTTTCTAAAAGAATGTTATTGCCTCGCAATATTTTTACCCCTTGAGTTATAAACTTCATAAAAATACTCAAAGCCAGACTGTAACAGGCATCTTTAGCCATCTGAACTGTTGCTAACAAAGCTTAAAATGTGAATGAAGCCAGATCGCAAGGGATAGTCATATTTTCATTGTCTATGAAAATAAATTGATTCAGTCTGAAAGAGGAAAAATTATGGGCTCCCCCCAAACCACATGCTTCTCTTGGCTCTACCTATATTAAAGGCAGTGTTTGTTCTGCCTGCTGAAACACTGAGGCATCATTTTTGCTCCTGGCCACCACTGCATTTAACAGCTGTCAACTTCTACACAGTTTACCTCAAGGGTCTCAAACTCTACCGTGTTTTCAGGGGAAGCTGATGGGGTTGCCTTAAGTATTCTTTCACATTTTATTTGCATACTGAAGACTAAGAATGCTCTTCACATCCAGAAAACGTGGGATTCCTCTGGCCTCTCTTTACAAAGATACACATGCTCTCATCTCTCTTGGAGCACATGGCCATCTCATTCTACCTTTGGTTTCTCCACTTTTAAAAGAGACATGGATATAAGAAATATTTCACTTTTCCTCTTAATTCCACCAAAAGAAAGAAAAGTAACAGTGAAAGAGAAATGATAAATGGCAATAAACAGCCTCATGGATGAGTCACAGGCTATGGAGGAGACCAGGGTGAGCAGGAGTCTACACGCCCAGCCCAGAGTAGGGAAAGCTAGGTTCCAATTAGCTTCAGCCGATCATGGCAGATGCCCAGGATTGCCAGGGCTTCCAGTTTCCCAAGAGAAGCCAGAGAAATCCCAAGTTTTAAACGCTGGCAACTATTTCACATTTCTTAACCACACCATGAAGGCTAACACTCTGCAAACTGAACAGACCCTGCCACACCGGCCAGCCTCCACAGGTCCACTCGGGCCGGCCCTCCGAGTCACTCCGATTCCTCCCGTCGCTGCTGTGCACGACAGCAGTTCATCGGTTTGCTTCTTTGTTTATGCCTACACTTTGTTCTTTTACTCACTTTGATTCATTCAAGTATTCAGCAAGTCAAGATACATATACTACTGTGTGTCAGGCACTATGCTAGGGAGAGAAAACTTAATTATGAACAAGATAGACATGGTCTTTTCTCATGGCATTTCTATATGATATAATGGGGGAAACAGTAAAGAAAAAAATATATCAGAGATGATTTAATTTTATTTGTATAAGGGTTACAGAGACTAAGTAAACTGTAGACCATTCTTTGCTGTTTAGGGAACACTCTTAACTACCGTGCGGATCCCTTCCTTTTCACTCAAACTATTCTCCATTGAGATCAACCCACTAACCATGAAGGACATGCCCAAACATCACTACTCCAAAACGAACAGTCTCTAACTGCCTACTGGATTCAGAACAAACAGCCTGAAATGAAGGTCCTCTGTAACTGGTTTTGGTCTAATTTCTACTACTCACTGTTTTTGGTCCTTGTTCCCAGGTAGACTAGACTCTGCTCTAACTCAAACACACCATGAATCTCTAACTCCCTGACACCCTAAAGAGGATCTGGTCTCTTTTCTGAATCCCTGTGATACCTTAAAATACTTGGTGATGCTTACTGTAGTTTGTCACATGGTGCTTGGAATACTTGCCTCACGTCCTCTAGTGGACTGTAAGATCTGTATCCTACTCACCTTGCTACCTATGGGCCTGCCTAGTGCAGCCAAGTGCTTCTGGAAAAAACACATGCTAAATAAAAAAAAATTCTGTCTGCCTGAAAAATAATACAATTCAAAAGGGAAAATCGATATTCTCATCTTTACTATATATTAATAGTCCTCCTAAAATTATACTTCTACAATTAATCCTAATGTCATATACATTACACAGTGCTAAACTCCGCATCATTTAAGCACTTTCAAAGACTAATCATAACACCTCCCCTGCTTTACAGATAAATTATTTCCCAAGATAAAAGCATACTACAGATTTATAATACAGTTGACACTTCTGACCTTATTAAAAATTGTACATTTTGCTAACTACCATTTCCCCACTAAAAGGAGTAAGGGCTTCATGGAGAAACGGTTGCTTCCAAGGCTGAGACTGGGAGGGCAAAGGGCAAAGTGAGCCTGGGATGTCTTGTGCCAAAGTGCGAGAACCTCTGAAGCTGATGGGGGCATGTCAAAGGACAGCCTGAAAGGGCTCTCACTGGTGAAATTTGGGAAAATCGCAGTAGCAAGATATAAAATGATTTAATGACAGGAAGAGATTATTACAAGTTGAATAAAAAAAGAATTCTGAGTCTAGTCTAACAACTTGACAGCAATGGGAGGGCAAAAGAAGAATACCAATGTAGAGAAACAAGAGCAACAGAAAATCAACATTTACAACCACCATTACAATAACTGAATCATCAATGAATGCTGAGGAACAGAACATCCACATAGTTCCAACCTAGCCCGCTGCCTATTATTTGTTCATTACAAAGGGAGAAAATTACCTCTGCAATGAAAAAAGTCTGGCGAATGCCTGACCATTACCAAAAACCCAAAATGGATGAACTGCCATTGCTGGCCTCCTGCTATACTGCACCGGGGAGAAATGACTACCACCTACAATGTTCCCTGCCAGTGCTTTTCACCTGGATTTAATCATGAGGAAACAATCATACACATCCACACTGGCCTGGACACTTCAATAATATTGCTGCAATAAGAGATTTGGGGTTGGGGGGTAAGGCTAAGAGATTGCTGGACATTAAAAAGATAGAACTTGCATGCAGTGTTTTGGACTTTGGGTCCTGAGTTGAGAAAAAAAAAGGCTACAAATAACATTATTGGAAAACTGGGAAACTGTATACTGGACAATATTACATCAACATTGCACTTCCTAAGTGTTAATTTGTGGTTATGTAGAACTGCTCTTGTTCTTAGGAAAAACATACTGAAATAAACAGCGGTAAAGTGTCACACTACCTGCAATCGCAATCGCTCTCAAATGGTTCAGAAAATCAAAGTTTGGTGGGGGCATGTGTGCATGTCTGAGTGTTCAAATGGAAAGAAAGCCAATATGGGAAATGGTTTAAAGTATTAAATTTGCAACATATCTTCCAAAATACAAAAGTTACTTATGAGTCAAAATATCAAAAAGCAAAGCAAAACACTTATTTTCTGAGAAAAAAAAATTGATATAACTATCACAGGCCCTAGTTGAGCAGGTAGAGAAATTTTAATACTATGACATTTTTGAAATGTTTCAATATGAAATACTAATTAAAGAATTTTTCTGATTATTCTCAATAGATCTTCGCAGTTAGTTTTGTTTAATACTAAACACACAAAATAACTGTGCTCAATGCATACCTCACCGTGCGTCTGAAACATAACGAGCCGTTGAATTGAAAGACCACGGGGAACGAAGTTGATGATCAATATAACTGGCCATCTAAACGCTACACACAACATTGTTTTCCACTACAGCTCAATTTCAAAGGAAAGTAGTTTTCAATGGTTGGCTGGTCAAACACAACATTAAATAGCCGGCACTAAAAAGTTAATTGAATGTTTGCCAGAAAGAGTATGACTCGTAGTTATATTGGATAATTAATTTCTTTGTTTTTATAAGAATTTTAAAGGGTGACCAACATGAACTCTGTGGGTAATTAACTTCATTCAAAACTGACTTCTTACTTTTGTGGCATGGACTCTGCTTAGGTTCTGAAACACTCCAAGGATGTTTTTGTTTTAAAACTTTACTTCTTCTAGCACTATTTTTTCTTTATCTTAAGGATATATAATGTAACAGTATTTAGACTTCATTACAAATAATATCATTATACTGTTACAAATAATATCAATAATTACTGTTAATGATATCATTGACAGTACCTACCTAAATAAATCCTGGTAAAGGAAATAGGCTCACAACATGAGGCATTTGTTAAGTAAATTATGTTCAAATGAAATAGATCTTAGTCACTAATTATATAACCTAAAAATTAGTTTTTAGATTAGTGGCCTAGGTTTTAAAAAAATTTTGAACATTTGGAAAGTTTCAACATGCTGAAAGAAATCACAAATACTTATATACACTACTACTTCATGAAGCATGACTTTAAAACATAATTTAAAAGATTAATATGGCATCCCAAATGTGAAATACTTTGTGATGAATTTATGAATAACATAAAAAAATTATTATCTCTTGCTAACTTAGGATAAAATTTCTATGCTTCCCATCAAAATATTTACCTTCTTAATATAAAACCTAAAGAGAAAAAATTTCTGTGAAAATAGAATTAAGTTAAAAATAAATACTAACCTATGATGTGTAGCTGTGCTTTCCTCATGTTATCTCTCTGAAAGTTGACAAAATTGCTATTTAGATGTATCTTATGCATGATAATTTTTATAAAAATAGTTTTTCTATTATAGTAAATAAAAGAATCTGAATCATTTCATAACTTTCTATTTTCTGAGACTGGGTTTCACAGCCCAGTGATAGAGACACAAGAGTTTTCAATGATGCCAACATTACAGTGTTTGTACTTGTTTCCTTGGTTCCTTTCAGAGTTACAAAACAGTAACTGGCTGGCCAGCTTGCTGTTCAGCCATTTACCCTAAAAAGCAGTTATAGATAAAACAGTCACATGTTTTATTTGTAACATTCTATCCACTAAAATCAATCAAAATCTCAAGAAATGACATAGTGTTCTATTTACTTCTTCATTAACAGGATTTTGAGACAAGTGACTCTACTGAAAGTATAACCCATAAATAATTGCTCTAAAAGACTATTTGTATTCTTCATCAGTTATTGACTTTTGTAAATAGACTTATTTAATAAAAGACGGGGTATCACACTCCCTGACTTCAAGTTATACTACAAAGCTACCATGATTAAAACAGTATGGTACTGGCAAAAGAACAGACCCATAGATCAATGGAACAGAATAGAGAGCCCAGGTACAAACCCATTCACACATGGGCAATTAACATTTGACAAAGGAGGCAAGAATATACAACGGGGAAAAGACAGTTTCATCAGTAAATTATGTTGGGAAAACTGGACAGCTACATGTAAAAGAGTGAAACTGGACTACTGTCTAATACCCTACACAAAAGTAAACTTGAAATGTATTAAAGACCTAAATGTAAGACATGAAACCATAAAACTCTCAGAAGAAAACAGGTAAAAACCTCTTGAACATAAGCATGAGTAATTTTTTTCTAGGTATGTCTCCCTGGGTAAGGGAAACAAGCAAAAATAAACAAGTGGGACTACATCAAACTAAAATGCTTCAGTACAGCAAAGGATACCATCAACAGAACAAAACAGCAACCTACAGAATGGGAAAATGTATTTGCAAACGATTTATCTATCTGATAAGGAGCCACATCCAAAATATGGTTATAAAGAAAAGAATCTAAATTTGCTAGAAAGGAAATACTGATAGTATATGAATGATCAGTATTCAGAATAGTACAGGATTTCTCCATATATTTTTAAATGCTAAGGTAATGGAGTAGTTTGTTCAAAATTCAAAAAAAAAATAAATACCAGTTTAAAAATTTTTTTTCCAGCTAATTGACCTATGGTAGGCAGAACTCTAAAAATGACTGTCATTTCTATATAATGCCCTATGGAAATGATGAGATGTCACTCCCATGACTGTGCAAGAATGAGATTAGCCAACTGGGCCTAATCTAATCACACAAATCCTTTAAGAGAGTTTTCTCTGATGGTAGCAGAAAAGAAAGTCAGGGATTCAAAGGATAAGAAGGATGGGGCCCTTACTGGCTTGAGGAGGAAGGGAATAGTGGTAAGGAATACGGGTGGCCTCTATGACAGCCTGCTGGGGAACAGGGACTTCAGTCCTATAGCTGCCAGGAATTGGAATCTGCCAATGAAGAAAAAAACTTGGAAAAAGTGTCTAACTTCGACTTGGCTAGCATCTTGACTTTGGCCTTGTGAGACCTTAAGGCTAACACTTCCTGCTCAGTGGGACAGTAATTATGCCATTGAGGAATGTCCATTGGTTAGAGGAAGGGAAAGTTTTAAAAATGTATGACATTCTGAAGTCAAATACTAAGAGTAACTGTAACTCTGAAACATATTCCATAGTTTCCATTAGAAAAGCTAATTGTCAATTGACACCATGAAAATGGAAAGAGAAAGGATAATTTTAGTCCTAATTAAATGTGCAATCCCTTTGGTGATATAGGGACAAAACTATAGTTGGAGAGCAGAAATATACTTTGAGTTTTATACCTAATCTCCTGGTATAAGCATTAGGTTAAAGATGAGGAAAGAGAGGAAAACAGAGGCTGACCCTGATTCTGTTTCCCTTGAAGACTTCTTTTGAGAAGGATGATTAAATCAATACAGGGTATATAGAATATGAAAAGAGGTGGTATTTCAGTTACAAAGATGAATTCATGTAAGAGAGCACCTAGAAAAAGGAATGAGAATATCTCTAAAAGGTTCATATGGACAAAACAGAGTTAAGAAGCTGAAGCTGGAAGAGCAGGAGAAAGAGATAATCTTGGTAAACACCCATCAGATAGGCTAGGATAATGCTAGAAGCAAGACGATCAATGAGAAAGAAGTGGCGACAGTCCAAGCATAAGATAACAGGAACAGACCTGACTCCAGGTGTAGAACAGAAGTGACAAATCATATGAAGGAAAGCAAGTAGCTAAAGCACAAAAGCCAGATGAGATACACAAAGCATAGAGGAAACTACAGGAGAAGATGAGTTTCGCACAGTCAAAGGAACTCGTGGCCCAGAAGGGATTCTCATGGTCACCACACAGGACATACTCACAGAAACGTACATAGTATGCAGTTTCCCCTACTTCTTACCTGTGTACCTGACTTTAAAAAGCAATGTGTCTTTCAAATGATAACCTTTCCAAATTCAAAATCACAGAGAAAACACTTCTCCCAGTTAGGCCTATACAAATTCACTGTTAAATAACAAAGCTTCCTTTCAGTAATTTAGGCCTTTGTTTTTATTAAAGATGCTAAGTTAAAAAATAATCAGCAACTTTCCCAATATACATCTCAAATACTCTGAGCGTATTTTAAAGGCTATTTATAAAATACATTTTAAAAAACCACAAAATCCTGAAATAATGAAAAGTTATTTCCATTTCAGATTCTTTGAGATATTGAAGAAAAGATGGATAGACAGAAAACTGGCCAACTGACCAATCAACCAGCAGATACATATACTGTTAGGATTTTGTAAGAAACAATATGTTTCAAACACCAACCTAAATTTTTCCGCAGAACTGATAATCACTTAACAAATATTTTCATTTTAATAAGCTGACAATATATTGTATTACCAAGTTAAGATTTAATATTTTAATACCAAATGTTGCTGCACAGTTGAAAATGAGCACATAACTTTGATTCCCCAAATGCTTAACTGATAGTCTACTATTGACTTACGGTAGTAAATGATAATACAGACTACTGTCTATGTATATTTTATGCATTCATGACATACCTAACTTTTTATTCCTTATTTTTCAGTATTTCAAGGCAACACAGTTCATCTGTGAGCTTTTTCAAATTGTCACAAATCTCCAAAATTTTTCTAATATATTTCTTGAAAAAAATCTGTGTAGAAGTGTACCCACACAGTTCAAACCCACTTTGTTCAAGGGCCAACTCTATATTGAAAGAATTACAAAATACTATGTACTGCTTTCTAAAAATAATTTTTTATTGTACAGAAGAAAAACTAGCACAGTGGAGTTTTCAACTGTTTTTTCATCTCTTTTTATGTTTGCACAATTTTTACAAATCAAGTAGAATGCAGAAAAAAAATTATGGTGCTTTCTCATAAAATCTGTATTTGAAAAAGGAATAAAGAAAAGATGGATAGACAGAAATTTCCTCCAATTTGAAAGCTCAGAAACTCACAAACACTAAGTCCATGCTACAGTCCCCGATAGACAGTATACACTGAATTTGATTATAGATATGTTTAGTTCAATTCAACTAATTATTTCTTAACTAAGCTCTTATGAAACCAAAGTGCATAAAAAACCAAGAACACTTCCAGAGAAAAGAGGCAAGCAAAATAAGCATTTACAATGTATTCTGAATTTTGTAATATATAAAAGCTTATACACTATAACTGCTCAATAAATATTTAATGAATAAATGAATGAATGATTAAACATCTGCCTTTGAAATTAAATTTTTAAATGAGGAAAATCTCGTTTGTTAATATGAAAATTGCTTGTAAGTTTACTATCAGCAAAAGGCATTCACTGTTACAATTTTTACACATATTGTAATACCATATAACACTATTGTGCTTGAGTTAACAAGCAAAGTAGATACTCCATTTATACTGGCAATGGTCCACAAACAACAAAGCTAAGTCCAGTAGATACAACATTTTCAGAGTGCATGTAAACTATTTAGATGAATTCTTTCTGCTTACAATCCTCAGGGGAGAGAAGAGAAAATGATGTGTTTTACCCTAGGAGCTCAAAGCTCCCATGGGAGGCAATTCAATTGAAATTTTACATTCGGTCTAGCCAGAGAGTGATAAACAGATGCCTAAATTAGCTGCCTTATACCATAATCAAATATCTTCAGAAAAAAACTTTCTAACAAAAATATAGAGAAGAGGGTGGAAAGAAAAAAAAGAGGGGGAAGAACACTATCAAAAGCTTACTGAGGTTTTTAGAAAAAAAATTTTTAATTTATTCTATAAATAGTATACCATAGGAAACAACCATGCTTTTCAATACCTTTACTTGCTAGTCTGTGCCATGGGGCCAGTTGGCATACAAATAATTAGTTAAACAAAACAAAATTTTTACATTAAGTTTTTTTTAATTGATACAATTTTCAGGGTTTTTAAAATAGCTGCATGTGCAAAATTTAACTAGTATCTGTATCTTTTACTATCTTAGCATCTCCAAGTCTTCTGAAAGTAACTAGTGGTACAAGAAATAAATAAATCAATAAACACTGCAAGGTTAAAAACTGATTCACAAAATTATTCCCACATATCAAAATGGGTAATACTATGAAAGCAGCCTTTAAAAAATTACAACCAGCAACCAAAGACAGGTAGCTTAGTCTACAGGTATCAAACCTACAACCATTATTTGACTCCCTAGATTAACTAATGCTCTCCATTTTTTCTCTAAACCATTATCTGCTAACACCCCAGTCTGCAGAAAGCATGTGGCTTGGAAAGACTAGAATTACTCTCATATAGTTTCATAAATACTGGCAGCCACTAGCTGAGCTATGTGCTCACCAAAAATCAGTCTACTGTTCTCAAACTAGTTTTTGCCAGTTCTACTGGTTACTGTAGCTATGTTACTTAATTAATATTAACCAAGGAAATATAAGTGCAAAAAGAGACTTGTTTCTAATGCAAACTAAATTGAATGCTTCACGAAGACTCAATATAGACTAATAACTGAGGGGAAATGTCTATTGATTTAAGTGTGGACAAGGATTTAAAAAATAAACTAGAAGGATTAGAAGTTAAAATCTGGAAGGATTCTGTACTGAGGACTTTGCAAGTTTTTCAAGTTCTAACTTTACTTTAAAAGAAACTGAAACTGGAGGTCACAAATGATATACCAGAGTGTTTTATGCAAGAAAAGCAATGTTAAATTCTAATCTGAAAATACGATGTTTAAGCTTTTCATATATGAATCCCTTAAAAAAAAAAAGGAGTCCCTGCTTTAACTTCTTTTCTGTGATTAACTGACCAATGTGACAGGATCAGAAGTTTCTACTCTTATGTTGGAACCTGGAGCACAAACACAGGAGCTCAATAACAGGTGGGCGAGACAATTCAGTGTGACAAAATACCCCGACAGAAATAGGGACGGGATGCTAAGAGCATCCAGCTGGGCTTGGACAGCAAGAAGTTAAAGAAATTTGAAATAAGTCATAATCTTCAAAGGGACAGAGAGGTCAGCAAGCAGGTAAGAGGAGGAAGTCTCTGCAGCAGAGCAAGCCAAGGAAGGAGGTGAGAGGCCATGGTGCACCGCAGAGGGCAAGGGGGATGACAGAAAGTGAGGCTGGTCTTACCTGCCATGGCAAAGAGTTTGGTTTTTGTCAGAAAGGCACAATAATTTGAAGAATTTTAAGTAAAGCAGTAACCAGATTTCTGCCTCAGAAATATTGCTCTGGCATAGGATGTGGGTAGAGGAGGGAGGAGACTACCCTGGAAGTTAATGTAAAATTACAAATCTGAATTAGAAAAGGGCCCATGGGATTGGAAAAGAATATGGACGTAATATTGAGGAGGTAGAATTGGTAAGAACTAGAGGGAGGGCATCAGAAGAGTATGAAGGAGAAGCACCAAAGAGGAACGCAGGCTCCCACCACAGGAACGAGACAGGTGACAGGGCCGCTGAACAAGACATGGACTGGGAGCCCCAGACCAAAAGCAGAAATCCTCTTGTGTTTGAAATTAAGAACACGAGGTGGCATTTGCCCCGTAGGCCACTGACTACACAGGTCCAGACCTCACAAAAGAGGTGAAGGCTTGGAGAAGGGGTTGGAGGTAGGAGCTAGCCACATCTGCCTGGTGAGAGGCATGGTCCCCAAGCCAGGTGGTGGGGGTCCAGGCTCTGCCGTGTTCAGGCTCTACGACCAGGGGAAAATTAACCTCTGTGCCTCTGATTCCTCATCTCAGAAGAGGGTCAGGAATAGTACTTTTCCATGGGGGTTGTAGTGAAGGTGGGATGTACACATGTGAAGGTTTGCAGGAGGACCTGGCACGCACTGAGGGCTTCTCTCACGCAAGGTCTCACCGCTGCCATTACTGCACCCACACTGCTTGTATGGCTGAGCTCGGCTCCCAGAATGTACAGAGCCAGAGGAGACAAAAGAGGAAATCCCACAAATACTACAATTCCAGAGGGAGGAAGAGTAGCAGGGCAGAGCAGAAGAGGGAAGGGTATTGTCAGAGAAGCCAAGAGGTCCACAGTTTCAGAGAAGGGAAAAGTCAGCAAGGTGGAGGCCAGAGAGGAAGTAAACCAAGTTCTGAAAATGTTGACTAGATTTGGGAAGAAGTCACTGGATGCTTCAGTAAAAGCAGTTTCAATAGAATGGTCCCCAAACTGTTCTGATCACATATACCCCTTACATAAAAAAGTAATTTGCACCTCAATTATCCTATCTACGCATCTTTATAAATGACATACACTATCACTGGCTAATCTCTCAAGGCACAATATACACTTGAAGTTTTCAAACACCAATAATGCAAATGATAAAACCCAATCCAACAGTTTTTTGAGAAATTCCAATTTCAGGGGACAGTTTCCTGTTGGATCAGATGGATGATTGTTAAAATCCAACATAGATAACGAGCACGGCCAGGAGTAGACATGTAAGCCCCGCCACTTTCTTGTTGTTCAGTAGAGCCCACCTTCAAGCCGATGGCACACGTGGTCAGAGGGTGTCAGGCTTGGGTCTTCTTAAGACACCTGCACTTGGTGAGGGGAGGCTCGGCTAAAATTAGATACTATTAGCTTGAGTCATATGAAATTATCATTTTTTGCAAGTGACATGGCCAAATAGTGACAATTGCATCTGGTTCAACCTACATAAGCCATAAATACACTTAACTAGGCATGCAGAGACCCCCACCGAAGGGGCAGACTGAACGATCACATCAGCCCCTCGGCACTGCAGGACCAAGTGGGAGGCATCAGTGTTTAAATGTATGAAATGCAAAAAAGTTAAAAGCAGTTAAACATATCAAATATTAACAAAGTCTTATTTAAAAACAGTTTAGATAACTTAAATAAATGGAAGTTAAGCATGTTCTCCCTATGCTCAGTGAACTACACAGTTATCACCTGGGAAACCCTTTGGAAACTGCTGTTGCAAAGGTCATAAGAGTTAGGAAGTGAAGAAAACACATTTGAACAGTTTTGGGAGGTGTGGCTGTAAAAGTAAGAATAGGTGCAGATCTTGACCTAGAGGAAGATAGAGTTAAAGAAGGGCTTTCAACGTGTTTCTTAAGATGGGAGCCATGTGAATATGCACGCACGCTGCAGGAGAAGCCAATGGAGAGAATGCGATGGAACAGGAAATGATGGATGGCAGCATGACCACTCAGCTGGACAGGTGGCCCACAATAGCAGGGCTGTTTTAAAACAGGGATTCAGGGCTGAGAAATCTCCATTTTGAAAAAAATCCCCCAAATTGTTCTGATATTGTTATTCCCATTAAATGGAGCTGAACCCACAGACCTGAAAAGACTCAGAAAAGGGTTTTTGTATCTAACAGATTTTAAATGCTTCATTTTTTCAACTCTGTAATTTACACTGGGGTACTATTTTAAATGGCCAATAAAAATTATAAAGATTTTAATAACCTAAGGTACAATCAGGTATCCTTCTCTCTAATAACATTTTTTTTACCACCGCCAATTTTAGCTTGGATTGAAAAGCCTTTCTTGAGGTTTGTTCTCAAACTTCAGATGATTCAGCATCAAAACACTCCTGGGGTTCTTATCTGTCTCAGTCCCAGGCAGTCAATTCATCTTGCCTAAACAGTTCACAGTTATCACTAGGAAAGTCTTATGCTGCATTTTCATCTACTCTGCTCTCTGATCTCCTGCTTCCTTTCTGTGTAAGCGGCAGAAGTGGGGAAAGAAAGGGAAGAGAAAGGGAGAGAAAAAGAGAGAATTATGTACACAGCCTTTTCATTATGAGGATAACGCCTCCCTTGATTCTTGTGATGACAAAGTTTTTCTCTGATTCTGCAACAATTTTGTAAGCAAATTCCAATCCTGGTTCATAGTTACACTGTTTTGCATAAAGTGGCAAGTCCCCAAGTAATTTCATTTTCCTTAGCAACCCTTTAATGATGGGATCAGTCCATAAGCTGCTTTAGATTCTGCTTCCCTTACTTGTCTTTAACCAGCTTGTATCCTTTATATAAAAGAAAACATTTCAAACAAAATTTAAAATACTATTAAAGAAGGTAGTTAAAGTAGTTTCAATATAAGATTACTCCCTTCTATATTATTTTTCTAGTAATGTCATAAGTTTCACTTCCCTAAATAAGACTGACAGAAGTTACTTGAAAGCAGAGATGAGGTAGTAAGTGTGGAAAGTAAAATGAACACTAGAGCTCTGGTGGGGAAATGGGAGGGGTTAACATTTATTGGATATCTGCTTTGTGCCACAATGTCTATATGTCATCTCATTTTGTTTTTAAAACAACCCTATGAGATATTACTACTCTTAATTTGCTAACAAGGAAACTTCAGTTCGCTGAGGTTAAGACAGTCATACAGCTATTAAGTGGAAAAAAACAGAATTTTAAGCCAGGTCTATGAATGCAAAGTCCATACTCTCCTTTGGTTATTATCTATTCTAAGTAAAGGAAGAAACAGTATTAACATATTCAAGATATAAAAAAAATTAAAGGTGAATATGCAAAGATAGTAATAAAAAGTAAAGAGGTAAGAAAAAGCAAACATAGACCATAGTTGAGAAGCAGAACAGAGACTGGAGAGGGTCCAGTAATGTCAGTACCTCAGAAGGCAACGAGGCAGCCAGTACAAGGTGGGGCGGTTGGTATGTCAAATGTGGCTGACTCGCCTTAAAGTATCTAAACAAGAAAGATTTGGCTTAAACAGGGTTCTTCAAACATAAAACTCTGATAAAAAGGTAATAAAAAATGATCATCTCAGAGATTCAAGATGGCGGTGTGAGAGGTGACAAGGAGAACTCCTCCCAAAAACCACAAATAGTACAAAAATATAGTTAATTAATACTTATAAATTAACCCTAAAACAGCAAGAAGAAAGAAGGCTGAACCACACTGCATACAGACCTCACAAACAGAGCAGACCTCACGAAACAGGGTAACGTGGGAAAGTCTTTGTCCGGCGGGACCCAAGCCCTTTCCCAACCCCAACTCACCAGCGGGAGGAAGAGAAATGGAGCGGGGCAGGGGTGGAAGCCTGGGACTGCTGAGCGCATAGCCCTGGAGATCTGCTTTGTGAGTGAAGCCTATATTGTATGGTGCTCTGGACACTGGGGAGCTCGGATGGGCGGAGGGCCTGAGAGACTGACATTCCGGCTGTTTGTGGGGGGTGGGATCCACACCCAGCCGCTCTGTGTCAGAGGAAGGACGGGGGGTCTGAGAGGCTTCCTAGCAGTGAGAGGGCTACTGAAGGGGTGGGGTGTGCATGGAGTTTGCTGCACAGGACAAGGGAGAGCTGGACAAGGTTGCCTGGGCGCGCTCTGCCCAGCTGGTTGTGAACTTTGAGGAGCATCAGGTGCTCCATCCCCCTGGCTGCCTACTCAGCTCCGAAACCACCCACTGTGACACACAGCCTGCCAAACCTTCCTACTGGCCTGCAGGTATCTGCTAGCAAAACGGTAGTCACTGTGCTAGCATCAGGCCACCCAGGGGGAGGCCCCGCCTACAACAGCTAGAGACGCAAAGCAGAGGCTTACATGTGTGTGCTTGGCCTACTGGCTCTGACACTGGAGACAGGCACCACAGACAGGAATCAGGAAACAGATCTTTCCTCCCCCCAGGCACCAGCTCTGCTTCCCTATGACCCCCCACCTCACTCTAAGGGCTGAGCACCAAAGAGACAGGAGTTTCTGCACACTAGTGGGCACCACACAGAAATACAAAACGTCAGAAGAACATGATTCACAACAAAATCTCACAAACGCCAGAAAAAGGGCCAAATGAAACTGAACTCACCAATCTTCCTGAAAGAGAGTTCAAAATAAAAATTATAAACATGCTTATAGAGGTACAGAAAAATATTCAAGAACTCAGGAACAAACTTAAGTCGGTGATTCAATCATTACGAAATTCCATATTTGTGATTAGCACACGTAATGCAGTGGGGGCAGGGCATGTGGAAGGCAGTATTTATAGAGAAGACAAGTAATGATTCTATAGCATCTTACTATGCTGATGGACAGTGACTGTAGTGGGGTATGTGGAGGGGGGCTTAATAATAGGGGGTCTAGTAATTATAATGTTGTTCAAGTGATTGTACATTAATGATACCAAAATTAAAAAAAAAAGAAATTCCATATCTGAAATGAAACACACAATGGAGGGATTTAAAAGCAGATTAGATATAGTAGAAGGGACGGTAAATGGAATAGAAATTAGAGAAGAGGAATACAAAGAAGCTGAGGCACAGAGAGAAAAAAGAATCTCTAAGAATGAAAGAATATTGAGAGAACTGTGTGACCAATCCAAACAGAACAATATTCGTATTATAGGGGTACCAGAAGAAGAAAAAAGAGAAAAAGGGATAGAAAGTGTAACTGAGGAGGTAATTGCTGAAAACCTCCCCAATCTGGGAAAGGAGATAGTCTCTCAAGCCATGGAGGTGCACAGATCTCCCAACACAAGGGACCCAAGGAAGACAACATCAAGACATATAATAACTAAAATGGCAAAGATCAAGGATAAATACAGACCTTTAAAAGCAGCTAGAGAGAGAAAAAAAAATCACATACAAAGGAAAACCCATCAGGTTATCATCAGACTTATCACCAGAAACCTTACAGGCCAGAAGGGAGTGGCATGATATATTTAATGCAATGAAGCAGAAGGGCCTTGAACCAAGAATACTTTACCTGGCAAGGTTCTCATTTAAATTTGAAGGAGGGATTAAACATCTACAGATAAGCAAAAGCTGAGAGAATTTACCTCCCACAAACCACCTCTACAGTGCATTTTGGAGGAACTCCTGTAGATGGAAGTATTCCTAAGGTTAAACAGATGTCACCCAAGGGCTAGACAAAGAGTACAGAATATGATTCATAACATACAAAGAATGGAGGAGGAAGAAAAAGGAGGGAAAAAAAAGAAGCTTTAGGTTGTGTATGTAATAGCATACAAAGTGAGTTAAATTAGATAGTAAAGGAATTACCCTTGAACCTTTGGTAATGATGAATATAAAGCCTGCGATGACAATAAGTACATACCTATCAATAATCACCCTAAATGTAAATGGTCTGAATGCACCAATCAAAAGACATAGAGTTACTGAATGGATAAAAAAACAAGACCCATCTATATGCTGCCTACAAGAGACTCACTTCAAACCCAAACACATACATGGACTGAAAGGAAAGGGGTGGAAAAAGATATTTCACTGCAACTAATAGTAAGAAAAAAGCAGGAGTTGCAGTTCTTGTATCAGACAACATAGACTTCAAAACAAAGAAAGTTACAAGAAACAGAGAAGGACATTACATGATGATAAAAGGGTCAGTCCAACAAGAGGATATAACTATTATAAATATCTATGCACCCAACACAGGATCACCTACATATGTGAAACAAATACTAACAGAATTAAAAGGGGAAATAGAATGCAATGCATTCATTTTAGGAGACTTCAACACACCACTCACTCCAAAGGACAGATCAACCAGACATAAAATAAAGAGACAGAGGCACTAAACAATATATTAGAACAGATGGACCTAACGGACATCTACAGAACACTCCATGCAAAAGAAACAGGATACACTTTCTTCTCAAGTGCACATGGAACATTTTCAAGAATAGATCATATATTAGGCCACAAAAAGAACCTCAGGATATTCAAAAGTATTGAAATTGTACCAACCAGCTTCTCAGATCACAAATGTATGAAACTAGAAATAAATTACACAAAGAAAACAAAAAAGCCCACAAACACATGGAGACGTAATAACATGCTCCTAAATAATCAATGGATCAATAACCAAATAAAAACAGAGATCAAGCAATATATGGAGACAAATGACAAAAATAATTCAACACCAGAAAATCTGTGGGACACAGCAAAGGCCGTGATAAGAGGGAAATATATTGCAATACAGGCCTACCTCAGGAAAGGAGAACAACCCCAAATGAACAGTCTAAATTCACAATTAATGAAACTAGAACAGGAAGAACAAATGAGGCCCCAAGCCAGTAGAAAGAGGGACATGATAAAGATTAAAGCAGAAATAAATAAAATTAAGAGGAATAAAACAATAGCAAGAATCAATGAAAGCAGGAGCTGGTTATTCGAGAAAATAAACAAAATAGATAAACCCTTAGCCAGACTTATCAAGAAAAAAGAGAGTCTACACACATAAAAAGAATCAGAAATGAGAAAGGAAAAATCACTATGGACACCATAGAAATACAAAGAATTATGAGAGAATACTATGAAAAATTATATGGTAACAAACTGGATAACCTAGAAGAAAAGGACAGCTTTCTAGAAAAATACAACCTTCCAAGGCAGACCCAGAAAGAAACAGAAAATCTGAATAGACCAATTACCAGAAAAGAAATTGAAATGGTAATCAAAAAACTACCTAAGTGGCAGAGCTCAAGGTGGCAGTGTGAGCAAGGCAGTGGAAATCTTCTCCCAAAACCATATATGTTTTTGAAAATACAACAAATACAACTATTCCTAAAAGAGAGACCAGAAGATACAGTACAACAGCCAGGCTACATCTGCATCTGCGAAAACTCAGCATCTCATGAAGGGAGTAAGATACAAAGCCGCGACCTGGCAGGACCCAAGCACTCCCCCCATCCCAGCTCACTGGTGGGAGGAACAGAATCAGAGTGGGGAGGGAGTGGAAGCACAGGACTACTAAATAACCAGCCCTGGTGATCTGCACCAGGAGCACAGACACACACCACATGGTGTACTGGAAATTAGAGAAACGGAAGGGCAGGATCCGAGACAGAGACTGCGAGTGAATCCCCACAGCAGGCTCCCCTGGGACAAAAGAAAAGCGGGCACTTTTTAAAAGTCTTAAAGGGACAAGGGCCCAACAGCTGAATAAAATCGTCCAAGCACAATCAGCTCAGTGGGCTGGGAGTCTTGAGAAACTTCAGACCCCTGACCCCCTGCAGGGTGAAGCAGCCCCAGGGCCCCTCACAGCAATAAGCAGCTTGCCATTTGGTCCCCTCTGGCCAGTGCTGCAAATGGACCGGCTGACCTGCCACAGCTGCAGAGCAGCCGGACAGCAGCCCTGCCCACGGCAACCACACAGAATCTCCTCCCAGTGGGCAGCGGAACCTGGAGCAAGGTCTAGAAGGCGCGAAGGGGCCTATCCTGGAAGTTGACCACACCCGGTGGGGCAGCTATGCCCCCGTAGTGCTCTAGGCTAGCCTGAGGGTGGCCCTGCCCACAGCAGCTCAGGGGATTATCCCACAGACAGCCTCCCACGGTGCCGGTAATGGGCATAGGCTACAGAAGCTGGAGCAAGGTCCAGGAGGGGCGAAGGGGCCCCACCTTGCAGTAGAACCTACCCAGCATGGCTGCCACACCCCCGCAGTGCTCTCGGCCAGCCTGAGGGTGGCCCTGCCCACGGCAGCTCAGGGGATTATCCCAGAGACTGCCTCCCGGTGTGAGGGTAATGGGCACAGGCTGCAAAGCTGGAGCAAGGTCTGGAAGGCGAGAAGGGGCCTGACCTTGCAATAGACCTCACCCGGCATGGCAGCCATGCCCCCGCAGTGCTCAAGGCTAGCCTGTGGGTGGCCTTGCCCATGGCAACTCAGGGGATTATCCCAGAGACTGCCTCTCTGTATGCAGGTAACCAGCACAGGCTATGGAAGCCGCAGCAAGGTCCACAAGGCGCGAAAGGCCTGATCTTGCAGTAGAACACACCCAGTGTGGCTGCAATGCCCCGCAGTGCTCTAGGCTAGCCTGAGGGTGGCCCCGCCCATGATAGCTAACAGGAGTATCCCAGAGACTGCCTACTGGTGTGCGGCTAACCGGCACAGGCTGCGGAGAAGGGCAAGGCAAACAAAAAGCAGGAAGGGACTTTGTTCTCCCTGTTGACACACATGCCACCTGCCTGCGACCACTTCTATCGCCATGAAAAGACAGAAGAATCTGGTCTAGTCAAAAATCACTCAGACAACTCCAGAGAAAGGGCCTGGTGGGATAAATTTAAACAATCTTCCTGAAAAATAATTCAAAATAAAAGTCATAACTGTGCTGATGGAACTACAGAGAAATATGCAAGAGCTAAAGGATGAAGACTGGAGGGAAATTACAAATGACACAATCGACTGGCAGGCTTAAGAGCAGACTGGACGAGGTGCAAGAGACTGTTAATGGAATAGAAATCAGAGAACAGGAGTACCAAGAAGCTGAGGCAGAGAGAGATAAAAGCATCTCTAGGAATGAAAGAATATTAAGAGAACTGTGTGACCAATCCAAACAGAACAATATTCTCATTATAGGAGTACAAGAAGAAGAAGAAGAGAGAAAAAGGATAGAAAGTCTCTTTGAAGAAATAATTGCTGAAAACTTCCCCAAGCTGGGAAAGGAAATAGTCTCTCAGACCATGGAAGCCCACAGATCGCCCAACTCAAGGGACCCAAGGAGGACAACACCAAGACATATAATAATTAAAATGGCAAAGATCAAAGACAAGGACAGAGTATTAAAGGCAGCCAGAAAGAGAAAAATGATCACCTACAAAGGAAAACCCATCAAGCTATCATCAGACTTCTCAACAGAAACCTTACAGGCCAGAAGAGAATGGCATGATATATTTAATGCAATGAAGCAGAAGTGCCTTGAACCAAGAAGACTGTATCCAGCACGATTGTCATTTAAATTCGAGAGATTCATTAAACAATTCCCAGACAAGCAAAAGGTGAGGGAATATGCC
This sequence comes from Smutsia gigantea, assembly GCA_032199065.1. Taxonomy (NCBI): domain Eukaryota; kingdom Metazoa; phylum Chordata; class Mammalia; order Pholidota; family Manidae; genus Smutsia; species Smutsia gigantea. The sequence goes on from JAVSCE010020477.1 coordinate 537,461, forward strand.
TAGCATAAACCACCTCTACAGGATATTTTAAAGGGACTGTTCCAGATGGAAGCACTCCTAAGGTTAAATAGATGTCACCAGAGAGAAAGTCACAGAAAACAAAGCAGACCATCCAAATACCAACTAAAAGCCAAAATCAAAATCAACTATCCACATAAGCCAAGCTGAAAAAGACAAGTACCAAATGATTTCACTTATACGTGGAGTATAAGAACTGAGAAAAAAACTGAAGGAACAAAACAGCAGCAGACTCACAGAACCCAAGAACAGACTAGTGGTTGCCAAGGGGAAAGGGACTGGGGAGGATGGGTGGAAGGGAGGGACAAGGGGGAAAAGGGGGCATTACAATTAGCAGATGTAATGTTAGGGGGGGCACGGGGAGGGCTGTACAACCCAGAGAAGACAAGTGGTGACTCTATAGCATCTCACTATGCTGATGGACAGTGACTGTAATGGGGTTGGTGTGGGGGACCTGATGAAGGAGGTAGTGTAATCACCATAATATTACTCATTTAATTGTAGATTAATGATATCAAAATAAACTTAAAAAAAATCAACTATCCACAAAAACAGTCAAAGGAAACACAAAAGAGTACAGAATAAAACACGTAACATATAAAGAATGGAGGAGAAAGAACAAGAAGGGAGAGAAAGAATCATCAGACTGTGTTTATAATAGTTTAATAAGAGAGTTAAGTTAGATTTTTAGATAGTAAAGAAGCTACCCTTGAACCTTTGATAACCACAAATTCAAAGCCTGCAATGGCAATAAGTACATATCTATCAATAATCACCCTAAATGTAAATAGACTGAATGCAACAATCAAAAGACACAGAGTAACAGAATGGATAAAAAAGCAAGACCCATCTATATGCTGCCTACAAGAGACTCACCTCAAATCCAAATATATACAAAGACTAAAAGTGAAGGGATGGAAAAAGAAATTTCATGCAACCAACAGGGAGAAAAAAGCAGGGGTTGCAGTACTGGTATCCGACAAAATAGACTTCAAAACAAAGAAAGTAGCAAGAGATAAAGAAGAACATTACATAATGATAAAAGGGTCAGTCTAACAAGAGGATAGAACCATTATAAATATCTGTGCACCCAACACAAGAGCACCGACATATGTGAAACAAATACTAACAGAATTAAAGGAGGAGATAGTATGCAATGCATTCATTTTAGGAGACTTCAACACACCACTTAGTGCAAAGGATAGATCAACCAGACAGAAAATAAGTAAGGACATAGAGGCTCTGAACAACACACTAGAACAGATGGACCGAACAGACGTCTACAGAACTCTACACCCAAAAGCCACAGGATACACATTCTTCTCAAGTGCACATGGAACATTTTCCAGAATAGACCACACACTAGGCCACAAAAAGAACCACAGAGAATTCAAAAATACGGAAATTCTACCAACCAACTCCTCAGATCACAAAGGTATAAAACTAGAAATAAATTGTACAAAGAAAACAAAAAGGCTCACAAAAACATGGAGGCTTAACAACATGCTCTAAATAATCAATGGATCAACGACCAAATGAAAACAGAGATCAAGCAATACATGGAGACAAATGACAACAGCACAAAGCCCCAACTTCTCTGGGACGCAGCAAAGGCAGTTCTAAGAGGAAAGTATATTGCAATCCAGGCCTAATAAAGAAGGAAGAACAATCCCAAATGAATAGTCTAAAGTCAGATTACTGAAATTGGAAAAAGAAGAAAAAATGAAGCCCAAAGTCAGCTGAAGGAGGGACATAATAAAGATCAGAGAAGAAATAAATGAAATTGAGAAGAATAAAATAATAGAAAAAAATCATGAAACCAAGAGCTGGTTCTTTGAAAAAATAAACAAAATAGATAAACCCCTAGCCAGACTTATTAAGGGAAAAAGAGAATCTACACACATAAACAGAATCAGAAATGAGAAGGAAAAATCACGACAGACACCACAGAAATACAAAGAATTATTAGAGAATACTATGAAAATCTATATGCTAACAAGCTGGAAAACATAAAAGAAATGGACAACTTCTTAGAAAAATACAACCTTCCAAGACTGACCAAGCAAGAAACAGAAAACCTAAACAGACCAATTACCAGCAACAAAATTGAATCAGTAATCAAAAACTACCCAAGAACAAAATCCCCGGGCCAGATGGATTCACCGCTGAATTTTATCAGACACCTAGAGAAGACATAATACCCATTCTCCTTAAAGTTTTCCAAAAACAGAAGAGGAGGAATACATCCAAACTCATTCTATGAAGCCAGCATCACTCTAATACCAAAACCATGCAAAGACCTCACCAAAAAAGAAAGTTACAGACCAATATCCCTGATGAACATAGATGCAAAAATACTCAACAAAATATTAGCAAACCGAATTCAAAAATACATCAAAATGATAATCCACCATGATCAAGTGGGATTCATCTCAGGGATGCAAGGATGGTCCAACATCCGAAAATCCATCAACATCATCCACCACATCAACAAAAAGAAGAACAAAAACCACATGATCATCTCCATAGATGCTGAAAAAGCATTTGACAAAATTCAGCATCCATTCCTGATTAAAACTCTCAACAAAATGGGTATAGAGGGCAAGTACCTCAACATCATAAAGGCTATATATGACAAACCCACAGCCAACATTATACTTAACAGCAAGAAGCTGAAAGCTTTTCCTTTAAGATCGGGAACAAGCCAAGGATGCCCACTCTCCCCACTTTTATTCAACATAGTTCTGGAAGTCCTAGCCATGGCAATCAGACAAAACAAAGAAATAAAAGGCATCCAGATTGGCAAGGAAGAACTCAAACTGTCCCTGTTTGCAGATGACATGATATTGTACATAACAAACCCTAAAGAATCCATTCCCAAACTGCTAGATCTAATATCTGTATTCAGCAAAGTTGCAGGATACAAAATTAATACAAAGAAATTTGTTGTATTCCTATGAACTTAAGATGAACTAGCACAAAGAGAAATCAGGAAAACAATTCCATTCACAATCGCATCAAAAAGAATAAAATACCTAGGAATAAACCTAACCAAGGAAGTGGAAGACCTATACCCTGAAAACTACAAGACACTCTTAAGAGAAATTATAGAGGACACTAATAAATGGAAATTCATCCCATGCTCTTGGCTAGGAAGAATTAATATTGTCAAAATGGCCATCCTGCCTAAAGCAATCTACAGATTTTCAATGCAATCCCTCTCAAAATACCTACAGCATTCTTCAATGAACTAGAGCAAATAGTTCTAAAATTCATATGGAACCACAAAAGACCCCGTATTATTAAGATTAGCAGATGTAATGTTGGGGGGGCACAGGGAGGGCTGTACAACCCAGAGAGGACAAGTAGTGACTCTTTGGCATCTCGCTACGCTGATGGACAGTGACTGTAATGGGTTGGTGGGGGGGGGGGAACCTGATGAAGGGGGTAGTGTAATCACCATAACATTACTCATTTAATTGTAGATTAATGATATCAAAATAAACTTATTAAAAAAAAAAGACCCCGTATTGCCAAGGCAATCCTGAGAAGGAAGAATAAAGCAGGGGGAATTACACTCCCTGACTTCAAGCTCTACTACAAAGCCACAGTAATCAAGACAATTTGGTACTGGCACAAGAACAGACACATAGACCAATGGAACAGAAAAGAGAGCCCAGATATAAACCCAAGCATATATGGTCAATTAATATACGATAAAGGGAGCCATGGATATTCAATGGGGAGATGACAGCCTCTTCAACAGCTGGTGTTGACAAAACTGGACCGCTACATGTAAGTGAATGAAACTGTATTACTGTCTAACCCCATACACAAAAGTAAACTCAAAATGGATCAAAGACCTGAAAGTAAGTCATGAAACCATAAAACTCTTAGAAAAAAATATAGGCAAAAATCTCCTGGACATAAACATGAACAACTTCTTCATGAACATATCTCCCCGGGCAAGGGAAACAAAATAAAAAATGATCAAGTGAGACTATATCAAACTAAAAAGCTTCTGTTCAGCAAAGGACACCATCAGTAGAACAAAAAGACATCCTACAGTATGGGAGAATATATTCATAAATGAAATATCTGATAAGAGATTGACATCCAAAATATATAAAGAGCTCACACACCTCAACAAAGAAAAAGCAAATAAGCCAATTAAAAAATGGGCAGAGGAACTGAACAGACACTTCTCCAAAGAAGAAATTCAGGTGGCCACCAGGCATATGTAAAGATGCTCCACATCGCTAATCATCAGATAAATGCAATTTAAAATCACAATGAGATATCACCTCACACCAGTTAGGATGGCCAACATCCAAAAGACAAACAACAAATGTTGGTGAGGATGTGGAGTAAAGGGAACCCTCCTACACTGTTGGTGGGAATGTAAACTAGTTCAACCATTGTCGATAGCAGTATGGAGGTTCCTCAAAAAACTCAAAATAGAAATACCATTTGACCCAGGAATTCCACTCCTAGGAATTTACCCTAAGAATGCAGCAGCCCAGTTTGAAATAGACATATTCATCCCTATGTTTATCGCAGCACTATTTACAATAGCCAAGAAATGGAAGCAACCTAAGTGTCCCATCAGTAGATAAAAATGTGGTACATACACACAATGGAATATTATTCAGCCATAAGAAGAAAACAAATCCTACCATTTGCAACATGGACGGAGCCAGAGGGTATTGTGCTCAGTGAAATAAGCCAGGCGGAAAAAGGCAAGTATCAAATGATTTCACTCATATGTGGAGTATAAGATCAAAGGAAAAACTGAAGGAACAAAACATCAGCAGACTCACAGAACCGAAGAATGGACTAACAGTTACCAAAGGGAAAGGGACTGGGGAGGATGGGTGGGAAGGGAGGGATAAGGGGGAAAAGGGGGCATTATGATTAGCACACACTGTGTAGGGGGAGGGGGCACGGAAAAGGCAGTATTTATAAAGACAAGTTGTGATTCTACAGCATCTTACTACGCTGATGGACAGTGCCTGTAGTGGGGTATGTGGGGGGGGACTTGATGGTAGGGAGTCTAGTAACCATAATTTTGTTCAAATGATTGTACATTAATGATACCAAAATAAAAAAATAATAATTATAATAATCATCTGGAGGCAAGTATCCAGGAGAGCAGTCAGCTCAAAGAGCCTCCACTTAGATGGGAATGAAGGTAGGCATGTAACCCCGTTTGTCCTTGTGAGGAAGACAGTCTGATTATTTGGGGTGAAGTGGATACCATGTTGAAGTAACAAGATCAAAGGCACAGAAAAAAAGTATTTGAATTAGAAAGGCTTATAATCAAATACAGACACAAAAGAGAAAATGAATATAAAAGTGACATGAAGGATAAACTGGAACCTAATGAGACTGGGTACCTGCAGTGGTGGTTGGGAACCAGTGGGACAGATGGAGTGTGGGTGTGGCAACTGGAGTGACTTCTCGGATTATACTTCTAACTTTTTGCAACCACGTTATTTTTTTATATAAGAAAAAGACTCAACAATGGTAGGAGGGAAGCCTAAGGAGGAAACATAAATAGCAACAAATAGTCCAACTGTATTTCACAGGAATAACATAACTACACTGGGGGTAGGAGAAAGGGAACTAATCTAATTTGTGTGTGTGGTTAAATATACAGAGCACAAAATGAGCCATTTAAACCATTTTTAAGTGTGTTGCTCTGGAGCGGTAATTACATTAGCTATCCTGTAGAAGTATCACCACTACCTATTTCCAAAATTTTTTCATCACTCTAAAGAGAAACTCTGTAGCCACGCAGCAGTAACTCCCCGTTCCTCTGGCCCTTTTGAAAACATTTTGACTACAGATCTTCACACTAAAAAAGTGAACAAGAACTGAAGTCTAGTTCGTGAGTTTTTCACATTCTTATGTATTAGCAATTCTGAAACTGCTTTCCGTATATTCCAGAACACTTTGAATTAAGTTGCGGCGTCAGTGGAACTCATGCTTTTATACATAGGTAGAGATAATTAGGAAACAGAGGCAGATGTGTGTATTTCCTAACTGTCTGCTATGAGCACCTAAAAGAAAAGTAACTGTAGCAACGATCAGTTCTGGTGCCCTGATCTTGGATTCCAAATTCCATTCTTCAAAAAACAGGAGCCAGGGCTGGGAAAAGGACTGATTTCAGGGCTAAAAGGGAAGTACAAGAAGAGATGGGTCATCTTGTTGCACCAGCAAGTAAGGAAGTGCTCAAATAATGACGGAAATACATCCAAGGACATAGGACGCAGCTTGATGGGCTCCCATAGGCCAAGTCAGGGACAGTTTAAGCACCAAAATAAATTATACCTGTGATGGAGTAAAATACACTAAAATAAAAATCCTCAAGTGAACACTGATACAAATACACAGGCAGTAAGTTGGAGAGAAAGGATAATCTTCCTTAAAGTAGAATGCCAGCTAACAAATGTAGAAGGAAGAATGGAATTAAAATTTGCCATCCAGCAGCTATAACAGTAGTAACTCATCCAAGTAAAAATCATCAATGGGTGCTAAAACTGGTAGGTAAAATTTGATGAGAAACAGTATTTACGTCACCTCAAAGCAACTCCCCGCAAGATAGTTACCAATGACAAAGAGGGAACCAATAACTCGATAGTGAAGAAACCTGGAGGATACTACTGTAACCAAGTAAAATTAACATGAAGTCAATAGCCTGGAGTTCTCAACATGCTGCACTAGAAGAATACAACACCTCTTCTTTGGGATTCCAGATAAAAATTTATAACCTGAATCTCATGAGACAAATCCAAATAGAGGGGCATTCTACATAGTTTGTTGTCTTTAAAAATGACAAGGTTATGAAAGGCAAAGACAAACTGAAGAGCTGTTCTAGATAAAAGAAACCACAGAGCCGTGACAAGTAAACAAAAGTGATTCCTGACCGGATACTGGACCAGACACATTTTTGTTTCCTTTCGCTATACATGATATTATTAGCACAACTGATGTAATCTGAATATGGTCTGTAGATTACACAATAGTAATACATGAGTGTTATTTTTCTGACTTTGTAACTGTGCTGTGGTTATGTATAAGAAACTCCTTGTTTTTAGATTAAAATATCCACAAATACTCAGGGTAAAGTGGTATCTTGCCCACAGCTTATTTTCAAACAGTTCAGAAAAAACAAAACAAAGCATGGACATATACAGAAATAAAATGATAAGCAAATGAGGTAAGATGTTAATGTTTGACCTATTTGGATAACGAATATGTGGGAATTCTTTGTGCTATTTGTGCAGCTTTTTCTCTATGTCTGAATTCATTTCAAGGTAAAAAGTAAGACAATATACTAAACCAGCTGTTGCTTAATATTTTTTGCAAGAACCTCCTCAAGTGATCACTTGAGTAATGCTTAAACACCACAGTGGGCATCTCACAACTGCCAGCCACCTTCTGATATGAACAACTGCATCTTTTACACATTGTGATTGAGAATTCTTTCTTGTATTTAGTCAAAATCTATTCTGTGCATTTTTCATCCATCCAATCTGTGTGCCTTGTCCTGTGTTTACAATGTTATTTCCCTAAATCCTTTCAGAGGTTTTCTATCATACTTTAATTGCAACACACACTTTTTTTAAAGACCGAACTTCTTGCTCTTGTTTCCTGCTTCTGAAGATTCCTTTTCTTAATCCTCTTAATAATGTCATTTCCTCTACTATAAAATGAAGTAGATAGACTAGATGGCCTCTAAAATCCTACCATGAAACTAAGTTCCTTTGAAGCAAGGACTGGACTATTTTTATACCTAGCATGGAACGTGGTAGATGGGGAATATATGTGTTGGATTGACTGAACTTCCAAATAAGATCAATGTTTCTTTGATATTCCCAGTAGGCAGATCTCTGCACCATGCCACAGAACAGATGTAATTTTCCAAAATGTGAATGAGAAAACACCTTTAAATTTGTTTCCTGTATTCCAGCAGCATATATAACATACCACTTTAGAAAACAGCTGTGTTCATGAAAACTTGGGGATAAATCAAACCTGATTTACAGTTCTGAGCCCACTGCGGCTGCCCAGACAGTATCTGTTCATGTGTACCCACTGCTTCTTTGCACTATTCATTTTGTGACATACCTGTGAATTTACACGACCAAGCCAATCATCTCTGTTTAAGAGTCACAAAAATGCAGTTCTGTAATTTTTTTTTTTAGAGCCAACAAGGGCAGAGGAGGTAAGTAATTTATCCAAACTTATACAGTAAGTTAGATTTAAAGTTGGAACTGATAGAATTCAAGCCGTAAGGCCCCCGTCTGAGCTCTCTCTGCTGTATCACTCTGCCAACTTGTTGCTAACATGACTCCTCTAAGATAATTTTTCATCACATTTCAACATATTTGTTCTCTATCAGATTTTGAGAGGCTCTCTAGAAATTGAGCATGTCATGCTCTCTTTACTTGCAACATATATAAACACATATTTGATATAAAAAATTATTCATAAAGTTCATGCTTTACTTCTAAATTTTGTACTAAACATGTTGTCCAGTTTGTATATTTGAGAGACAAAGTCTTTTGTTTATCTCCTTCCTCATTTAATTAGTCCCCTCTGTTTTATAACATATGGTCCTTTTAAATAGAATTCTGCATTTTGATACACTATTGACATGGAGGTATTAAAGACAGCTCTTGACAGTCAGGAACTCTTGTTACATCTAATGT